>JAQMCX010000039.1:4730951-4772691 GCA_029814765.1 Acanthurus leucopareius
GTGTGTGTGTGTGTGTGTGTGTGTGTGTGTGTGTGTGTGTGTGTGTGTGTGTGTGTGTGTGTGTGTGTGTGTGGCCAGCATACCAAAGGGGCCCTGCTCCTCACTGTACCAATGACATCAGTATGGTTAGCGCTTTACATACACCGAGTCCTCATTAAGCTTATCTGCACGAGTGCCTGTGTGTGTGTGTGTGTGTGTGCGTGTGTTTGTGTGTCATCGTGTGTGTGCATGCCCTGCGTTCAAACGACGCACATTTCAGACTACACACCGTGCAGCTGGCTGCAGACAAAGGTGTTCATCGCGCTTTGTTTCAAAGATGCGAGGGTGCACGAGTGTGTGAGAGTGTTTGAACAGTTGCAGGGGCGGAAGAGAGCGGGGGTGATGGTAGTTGAGTGGAGACTTTGAATGCACTTTGTGTGTGTGTGTGTGTGTGTGTGTGTGTGTGTCTGTGTGTGTGTTTGTGTGTGTGTTCATGGCGCGGAGGGGGGGGTCTCAATGATAGGGTGTTTTGCTTTGAAAGCAAACTGGGGGGACAGCAAGCCACAATTACACACACACACTCACATGCACGCGCACACAGACACGCATTGTAAAAGTATTGATTTTCTAGGTGGTGTGTGAGGTGTCGTAAGTGGTTGGTAATAGCAGGAGAAGAGTTTTGTGAAGTGGTGCAGGTTAAGAAGTTTGGCTGCTGGGTAGAGTTTTTATCTCTGGGATGGGGGCAGCGTTGATGGGAACAGATGGACAGAGGTCAAAAAACACTCCAGTTTCTCAAAATGGGGGAGAGAGATTTGAAAAAACCACTAAAACCACCGAAATAAAGCACTGGCACAGTTTATTGTACGCGCACACAGAGTCAGTACACATGTGACTTTGAAGCTGGAAAACATATAATTTTACACACACGTACCGTGATCACACACATGCATTAATGGAAGAAGCTGTATGGCACATGTGCATGCATTCATACATACAGAACATTTATGCATCAACACGAGCACATCAAGCACACTCATACATACACACCTCCACAAAGTACTTATGCATACTTAAACACTGAACACACACGCAAGTACACTTGGACGTGGATGAACACACACTTAAGTGCCACATTTAAGAATGTACACGCATACTACACAGTTGAAGTAAGAATATTATGCTGTTGTGCTATCAAATACATTATGCAAAAACATGAACGCATTACAGACACTTAAGTTCAGAGCACTTACATAATTACACAGACACACCTGCAAATGCTCTATATTGTCACATAATGGTATAGTGTGCACATGCTCATACATGCCACCATATTAGCGGACATATAATGATCATACATTTCCTTGGGCTGATTATATAAAAGACACAGACAAGCAGAATTTGTTGTTAAGCGACACATTCATACATGCTTGAAGGACAGGGCCTGAAAAATCTAAATATATTTACATGGGAAATGGAGTTTGATGTATAGAAATATATCTTTTAAAAAAACTTGTCATTTACATTAGAACCATCTAGATTGAGAAAACGTGGGTCTAATTTGTAAAAAATATTCTTAGATTCAATCTTGAACTTAGTCTAAAGATTGTTTTTCATGGTTTTTGCTAACATTCATGTCATAAAAGATGCTGAGCATATAAAATCTTACTTAAGCAGCCTTCGAGAATCCTATATATAACTTTCTCATCTGTGATCTATGGATCTCAAATTGACGTCACATGCCCTGTAATTTTCCCTCATATAATGCCAGTACAAATGAGTGTTTAGTCAGGAATAGCCGTAGAGAAACTAAGAGAAAATGAAGAGATTACTGCAGCGGTGGAGGAGATTGGAGCCAGGCAATATGTATTATTTGGTGGACTAATTAGTGGGTTGACAAACAAACCAAACACGCAGCTTTGGACTTTGTTGTTGCTGCAGTGAACGTGGCAGAACAGAAACACAGAACTTTGGCTGATTTTTTTTTTTTTAAAAGAAATGGTCAACAATAAATACAAGTGAAAACAAAAAGAATAGCCGTACAAAACCACAGCGATACACTGCCGGCTCATCACTCGTGTAAGTGATCATTCCTATCAAATTGTTCATAAAGCTCATGCAAAGTTCACCACAGCCTTGGATTGTGCTTCGATACCACAACATGACCGGCAGGAAAATGACTTAGGTCAGGTCTGACTCTGCTCAGAGATAACATTTTTTCCAGGTTAAAATAAGGTTTAATAACTCACAGCTTAAATTAGGGTTTTTGTTTTTTTGTGCTTAAGTCATACGCAAGATCAAAACAGATCACAAGTCTTCATAGAAGCCACAAGTTTAAAGATGAGTCCCCTGAATACTGTGTTTGGAGGTTGTGCCCTGTTTGTTTCAGTACGAGTTACATACTTTGAATATACAGTTCATCATTCCTCTAAAATTTTCAGTTTATAGCAAATCAGAGTTCCTCCAAGCAAGCTTTATATATATTTTGACACCTTTTTTAACTCTAATCTATCAGATGAAAATACAGAAAAAAATAGAGTAAGATGAAGATCAGCTGCAGCAGTCAGAATTCATATTTTCTTGTAATGATGTGTAAAAGTCTGTAGTTTTGAATGCTAACCACTGCCAAGACACCAGGTAAACACTATAAAATACTCCATTCCTCTAATAAAGTAATGGGCATGTTCACTCTTGTGTATTTGTTTGGCTGCCTTGTGATGCTTAGATGATGTTGTGGCAAGTTTTACCTTTTTTAGCCAGACAAACTGCATTCTTTTACCAAAGCTGTGTGTGTTGGCACCGCTGCTGCTTGAACCCGTTGGCCTTGTTCAGATCATTTAGGGGCTGCATTTTTCCATGCACAGCTAATGTTGCTTTGAACGCAGCCTAATGGTCCCTAGCGGTTCCTTGGTTGCTGTTTTGAGACCTTGTGATTGGTCTTCTTAAGTAGCAAAACGAGCAAAGATGGGAACATTTGGAAGTGACAGAAAGCTGGCTTAATGTGGCTGTTACACAGACGTACCTACAATCATGACATGTGAAAGTTTACAGCCTAACATCAGTGTTTTTCATGTTTCCCTCTTCCACACTGCAGTATGAATTTATCCACTTAGTGTTTTTGGAAAAGCCCTGTTTCGGGAGCTGGAAAATGCCAGTGGAGCGTGTATAGAAGGCCTCATTCAACAGACGGGCTGCCAGCAAGCAGTAGTTAAATAGGCAAAGTGAGGAATAACATCCTTAAGACCTGCGAAATCCTCAGCTGCTTCCGTCCTTGTTTGTCGACATGCTCGATCTATGTTTTTGATTTTTTCCCTCTGATGAAACAGGTGGTCTCTGTATAGATCCGACAGCCCACCCCTCCTCCTCTCACACACACACAAACACACACACAAACACACACACACACACACTCCTGCCTCCCTTTAGGTTTTTCTTCCATAATAGCTAAAGGATGTTCTTTCTCCCCGATGCATTCACGGCATCCCCGTGTCCCCGGTTTTCTCTTCTCCTCTCATTCTCCTTCCCCCCCTTCCTTCCCCTTCCCCCCCTCACCATTACACACAACAGCTGCCAGTGTCCTTTGGAGGAAAAATGATGCTTGTCCTTCTCCTTTTCCTCCTTCCCTCAGCCTCCGTCTGTGCCCTCTCCTCCCCTCCTCTATCGACCAGCTACCTCCCACCACCAACACCTCAACCAACCATCTCTTGCACTCCTTCTCTCTCTCTCTCTCTCTCCCTCTCTCTGAATGTGAAGCGTGTACCACATTACACTCAGGCAGGCAGAGGACAGTGGTGATGGGAGATTTCCTGTCTACCAGGCGTGCACATGTGAAGGTCCCAGGTTGCCTTTATCATCTCGGCTGACAGATACACTGATCGCACCATGGTGCACGAAAGCTCAGTGTCTGTCTTGTCTCTCTCACACACACATAAACGGACATGAGCGGGGCGTTCACTTGACACTCATTCGGGATCAGATTCTTCAAATGAAAAACCAGGTCAAAGAAATAAGATTTTTTTTTCTTTTTTTCTTTTTTTTACAGAAATATCTCACCATGAAAGGTCGGATCCACTCCTGATTCTGCATGTCTATCTGGGGGAAAGAATGAAAGAATGAAACATTTACATACATACATACACAAACTTACACACACCACAAAGGCCATACACATACTGTTCTTGAGAGAAGAACAAATGCAAAGCAGAATAGTATTGTTGGCATTGTCATATTGAGCAAAACAAGTGTTAGAATACAAGGTAGAATACAAAGAGCCATTTAAACACACACACACAAGAGCATCGGTACCTATAGTAACAAACTTTCAAAGCCTCTTGCCTCTTGGTCGGAGGTGCAATCGAAGGTCTAAAGCATGAGTGTACGTGTATGTGTGTGTACTTTTGTTGTATTCACCCAGGTGTTTAAAGGTTTGTTAAGGGTCTTGTTTTATTTTGTCCTCTGCGGCAGTGCGATAGAGGGAATTTCATTATGCAAATCTGTGTCTCTGCTGATGAGCATGCCCTCAGGCTTCTGTCTCACACACAATGGCGCTCTCTCTCACCACCAAACACACACACACACTTACACAAACACTCTGTCACACACACACATACACAATCACACACACACACACACACACTCACGCATATAAATACTCCCTTCCATGCAGTCTGTGTCTCTTTCACCCACACACTCTCAGACACATACATGCTCAGACACTCATGAAAACATGCGTGACTGTGCCGCACAGACACAGTCACGCATATCATGTCTGAGTCTGGAGGCACAGCAGGGGAGTGGGTGTGTGTGTGTACGTGTGTGTGTGTGTGTGTGTGTGTGTGTGTGGTAAGGCTAAAAGGGGCTGCTTGAGGTTACAAACCATTTCAGGGATTACAAACCATTTCCCCCAATTCACTTGTATGTGGCTGCACTGGATACCCCTTTATGCAAACACATACAAACAAATGCACATGCAGTGGGAGAAATTCACACTCACAGTAGCCACCGCAGTATAGTAACACACATAAATATATGTGACAACACACATATAAAAACATAAAAACACATTTAAAGCAGAAAGTAGCGCAACTACCAGCATGTCAGTATGTTTGTGTGCACACACATGCCATAGCATACACACACATAAACATGAAAAATAACACACAATACAAGCAAAAGGTCAAATTACACACATACACAGACACAAAGGAGAGCCCTACCCCATGTGGATGTGACCCAATGACCCTGCTGTCACACACAGTGCCCATCTGCCACAGAGAGGCACAGAGGGAGGGGACGGGGACGGGGGTATCTTGAGGTAGGGGGAGTTTTGATCTTGGGAGGGGGAGGTGGGGTGAGTAGGTGCTACGGGGGTGTGGGGGCACCGGAGCAACTTAAGACGGAACAGTGGAAAGAAAGAATGTGTCTTCACGGTAAATTTTGAGTTCACTTCTGCACAGATGTGCTGTTTGGTGCCTGGAGAAGTTTTAGTGGATTTCAACCCCCCCGCCCTCCTCTATTCTTTCTCCACATCCTCCCCCTCTTTACCAACACAATACACACACATACACACACGCACACAAACAGAAACGCACACACCTCAGGAACAAAATGTACTCCTGTTAGCCCGGGGCTGATTTATCCAGAACCCTCCTGTCTGCTGTCTCCCTCAACCTGGAGCCATCTCAGACTCGCTATGGTAAATAAAGAAAATAGTCAAGGAAGCAGGCTGACTACTGTCCTGAATGTAGAACAGATGAGGAACAGAGACATCAGAGTCAAGGAAAAGCTGATGGGGGAGGGAGGAACTTGCTGTAGCTAAAAAATTGTGTCTCCTCATGAGGTAATTTGGTGATTTTTTTTTTTTTTTTTAACTTAGACTAATTTAATGAAATTCCCTTAATTCTGTGAGCTTATCAACTTATTTGAAAAGAACTGTTTATTAATTTTTAAACAGCCTGCTTTTTTTAAATTTTAAAACTGTTTGTTTTCTTAGTTTTGGAGATATAAGGTTTTCTTTGATGTGGAAACTTAAAAAAATCTGTTCCAGTGAAAAGGAAATTTGGCTTCACGGATGTTTCATGGAAACTTATTAGTGCACAGCCATATAGCCTCAAACAGAAACAAGACAAAAAGGATATGTCTGCTCTGCAAATCTGCTTGTAGTCAAGCAAATATATGATCTGCAGTTACTTCCGCAGTTATTCCTTTTTTTTTATTACAGATCATAATTGGCATCCACTGCCAATATGATGGCTGTTCCTCTCTGACCAAAGCTGCCTGAAAACAGCCTGTAAAACCTGCAATTAAGTTTTATTTTCTGTGCAGACTGTTTCATTATTTGATTGTTCGGTTTTATTTTTTTTTTTGTGAATTAATTTTGCATTTAAATGCCAAGCTATAACCACAGAAAATATTGGACTTGCAAAATTTTAGTACAGGCCTTGTTATATAATCATCATCAGGTTTAGAGATGATGGGAAAATATGATATGAGCAAAGATGGAGGAAGAGATGGAGGAAGAATGGGAGATGATTGAAAACTGGGATAAAGGAACCCAGGCCTCCTCCCCGGAAGAGAATCGGAGGAGGGAGGGCACGTTGTGCAGGGGAGCAGAGGGTGCAGAGGATATCCAGAGGGGACCAACTGTAGTGGTGTCAGACGCGGGCGCTGCCAGCTCACATCCTGCCAGCACACACCGGGAGCCAGACTCCCACACATGCACACACACCCCCAGGCCTGGCCCCAAGTGTGTGAACAACACTGCCAACTTTACTCCCCCACCCCACCCCACCGCGGTCCTCCCCAGCCACCACCACCCACCCACCCACCACCCATCCGTCCTCAACCCCCACAACCCCTGAAGACCCAATCTGGAATGAGTCTACAGTGACAACTCTGGTGCCAAGCCGGCCCTGCTGCCGGCCCTGCTCGGGTATATTTCACCGAGTTAGAGACTCAGGATGATTGAGCTCTTGACACAAAGACTGATTGCACATCAAACAGCTCAGAGGTTGCATTTTGAAACTGCTGTTTGACAATATTTGTATTCATCTGAAAACACTGGAGCAAAATCAATTCCTTTGTATAATGCTGAGAGCCCTAAGTTATAAAGAGATTGTTTTCCATAGACAACCATTAGCCTTAGAGAACCTTTGTGTGCTTACCGGTTATTTATTTACTCCCAAGAGTGAAGTGGGGGTTCAGCCGACACATGCAGGCTAGTGCCATTTACAACTGATGTTGTGGATTTAAAGTCTGTTCACAACCTTTGTAGCATGTCATCTCTCCTCCTGCTACGCCTCATCCTCATGCTTCCTTAGGGAGACATGCCTCAAAAATCATTGTTAGAAATCCTACAATGCATCTTTAAACCTCTTCTCAGCCCAGCCCCCCACCTTCAAACGACACTAACCCCTAACCCTCTTAATTCCCTAATCATGTTTATGCAAATTCCATTTGTATGTAATATGTGTACATAATGAATGCTGCTATCACCTATGGGACAGACCAGCCTATATGTATGCAGGTTTCTCCATTACAGGAGGGCTGATAAAGGTTCTATGTGAAGTCTGCAGATGGGAGGAATGTGTTTTTCATATTTCAGACAAGCTAGGCCTCTAAATCTGATTATGTAAAGACTGAACTGTAACCTAGGGTGCTTTGCGGATTCATATTTAAGATTGTTGGCAAAATCATGAGACAGAAGTTTGGGGGAAAAAGTGGCACTATAGCTAGCATGCTTACTTTTGCTAATTAGCATTAAACACAAAATACAGCTGATGCTGATGAGATTATCATTAATTCAGCAGGTATTTGGTCATAAAAAAAAATAATAATTAGACCTGATGATGGTGCCAGTTAAAATTATAGGAGATCATCAAAGTGACTTCAAAATGACTTTGAGAAAAACATGAATGACTGTGAAAAAACTTAAGTCCAAATCCATCTAGTAGATGTTGATTTTTTTCACTGGACGACCAAATCATTTGACCCACCACTCATACTGAAATAAAACTTCGGGCATTGCTTTAATTTGATTAATTTTACATATCAGATGTCTTTTTCAAATTTCTTGACCAGTCCAAAATCCCCAAAATGTGACAAAGGTGGAGGAGCAACCAATAGGCCAATATTGTAATAAGCAGAGCCAACATACAAGAGAGCTACAAAACACAGAGGTGTAAATGCTCAAACAAATGCCGCTCATACTGAATTATTTTTAACAAATAATGAGAAACAAATGCTTAATATAATGACATTCAGTTACTGAAAACATGCAGCAAATAATTCCCAAATGCTCGCTTGGAATAATAAACTGAGTTGCTCCTGCATGGTACTTAACATGAAAAAAACATGTTTTTGATTCAATTTAGTTTCTCTTCACAGGTTTTATTTGATGTTAAAAGTGAACTCGAGGCAAACTGGATGCTGTGTATCTACCTTAACAAGTTTTGGCTCGTGTTGTACAAGCCTGCATCTACTTATCTGCTGGGCAGTTAAACGGGGTATAATTTTACCTAATTGATAACATTAGAGGAGTTCATGATAATGCTGAATGAACTGTTTTCTCATATACATTGAAATGTCTCAATGGCTAGGCAAACAAGGTCATAATCACTTTAACTCTGAAGCTAACATTGGAGCATGCATCCTACAATTTGCTAAACAAACTCTATCCCCCTCGACTGTAAACGATTTCCTATTATAAACACATGTTGGAGATGAATCATTCTTTAGTTTAACTCTCAGAGAGGACATTTCAGACAAGTTCCCCCTCCTGTTTTCCATTTGGCTGTTTAATTGTCTCAGCGCTGTCAACAGACTATCAAGGTAATTAGCCATGACTGCACAACAACACAATCAGACAGACAGGAATGAACTGCAGCCTCTGAACATGATACTTAGAGAGGGAATGGAAGGGAACGACTTAATGTGGGCGCACGTATGCACACACACGGGTTCGCACGCATCCGGGGGCACATATACACTGACACACACACACACAGAGCCTCTCATGCACAGTCATTACCGTACCCTGAGTACATAGTTCCATGCCACACATTATATTTCCTTCGCCAACCATAACCCTCCACCCACCTCCTCCTTAATCCTTCTACCTCTTACAACTCTCTCTCTCTCTCACACACACAGACACACAGAGTTACAAAACCAAAACCTCATTTCCTCTGTGCCTCGAGCTATAGGAGCAGTGTTAATTGCGAGAAGGTGGGGAGTGAGCAAGGGTGTGCTTTGTGTGTGTGTGTCAGTCCATGGGTTCATGAGCTTTTATAGGTGTGTGTAATCTGCAACTGTATGTGTGTGCATTTCTATATGTGTGAGTGTGTGCGTATTTCTTTTAAGTGTAGGCAATCTCTCCTATGCCAGTCTGGGCATAGCTCCAGGGTTTCCTGCACCACCTGGGCATCTGTGAGTCCTAGTGCCTGTCACTGGGTACCGTCCCAGCTGGAGTGTGTGTTTCCTTTTGTGTGCATGTTTGTGTTTGTGTGTGTGTGTCTGCTGAGGAGGGGCAGCCCATGATGAGCCTTTAGTGCCAGCAGCAAACAACATTGTCTTATCCGTGTCTTATCCTTTGAGCCATGGGGGCCCATGCACAAACACACACACACATACACACAAGGAGCGTACATCTGGTTCCCACTTCCGCCTTCTTCTCTACACACTGAGTGGATTCTTCCCTTTGAAAAACACTACTAATAAAAAAGACAAAAGGAATTAAGAGAGGGAAAAAAAAGAATTCGATTAAACAGCCACCATTAAGTAGCCAATGAAGCTGTCTGCGCCAGCTTGCTTAGACTATACATACACCATTAGTTGATCAGACCACGATGGCGGACTTAAAAGTACCCTGACTCAAAGGTCATCTACCTCCATTGAGCAGAGCTAATATTAGATTAGCACTATAGTACTATGTGTGTAAAATAAGGAAGGGCGGTCTGGCTAGATTGGAAAGCAAGAGATTATATTGACTCTGTGGTGGCCATTATCTCTGCACTGTTAAAACACCACTGACTTTACAGCTATGATTTATGTTTTAGGGGAAATGTTTTGGAAAAAAAGAGCTGTGGGAAAGGGTAAACCCAGCAAAACCTAGTTAAACTGCCCATATATCAAATATATTGTATACCGTATATTAAAAAAAGAAATAAAGTCTAATGGCTTTACTGTAATTTGAAATACAAAGCAATAGTAAAAAGCCTGAAGATGATGCAGAAAAAGCCATTATTACTAAAAATGATATGTTTTTGCCTCATGATGGCCATCTAATTGTTGGTATTCTGCCTTTTTTAATCGCAATATCATTAAAAATTATAGGTAATAAGGTTCAGTAGCAGTTCATTTAAAGTATGTGATAAGGTAACGACATGACTAGATGATGCATTATAGAGTGTGAATATTTCTGTTTGTGGACATGGGCATTAGTAACAGAGACAAAATTAATGACAACGACAACAAAGGCCAGAAGAGAAATGAAAGTGTAATAGCACAATGTCCTTGGTCTTCTCTGTGGGTGAAATTGCCCTCAGAATGATGCATTCTCCCTGGATGATTATGGCAAAGCAAGCCAAAGCGTTGCTGCTGAAAACAATTTTAAGAGCTCTCAGGTAGCGGTCAGCAGACCCCTGTGTACAGAAACACTTGAGGGTTGAAACAATACACCCAGTCGAGAACAATAACACTTCTGACCTCGGGCTCTTCACACACAAACACACATGCACCAACACACACCTATGTTCCCCGCCCACTGTTGCCCCAAGGTTGAAACTCTAAACCTAATCACTCAGTATCCAGCGGAGGCAACACTCCCAGATTCTACAGTACTAACCTAATCCCCCCATTTCTTTCTCCTGTAGGTGTGGTTGTTTTTATATGCATGTTTGTACATATGCAGATGCCTTGCACCTTTGCATACTCAGTGGAGGAGATCGCCCACTCTTGTGTGAAGATATTAATGCTGTGGTGTTGTGAAGTGTCCAAGTGAGCTGCTTTAATTACTGAATGTAGTTTCCTGTAGATAAAAATGACACTGTATGTGTCTGTGAATGCAAGGCTTGAATTAAGCAAACACTAGCCTGGGATGCAGTAATGTGCCCAAAACTTCTCAATAATCATTAATCAAATAATAATGAAAATGTGAAAATACAAACACAAATATTTTCATTCTGTAAACTTTATTTTTTTAATCATTATTATCAGAAGAAAACATGCAACATTTGCATGGAAATAAGTAAATTATTACAATTTATATTTTATAAAAAGTACTGTTTTTATTGTTTGTTAAATATTTTCAACATTCTCATATGTGGTGCCACGCTCAGATTTATCATCATGTACATTTCTATTTGCGCACCTGATCATATTTGCACATTTTTTTTTGTCAATCATAATCACTCTGATGATTGGCTGGTTTCTGGCAATCAGGAGGCAAATGTCACACAGGTGCGCTAACATTTCAGGAAGCTAGCTCCTGTCACCGTGGCGGAAAATAAACTTAAAAAACAATAATGTGGAAATCACACGCAAAAATAGCCTCAAAAACAGACTTCGGTCATTGCTTTTGTTACTTTTTACGTCACTCTGTCACGTTCCAGGGAAAACTGACTGATGTGGAATACAGCATGTCCAAGGTAGGCTAATGATTTATTGACATTGTTCTGACTTTTGCTGGGGTTTTTTTTTTTGGTCATATCACTGGCTTAAGTGATGATGTACGAAAGACTACCATACATTTACTGTTGGACAGTGTATCCGTCGTGTTTTTGTGTGTTTTTTGCTCTTGTCGCAGTGGTTTCCATGTGTTTACCGTGCTGTCACCATCCTTCTGTGCGCGTGGGCACGCACGCATCCTGTACTCATTAAGCTCGCTCTTCCTCTCTCTTTCAAACCTCGCGCCCGCACGGTCACACTGTTATACTCTGCACTGTTTTTGTTTTTTTTCTGTTGGATTTGACATTGTGTAGTTTATTTACTTCATAATGAACACTGTGGAGCAGTGCTTCTAGTCTTGATAAATTTGAATTTTAAGCTTTAATTTGTCCGTCAATACTCATAATTTCAGATCCCTAAGTATTTTGCTCAAGTGTATTTATTATTTAGTTTCTCTACCTCTCTATCTGAATCATCCTCTTGGTTTGTACTTGCTGTTTTCACAATGGTGGTTTAGCTACTGAAGCGTAGCCCATTCAGAAGCTTTAACATACAGTAACATGGCTTTCCTTTTACCCTGTTGGCATGATATTAATCTCATGGAGCACTTGTTATCTATCATCCCATGGTATGTATGGGGCCTGGATGATAACCTAGACCCAGAGACCCCAACCATCTTTTCTTTGTATACAGTATGTGCGTGTCAGCCGTGGAAGAGCAGTTAAAATTTTGTTTTTATGTGGACTGCCATATATTTTATAATACATATAGAAAGCAAATGTATCCTGTTACTGTAATAGTAGCTTATACAACTTGCACTTGTAGGGAATATAATTTAGTATATATTGGGAATATACAGTATATGTAGGTGTGCAGATACATATGTAATATATGTATGTATGTATGTATATGTGTGTGTGGGTGTGTGCGTGCTTGTGTGTGTGTGGGGGGGGTGCGTGCGTGTTTGTGTGTGTGCATGGGCATAAATACACACACATCAAAAAAAATAAAGCTGATGGTTGATGAGTACACACTGCCATATGTCATTAGGGTGTAATGAAAAAGCGGCCCTGTTACTAGCGCATAATAAAGTGAATGGACTGTTAGATTACCACAGTGTACAGACTGCGCCTCTTGGCACATCAGCACTTCATTAGTTTGCATGAATGTGTGTGTAGCAGCTCTACATCAAATGTCTGAGGAAAAGATGACGGAAACAGAGTTAACGCTAACAGAACGCCAAAATGTGTGTATGTGTGTGTGTGTGTGTATAGAGAAAGAGAGGAACGAGTGAATTGGACCTTTCAGTTGTATCAGAGATCTCATGTGTGCATGTGCAATTGTGTATGTTCAAAGGTAAATTTTCCATGCAATTATATAATTTTTAAGAGGATCAATGATTATTGTGTGTATATGTGTTTGTGTCTATACAGTATATGTATGGTCACATACACATATGCCAATATCAAGCAGGAGATGTGCATGAGTGCACCTTGTCCATGTATGCATCTTATAGTTCTCGCATATCCAAGGCTGCTTGCCACCATCTGTTCGTATATGTGCGTGCGCCTCCGAGTGTGTGCATACTGCATGTGTGTGTCTGTGAATTGGCTCTGTGACTCCATCTACATCTTCCAAGAGTAATATCAGTGGCAGGATCAAAGGAAGTGCTTTCATTCAGTGGTTGATAGAGTAATCACAGTGAGGGAGAAGTAATAACTGTCTACTATGCTGCCATTTAACTACTCTGGCCTTGACTTCACTATTGACTGCATTAGAGGCGTCACATTCAGCTTCGTTACACACTTTTGTGTACAAGTGTGTGTGTGTATTATGGCCTTATGAGTAGTACTGTGGAGTGGAGTGGCTGGTTGCTTATTGTGCCAGCAGTTAAATGTAAGAAGAAAAGCTCCGTCGCTCTGAAACGTTAAACGGCTGTCTGTCTTCTTTTTTCCTCAACGGGGCCCGCAGTGAAGGGCGAACGAGGATGCGTGTGTAATCCCCCCCCCCCCCAAACAGTGTCTTTCACAGCATCATCTTTTTTCTTTCTAAGTCCCTCCAGAATGATTGAATATTTACTCTCATTTAATGTTACTGTCCAAAAAGACAGCGGGCAACAGAGACACACATATACACAAATTCACACACTCACTGCCTAGTCTACCCATTTAATTAAGCACTCTATGAATAATTCAGTTTGAGCCTCTGGGCTGAAGATAATTATAACGATCAGGATAATAATGTTTATTTTGCTTTTTATTGTATTAAGACATCAATATCTCTGCAGTGCAGCGAGGACAGTTTGCAGCTACATTTCTGATGCCTGAAGCGCCACCTCTTATATCCGAATGGCAGAGTGTCTGTCTATGTGAGTGTGGATATGTTAGTCATAAGGGCTGGAGCTTTGATATAGTATGTCAAGGGAAAGTTGTAGTGTTGCGAGAATTGGTCCTCCTCATGACGCCAGACGGAAAATGTATGTAGCTGTTTATATTTCATTTCACTGATCTATCTTTGGATTGATAATAATCCCAGAGATTGCTGGTTCAGTCCCAGCGCTGCATCACTGACCTTGAAAATTGTGACTGTTCTCATTCCCCACTAGAAATATCAGAAACCATAATCCTCAGTTTAGCAGATCAATAATACATAATGTGATTACAGTCGAGCTCACTGGGCACAGCAGCTGTTCTTTTACAGTATGTGGCTTCTATCAAGTTCTGATTAGTCAATGATTGCCTATTCTTTGCCGGGCATATGGCAGCAGTACACCAGCAGTCTATTCGCTGTCACTGTATAGTCATTGATTAACCCTGGCAACAGATGTGGGAGCAGTGATTGTGCTGTATTGTTGGTCTGCGCCCCAGCATACTGCAACACAGAGGGTAGTTGTGTGGCTGCAATTTTCTATTCTTCCTGCAGATTATTGTAAATCTTTCCTTTATTGTGCAGCTGAGTGGTTGGAGAAATGGAATGACATGGAACTGAGTCATGGGCTAAATTTGATCCTGTGATGTATTTGTATTTAGAATACGCTGAAGTCTTGGGTGCTATTGTTCAGTGTCATAGCAATCTAGCTAGCCATACTCTCATCCATCATCAACCTTCCCCCGTATAGAGAAAAAACATACATCATGTCTGCTCTATTAGGCCTGATATCCTTAAAGTCTACCTATTATCCTTCTCTCTGTCACCTCCTCAAAGCTCCAGGGCTTCTGTCCAGACGCCCAGCCTGTCTGAAAGCCATGGCCTGGTGAGGGCCTCCCCCTGTGGGCTTTCACAGCCGGGAAAAGTCCATCTGCGGAGCTGGACCTGCTAAAGCTAACCCATCAGTCACTGCGGCTGATGGATGGCTGTAAGAGACAGTGAGTTTGTCCAGGTTTAGACAAACACACCAAAACTAAACGACAGATTGACAGAGTCCCTGTGTTTGTTTGTTTGTGTGTTTGTGTGTTTGTGTGTGTGTGCGCGCGCGGGTGTGGTGGTTGTACAAATCTGAGAAACTTGATAAACTTTCAAGTGCCTCGTGTTCCCTTCAGCATGCGCCTCATTTGATTAGTGGCCTTAAGGGCCCCTGTGGATCAATAACTGACTTAGGTAGCTCCTTTCAGCTTTGCACACACACACACATACAGTTTCAGGCAATCACACCCACATGCACAGAGCTCTGCAGCAGTTCATTTAGGCCAAGCCGTCAATCATCAAAATGTGGACAGGTCCAGTCTGGCCTAGCCTATTTAGGACGCTGGAGGGGGCTTATGTTGGTGTATGTGTGTTTATGTCTGCTTGGTCCATCTGTCTTGTGCATGTGTGTGTGTGTGACTATCAATTAGTTCATGTGTCTCGTTATCCCGTCAATAATATTAGCCAATGTGAGCAGGTTGGTCAGTGTCAACTTAAAGTTAGAAAGATTTGCCTTTAGTTCTTGTTAAACAGAAAAACTTAAGAAACATACTTTTGTACTTTGTAGGTCAACCACACAGGCTGGATGATGTCACTACCCAGTATGACCACAATCCCCTACCACTGAATGTTAGATTAACTGCTGTGCTCAAGGGCACTTTGACATTAATTGGTGAAGGGAGGTTAGAACATTCTATCATCCGAAATCTCCCATGTGGTCCAGTATTTGCAAAGGTTGGAACAAAACAGCAATTAGGTGGCCACCTGCGGCTTTCTGAGTGGATAAAAGACACCAAATAATGAAAATAGCATCTTTGTACATTTTGAATACTTGGAGAAACACAACAAAGGCTTTTATCCTACAAGTGGTATGTCCACTTTTGTAGCAGGTCAAAAGTACAAAGTGTAATCTTTTAGCATCACTAAATCATTGACATAAGTTCAGTGCCATCAGGTCAGATTTGCAAGACATCTCTCAGGCACTACAGGAACTCTTAAACCATCATTTTAAATCATATAACCGTTGCCCCTGCACTTTACCTGCATGTCTGCAACTGCACAGTGACATTAATTCATCAGAATGTATATTATCCATCAAAGGCTGACAGGATGTTATCACATCTTATCTTTTACTTTGCTCTTCAAAACAAATCCAAGGTTGAGCGACAGAAAGGCAGATGAATAGCAGCATCCTTTTTGGTGGTGGAAAGTATCAGTGTTACTGTAAAGTGGCACTGATTTAAATGTTTCATTGAATATCGTTTGTGGCAGGCAAATATCTAATATGTCTCAATTAGATTAAAAATGTATCCAATTATTAAATTAAATCAAATGTATCCAATCCTCTGAGGTCTAAAATGCTGTCGGTCAAGTAGTACGGAATTTAAGTCATATTTTAACGATCGGGAATGAGAAAAACTGGAATAAAAAATTTTCAAGAGTGTTTTTCACAATAATTCCACCAAAGGCTTCCAAGACTTTTGAACATAGATTGTACACACGCAGGTTTCGTGGTCATCCTGAAAGGTGCAAATTCATCCCAGAGGAAGCCGACCTCGCGCCCAGGCATGTCACAGAGGGGCAGTCAGTCTCAGTGGTCCTTTTGGTGCCTTGTATGGTCTGCTTGTCCGAGCTAAATGGAAACAGAGTGTTCGACAAACAGCCTGTCCACCCACGAACGTTTTTCATCGAGAACCTTTTAGACGCCACAGCAGTCGACCACATTGCCACACACTCGGTGTCACACAGACACACACGCGCGCTTAAACACACGCTGTCACCTTCCCTGGGGTGCTCACTGGCCACCGAAAACACAGCCCACCGCCCACGCCGCCGTCACTCACTTGTAGCTCCACCCATCCGGTCTGCCTTCCCACACACGCACATACACAAATAAACACAGTCATTGGCCACCCACGCGTGCCAGTTAACCTACTAATAAGGCGTCATAGGTCGAGACGTTTTCCGCTGCCCCCATGGGGCTGGCCGACCTGTCTGCGTGTCGGTTTTATTCCCGCCCACGCTGACTGCTTGATAGACTGCCTAGCTAATTGACTGACTGATTTACTGACTGTCCATCTGAATGACTGACTGGGTGAACATGTAGCGTGCTGAGAAAGCGTGGGCGTGGGAACTTAAAGCGAGGCAAGCGGGTGTAGGCTGAAGTGTGAACGGGATGGAAGCTGCGCCGTAGCTATAAAAGACTCGACCTTTTGACAGTCATGTACCATTAATAGTGTTTTGTAATTATTGCGACGTAGAGGCCTTTTGCTCCCGACTTTCCAATTGTAGTCTTTCTGTTATTTTTGCAGTCTACATTCATAATGTTACTCAACATTCCTCTAGGGATGCACGCTTATACTGCTGGTCTAACAAGTCTTAAATGCTCAGACTCATAATTTGTAAAACTCATTCTGCTCAATTATAAAAAGTATTTCTTACAGCTCCAGAAAATAAAAAATTCGGAAAGTTTTCATTTCAATAAGAGGATTTAGCAAATTTAATAGTTGTGAAAGCTGTGTGTTTTACTCTGTTCCTTGGTGTTTATTCACCTAATACTCTGCCTCGAGTGTGATAGTGAACACACTGTCAGCAGAATGTAATAGATCAGTGTTGGAGAAACAGTTTATTCAATTAATTTTCCCCACATTAAACATGTTACACACCTCCTGCTCTCACACTGTCAGAATAATGGTTGGGAGTGCTCAGGCTTAAATGTAACAATTAAAACCGAATGGAAGTTTTTTTGTTTCCTCCGCAGAAGTGACGGACAGTTATTTTGGAGCTGATTGAAATGCAGCACCTGTCTTGCCTTTCCTTCGAGTGAGTCTATGGTGTCATGTGTTTCTGTGCAAAGTGTGCGCGTGACTCATGCCAGTCCCTTGGTGATGATCATCTATTGTGAGCGTGGCAGCAGCCCGAACACTTGACTGCACAACTGTTAATTTCTCTCTCAGTGCATAAATTAATAGTTCATAAATAAGCGAATAAATTAAAGAATGGATGGGAGGAGAGAGAGGGAGGAGTGGAATGGGGGCAGGAAAAACTTTCTCATCAGAAAAATTTAATTTCTCACTCCGACACCCACGAGAATGGGGGGAGGGAAGCTGGGGCGGCGGGTAATGGATGTGAGTGTGTGTGTGTGTGTGAGTGTGTGTGTGTGTGTGCGCAAAAGGGATTCATTTTCAGCTTTTCTATCACACCCCTTTGAGCACTGACATGCTGGCATGTTTTTTTGTTTTTTTTTGTCTTTTCCCAGGATCCACACTTGACAAACATCTGTGCATATCACTGAACACACACACACACACACACAACTGAGAGGCCTGACAGAGTTGGTTTGCTTTTTTTTTTTTTTAATTATAAGGAGCCATGATGTACCAAGGCACAGGTATTGGTTCTGACTCAGTTTACTGATGTGTTGTTAACACTAAATCAATACGACCTTAATGTCATGCAGCAATTTGTCTGTCTCAACCTCGCAGACATTTGGAGAATGTCAAGCCGAACAGTTAGTGAGAAGCTTTAAGATAAAATCTTGGAGCATGGTTTTAACTTGTCTGCTGTCCTAGTGGAACTTCTGGATTTGCTTTATGAAGAGTCTACTCTCGATCTAAACTTGATTTTCGTCACAGAAAGAACAAACACAGGACACACTTGGGAAAAGGCTTGTTTCAGTTCAGAATATCAGTTTATCATTATGGCAGATACAATTCACCTTGGTGTTTTTACTCCATTCAAAGCTGTTTTATTGTCAGAATATTATATATTTCTTGGTGACGCAAAAGCACAAACCTCAAGGGGTGAAAGACTTTGTTGTTATTTCTGACAGCATGCTAGCACATAAAGCGCATAAGAAAAATAAGGATAAGGTCAAATAAAGTTTAGTAAATCAGCTTTCAGTGCAGCAGCTGTTGGCAACAACAACAACATTTAGCAACAGGGGCAGAGATGCCATGAACTGAATATCATGGCTGAAAGTTTGGGTGGTGACTATTTTCAGAAAGTGATGCACAGTAGTTGTGTCTGCTAGCCAGCAGTGTGTGTTTAGTCATTAAAAAATGTGATTCACAGCAACAATTTAAGCCTTTAATGTAGACAGCTGCACCAAACATGCAATGGTCATGATATCAAATTTTAATGCACAATTACGATGACTAAAGAATTGTCAATATTTTTGCAATATCAGTAGAAAATTGAAAAATAAAATGTTTCAGTGACATTCAGATTTAACTTTGTTTATTGTCTGATTTATCTCTGGTGTCTGTCAAATGAATTACGCTCAAAACGGGAATGTAGGGAGGCGGAGAAACAGTCATTACTATCTGTACAAAAACACACAAAAAACAATTGTACTTGATGATTTTTCCTTTTGATGGTGGAGGGCTACCAGCTGTATGGTGCACTGCTGCCACCCTCTTTGAGGAAGAGAGAACTGAAAGAAACAGAAAAGGTTTAAGTGCTTCTGTATTATTTACATAATATAATCATCTGTGTACTACTTAGTTCACATTAATATATAATTTTGGATTATCATAGTGTCATCAATACAGTTTACCATCAAAGCATGAATGGAGATGGATGTGTTGATTCTAGCAGTCTGCTGTGAGAATGCATGGGTGTGGAAACTGATAGTGTGAACTATCCCAGTATCAAAGTGTAATGAATTGATCTTTAAGTGCAGTTAATTGTTGACATACACGACCTTACATCCTTGTGAGCTATAATGAGCTTGAGAGTGGTTGCTCAAGGTTAATGTAGCTTGGTGTGCTCTCAAGGATAAAAAAATGCTCACATTTGTGTTTAGCATTGACCTAGTTACTTAAATCATCATAGATGTGGTTTGGGTCAGGTTAGATTATCCACAAAACACTGAGTCACTTCTTAATTTGCTGTATGGACTAAATAGCGACTCACAGAGCCAGCCTTCACATTATGTCTTGTCTCAACAAACTTTTTTTTTTTGGTAGGAAGTCTGTTAAACCGCAATAATAAGACACTGAAGAAAAGCTGTTTGCGTTTCATTTTAAGGAGAATGTGTCCTAATTTTTGATTTGCTGTATATCAGGAAATTATGTACAAGTGCCCACAATGTGCAATAATGTGTTTGGTTCAGAATTTTTAATATGCAAATGCTGATTTCCCTGGCTAGTCATTAGTGTTTCCAATAAACCATGGATTGGCCCAGTGCAGCTACTTGGCCATTCATTTGGGCTTAGGGATGACTCCTTTGGGTTGGAACATGGCCATTCTGGCGAACAGCTATGTTGGTTTGTTTGTTTTGATCCACTCCTCAGCACAGCATGCCGTTTGGAAGACTTTCCCCAGGATTACATATACCATGAAAAGTAGTTTACTACACTCGCTGAATCCTGAGTAGCCTGCTGAGAGATGATGTCGGCTCAGGTCTGCTAAGACTTCTCTGATTCAATTATTTATTTTGGCGCCCTGCTTTTGAATGTAGGTCCTTGCGACTGAGTGAATCCCTGAGACGCCTCTTTGACTTTTCCTGAACCAAGAATGATCATATGCTCGGTGGAAAAGAACAAACCAAACACTTTGAATCTATAATAAAACCCAGAATAAAAGAGCTATATTATCCAAATAGCCTGATTTATGTGGAGGAAAAACACCAGAAATTGTTTTTTTGAGGATGTTTTGCAGCCATGCCCCGGGGTGACCTCTCTGTATAACACAATGCTATACTCGCTGTTTACCGCGTCGTGTTTGCAAACTTTTTCTCTGTGTGATTGTCCTGAATGTGCCCTTGAAAAGAGTAGCCGACAACAGACGCTGTGGAGATCCTCCCAGTAAAAGTGTTTTTAATTTTTAATGCTCGCCCTCCATACTGGCAGAACTCCAGGCTGCCTGTGGACGGCCACTGCATTTCACTCACTCACTGTCATGAATTATTCCTACAGAACATGTTGACACCCGCATACACACATATACATGCCATTACACAAGCACACACATGGAGAAAGCCTGAAACCCACAATGGACATATGGAGGCAACCCAGCCTACCTACCTACCAGGTAAAATGCCACAAACACACACATACACACACACGACATGCTTTCGAGTGACGCAATGCTTCCAGTAGAGCGGAGGCCATTTGCAGTATTTATCATGGAGCTAAACACACAGAGATACTACTTATGCAAGAATGTACACAAACCTGTACACAAAAGCGTGTGCTCTCCCACACACTTCCATGTTCCTCTCTGTATGTTACCCGACACATTACACACACACAGACACACACTTCGCCATACTCACAATAGATCTCCGAGCACACACAGGCCATTTGCCGTATTTCTTCTATTCAGTGTGTTGCGTCCAGCTGTCAGCAGGCTGTCAGTGTGTTCAGTTGCCAGGCAAACAGCCCCGCCTCCTCCCAATAATAAAATATGCCTTTAAAATGTCACTCACTCCCGAAAGAGCAAAAGCAGAGGCAACAAATCGATTCACATTAGTTGTTCAATTGACTTTGGCTTGAACTCCCACTCTCCCTTTGTCTCAACCATGTTCTTTCTTTCTCTTTCTGTCTTTCTTCTCTCCTTCTCCTTTCTCTCTTTCTTCTATCCATCTTTTATCGACTTTCTAGTTTTTTACCCTCCATCCCACTCTAGCCGATTCCCCATTTGTCCCCCCCTCGTCACCTGAGTTTCCATATTGCCTTTTCCTTTTACAGGTTTACAGCCTCCTCATCTCCTTCCTCCCTCTCATTTCTTTTTCAGCCCTTCTCTGTTTTCTCCCCCAGCTAATCTAAGTGAATGAATGCAGTGGCGGCGGCAGCACAACTCCTATTCAGTCTCCCCGCCGACCACCGCCGTGGCAGCACTCATTTCAATTTTCACCTCGTTTTAGACTTATCACATTGACATCATTAAGGCTCCCTCTCAGCGGCGCACTCATTCGTTATCCTCTCCATTTTACACCTTTCTATCTCTCTCTCTCTCTCTCTCTGTTTGTGTGTGTCTCCCTTTCTCTCGCTCCTCTCTCTCTCTCCTTATCTGTCTCGCTCATTGTCAGAGGATTTAAAAGGCTCTCTATTTGAGAGCGGTGAGAGTCTGGGCTTTGGTTTTTCATCCCAGTGACAGAAACCTGTTGGAGTCTCCTTAATCAGAATAAAAGAGTTGGACAGTTTTGCCTTTTAAATAGGATAGCAGGCAGCGGTGTTGGGCTTGTAAATCTGAAAAACGAACACATGATTCATTCTGTTTAGTCTTTTCAAAAGTTAAAATGTTACTTTTCTTAATGCAACCTTGTAGGTATGGACTTTTTTTGTCATTTAAGAGAACCCAGCAGCTGGTAAAAGAGAATAAAAAATCAGCCGAGATATTATATACATAGAGAACTGCTGTAAAACTAGACCAATGTACTTCCATACTAGTACCTGTACTTTTGGAAGACATTACCTTGAGTACTTTGAATTAGTGATAACCTTTTATTCTGACTTTTTAATTACTACATTTTTAAACATTTACTTCCGAAATGAAACTATTCATCAACAGCAAAAGTAATGTTTGAACAGAGGACAGGAAGTCATTGAAGTGCAGACAAGAATAAAAATGTGAGAACGTACATCTAATTTGCACCACGACAGCTTGGTGAACTCTGTCTGTCTCTGTGAGTATGAGGGGTGATTGATAAGTATGTGGTCTAGCATAAAAACGCTCTCGTTCCATGTACATGCAGCTCAACTATTTGACTGCACAAAGGCTGATGTTGTCCATATTCTCAGACAGTGCTGACTTGCAATATTCAAATGACCTTAAACCAAATATTAAAAAAGTTCTCGACTTTAAACTTTCTGCATAATTCTTCTAAAAGGCTGAACTGTACATGCCTGTAACAAGAGCTGTATAAGTCATCCTCCTCTACCTTAGGCCACAGACTTATCAGCCACCGCTCACACTACACAGCACTGTCAGGCAGGATGTATTTTCATGGTTGTACTTTTGTAAAGCCCATTAGTAGAAACATTTCCACATCCCACTTTGGCAAAACTCTGCTTTAAGTAAATGCAAAAAAAACCCAAAAAAACGTGGAATTGTTAATTAAGTCCTGTAATGAAGTGTATCTCGTCATGTGACTAGCCCCAGTCTCCTCCTTCGGCACTCTACTGTACTCGGAGCCTGTATGTTTATGCGCACACGCTCGCAGCTATATGTTTGCCTGACTACTTGCACCAGCTTATCTTCCAACCAGCAGCATCTTGTTATCTGCGACTTGAAAATAAACACAGTCATAATGTGTAGTAGTTTGTTCATCTTATCTCAGTGCACTGTTTTCTCCAAACTGAATCAGTTTGGCCACACTATTGACATTTCACTAGGCTTATCTCTTTCTGTTGTTCACATTAGAGGAGGGCTACTGGGTCTCTAAACCCCGCTGCATCTGAATGTTGTCTTCTCTTTGGCCCAGCTCTCTCTTCAGCTTATCTCACCAGTGTTTTCACAGACGGTGTTTGACATGGTAGGACCCTACTGTTGGCTGGGTGGAGCTGACAGGTCATGGGTCAAGTGAAGTGAAACTAGCAAATGGAGAGGTCAGGAAAAGGGAGGAATAGAATACAGGAAAGGAGATGGAGGTGGAGGAAGGTTAGGACCCCACTGAAAAGGAGCCCATAGTTAATATGCCCCATCATCCCCTGAGCCTTAACCTGAGGGTAAACTAATATGGCCTCCACTAATGAACAACAGTGGCCCACATCTGCATTGTTAGTCAGGAATCTTCATTGCCATCTTGCATCAATTTGAGGGCAAATAAAATCTGAGTGCCAGGGCCATTTATTGGTCTTAAGTGGCCTGCTTGCCACACCGCAGGCTTTCACAAGGTGGAAGTCACAATGTAAGACTGTACCCCGGGGAAAGAAAGTGAAAGCTTTTCCACACACACACACACGTACAAAGAGCTCACCTCCCGTCTATAAACAGAGGCCTGGGGCAGGGTGCGGTCCTGCGGCCAGCGTCGGGGTGGTGTTGGATTGGTGGAAGGTACAGGTTACAGGCTGGTGGCGACAGTGGCAGCGCCGCGGTGAGCCTTACGAGCCTGGCGTCATGCACCCAGCGTGTTGCACCTCCCTGCCATGAGAAGCCTGTAAAGACATTTTAAAATTCAACAGCCCTTCTCGACAGGAAACTGAGGTTTTGCTGACGGATTTTTTTTTTCTTTTTATAAACATCAAAACCATCACGTCCTAATTAGCTTCTACTGTGCGTACGCATAGCTGAGTGTGTCTGCATGTGTATATACATGCCCATACGTATCCGTCCAGTGCGTGTGTGTTCACACATGCATACAGGCACACTTCAACTGCTGTATTTTGATTGTGTGTTTGTGTGTGCACATGTGGGTGTGATGCTGTGATAAAAGTCAAAACAAGGGTGCCACATGGGATCATTTATCTCGCGACAGACCACTTCTGTCTAATTAGTGTGAAAAAGTAGAGAAATACAGGCAACTGTAAAAAGTTGTGTGTGTTGCACATATGGCGCAAGTGAGTGTGTTTTGCTGGCAGTATGTACTGTCTGTCTGAACCCCTGTGGTGCTTTAGGTAAAGCTACCACTGCTGTCAGAGTAAATGTGCTGCATATGTACAACGGTTTTTCATTCACACCCCGCATGTCTTCTGTATGTAATAAACTGAAGGATTAAGGAGTTCCTGTTGTTGAGTAAGCCTAAACCCTCATTTCCAGATTGGATGAGTCACTGGGATGATTTCGGTCGAGTTCCCTTCAAGCATGTTTGCAGCAGCGTATTTAAACTCTTAAGTGTTTTATTCATCTGTCCAGGTGAGAACTGAGCATTCGACTTTAAAGAGATACGTCGAAATGCAGCTCGCTCTCTCCCTCCTCTTTCCAGAGAACTGCAGCATGTTGTGGTAGGAGTGAGAACATAATCTGAACAGGAAATTGCTCTGGAACGCAAGGGTTTATGGGTATATGGAGACAGATTATAACGTCTTAAAGCCAAGTCACTGATGCTTGGAAAGCATAACAGAAAAAATAACCGAGGGCAGATGCAGTCTGGGCTGATGTTCAGATTCTATTTCTGAATGTATTTTTAACTGTTTTTTATAACTGGGAAGGTTAATTATAAGAGCACAAACCCATTATACTGAGCTGAAGTTTAAACGGCTAGATACAGATTTGTTTTTTGTCCCCCAAGGGCCAAATATACAACCTAATGAGAAGTCACTAGAAGTCTATTGGAAATTTTGCCTGTGCTGTTTTTGATGGTCTCTAAACCCCCAGTTCATTTGTGATGAGGCAGTTTAAACAAAAATAATTCACACACACACACACACAAAGCTGTAATATGATCATAGATATGAATTTATATATCGAAATCCAGTGTAGGCTTGAAGGGGTATTCAGTGTAATAAGTGTTTCATGGCCTAAATCCCATTGCATCATTTGTACATGGCCCCCACTGCTGAATGGCTGTTTTTTTGTTGATATTTTTCTTTTTTTACCAACTCATAGTCGGATGGCAGATGCTACACCCACAAAATAAACTGAAAGTGCTGTTTTGTACAGCTGCAGCAGAAATGCAGCAAGGAGCAGCAGAGGTCAGATTTTACCTTTTATGTGATAAAACTGCTGTTGTGTCAAAGTGAGAAGCAAAGGCGCCTGTTTGGCCATATTTCAGATTTGAAATCAAAGCCAATAGGAAACCCGATAAGGCTAATGAAGGAAATAGAATTGGTTACATGGCTGATAAGTTGGAGGATGCAGCCTTTTGCTGGCAAATCTTCACTGAACAGCTCACTGTGGCTGCTCCCTTTTGTTCCTTTACTCCCTGCAGTATTTCAAACTGATTTGCTGTCAAAAAATGCTGAAGATGACAGTTGTCTTGTTTCACAGACATATTTTTGATGAATGATAGCAGTAAGTGCTTAACACACTGACACACTGCATTTCCAGCGACTATGACATAATAAAAGTTGTCTCGCTATTTAAATGCTTTTGATGCAAACCTGCAGCAGTGGTGTTCAGTTTTCATTAGCAGCATCTTAATACCGCTCTCCACAGATTAGAGTGTAATCAGTAACATGCTGTCACAAGATTATTTACCTGTGAGAAAATTTCCTCACTGCAGCATCCCTAGTCCGGCGCACCATATATTAAGGTGCAGCATCGTCTTAAAAACACAAGCATTCATGCAAAATCTAGGTTTTGCAGGGTCTCACTTTTCACCTTGTAACATGGCTTCTTGACCTCATCTTGTTGTGTTCCACATCAAGGATTTGAGAAAACAATTTGTCTTAGCATAGCGTGTGATGATGAAAGCCATATGTCTTTGGGAGAAAAGATTGAGCCCTGTGTGTGTTGACACTCCATTTTGTCTCAGTGGGGCTTCCACTGAAGCCTTGACATTTTCAGACAATATTGCGGTGTTGAGCCACAGTGTGGATTTCATAACTCAAGCTAACACCAGAGACGTGCATGGGTGTGCGATCGAATGTGTGTTTGCGTGTGTGTGTTTGTGTGTGTATGTGCTTATCTGCTAAGACTACCATCATCTCTCTCCCTGTCTCAGTGTTTCAGTGTCTATGTCATAACACTTATTACTCTCTGCAGTGTGTGTCTACATGTTTGTGAGAGTGTTTGCGTGCAACTGTCTCAGAACATACTCAGTGTCTCGGAATAAGTGTTCCTTTGAATTCCTTTTCTTGTCAATCTGTTTGTCCTTTGTTTCATAAGCCTGTCTGCTTGTTGTCTGGGGTGCGTTGACACATTATTTTTTTCCCATTATCTTGCTATCTTTTCCAATTTTTGTCTTTTAGTCCAATTGTTTCTCCAAGGTAACCCTGCCATTAGGCCGTACAGTCTTCAAGGCCATGATGCGATCTGAAGTCTGATATATGAACTAATGCTGCACTTTTGTATCATTCCCATGAGCGCTTGCTTGGTAAAAACAGGCTTCCCCTCTCTTTTCAGCTGTCAGAAATCACAGAGTTGCCTGAATTGAGGCTAAGAGAAGCCTTAGATCTTATATTTCAATACATTTATCTGCCTGTACTGGCTCTACTATACTACACTGAAGAAAGAACTTTCTGCAGCACTTATGCATTATAGATGCAGGAGAATGCATGAGGGGGGATTCTATACTGGCTACAACTGTGTATATGGCTTCTTTCTTTGTATGCTCCTTTCTCTGTATGTCCTGTCATACATATATTTTTGGGTTTGACAGACTGACTGTTACTGGGTTTTTGGGGCTGCTTCTGATATCAGTATTTGTAAGTTAACATGATCTGATAATGATAAATTGTCTTTCATTCTTTTGCATTAACAAAACCTGGAATTTTTTCAATTTTTTTCTATGTTATCACCCATGTGATAAGTTTAGGCTCGATGTTATTATGATATTATGTTGTTATTATAGCTAATGTCTAAGCTAATATGCTTATACTTGTCAGCCTAAGATAAATATATATAGCTCAACACTAAATTGCAAAACACACAAAGTATCAAAGAGACAAACTTTAATTCATTGAGCTCATCAAGAAAAACCTGAAAATGCACCTGGCTACTGATAATCTAATGAAGATGGAGACTTGAAGAGACCTTAAAATTGAAATAATCTACTTTAATTTCTGTGGTTAAAAATGTTAACATATTGCTCCACAAACAGAAAAACAGTTTTGTCCAACCTAAAACTGTCACTGTGATTACAGATTTATCTATTTTATCATTTCCTCTCATAAAAGATTAATTGTCTAGTATTTCAAATGTCAGAAAATATTAACCAAACAGTTAACCTAACAGGCTAATCGTTTCATTGTTATGGCAGTCATTATAATGAAATAATCAATACTTAATATATCAAGATCGCTGACAACATAGCAGATGGCCATAGTGAAATGTCACTGGCCTCCTATCTTAACTTTGGAATGTATTATGGCTTATTGTTTCTTTTTTAACAGACTTGATGATACTAGAAGCTGCTTTGCACACTACTAAATACACCTAGCTTAAATTAATACAGTGTGGTTCAAAAGCCTTGCAGTAAATCCTATCCTCATAAAGATTTTTATGTCATTGTTGAAACTGTTGTTTCTAGCTGTAAGTTTTGCTGCTGTTTACTTATATAGCATTATGCTAACCTGTGTGTCTAGAATTTTTTCGGCCTCCAATCATGTCTTTTGGCTTGTCAGAATTTTAAAAACAGCCTTTGGTATAAAGTAATACTACTAAATAGCTAAACAAACTCCACTCCGCTCAGTGTACGGCTTACGTAAGCAGCTATTTAATCTTAAAACATCACTGTGTGCCCCACATACTGTTATGTAGCATTATAAGTGGTGCATATTATTGAATAGTAGATAAAGCAGATAACGCAGTGAAAAGCTTTCAGGGAGGTGTCAGTGTTTGTTCGTTCTGGTGGAAACACAACAGAGAGGAAAAGGGAAAAGGCAATTCTGCACTTTATCCCCCTTTCAAAATATAATGCTCACTCGGGGAATTCTTTGAGCCACAGCCACAATCATCACCACCCTCTGCCCTCTCTCTCTCACTCCCCTGTCTTTGTTTCTCTTCCTCTCTGAACCCATCACACTGCACTGCTTGCTTTCTTCCTCCTCTTACTGACTATGTATGTATGTGTATGTGTATGTGTGTGTGTGTGTGTTTGTGTGTGTGTGTGTGTGTGTGTGTGTGTTTGTGCGTGTGCTGCCGCATCTGTTATGTATCTACACAGATACATACATGGCTGCTGTGTAAATATGTGTTCCTTGGGTTTTAAGCATATATCTGACGTCCATCTTTGCACTGTTGTTGATAGTTTTTACTATTATTATTAATGTGAGTGCATGCATGTGTTTGTGTGTGTTTGTTGTCCAGTGTAATTTTAGGAATCTGAACAGCATGTCTCTATACTGTAAATCTCATGCATCTGTTTTAGTATTTATAGCTTGTTTGTGTGTGTATGAATGTGTGTGTGTGTGCGTTTTGGCGTGCAAGTAAATTTCTTATTAATATGGACAGAACTGTCATGATCTTCTATTTCTGTTATGCATTTCTGATTTCCACTCAATGTGTATGTTTCTGTGTTTGTGTGTGTAGTGTGTGTATGTGCGTGTGTATGTTTCCATACTCATCACGACTTTGCAGCATCTCTGTTGTGAATCGCCTGCATGACTTTGATGTTTAATGTAGAGTGCAGTATGTCAGATTTTTCTGTCTCGCTAGGCTTTGTCTTCACAGTATGAGTTTGCATGTTAGTTAGGCGTTTGAGTGTGTGTGTGTGTGTGTGTGTGTTTGTGTTTGTGTGTGCCTGCCTGCTTGTGTATTAATATGCAAGGGAAACAGCTGGCGTGGCTAATGGCTGTCCCTCCCCATGTCCCTCCCAGATCCCGTTCTCTACTCCACACTCTGCTCATTCAACTGAACACTGCCTCTGCTACTTCTCTGCTCTTCTCCCTCCTTAAGGCTTCAAACAAAAGCAGGTTTGTGTGTGCATGTGCATGTGCATACATGTGTGTGTGTGTGTGTGTGTTGGAGGGGTTGATACAGAGGCAAAAAGATAGTGGGAGCAAATGCTGAAAATTAGAGAAGGTTGAAAATAGGCAAATGTGGGATTAGTGTTGAGGAATTATTTACAGTAATGATAAAAGGACGAATATTGCATTAGTCTATGGAACAGTAATGTAATCACCATGCAAATTTAAATTAAAGCTAACAGCATGGTCTTGAAGTCCAGAGAGAATGAAAGAGGAGTGGAGGAGTAGGAAGAAGAGAGAGGTTCAGCATAAGCGAGTTCAATTAGCAGAATTTAGCCTATTAATTAGTGCTATTAGCAACACCGCACTGGGGTGTTACTTAGTGAGCGTATGTGTGCGCGTCCGTTTGAGATTTGACATGAAAGTGACTTGTTAAGAGCCATAAACAAGACGCTTTGAAATGCCAGAAGCAAAACTACTCACACACACGCACACACACACACACACACACACACAAACACAAGCACACAATATTTTCTACTTCTATCTTTGTGAGGACTCTCATTGATATAATACACTCCCAAGCCCCTTATTATTGCTTTACTCCTGAATATCCGGACTAAATATTTAACCCGTAGCCTAACCCTAACATAAACTTAACTCTAAACTGATTCTAAAACTTAGTCCAAACCTTCAACCAGCCCTTTGAAGTGGCCAAATATCCACACTTGTGCAGAAATGTCCTCACTCTGCTAGTTAAAACTTGTTGTGGTCCTCACTACATTGCAAGTGCAACTATGTACACGCACACACATAAACACACAAATGCAGGTTATGGGGATGTGGTTTGCATTAGCATTTTTGAGTGCATTCCTAGTAGTCGCACAAACACACATCCACACATGCACAGAGCAGTTGTAGTGTGTGCAGTGGTGCAGGCCATTTTACCCTGAAGTGTGTGCGGTGTGTGTTTGCCAGGCTGTCGTGAAGTGGGCGCAGTTCGACGTCCTGGCTTGCGTGCCTTTTCTTCATAAAAATGCCACTCAACTCCTCCGCTGAGGAATCAGAAGCAGCTGGCGGCATTTTCGCTCGTTTTTCTTTTTCTTTTCTCTCCTTGTTCAGGCCACTCTAGTTGCCTCTTCACGAGTCTTTTCCTCTATTTTTAGTTTCCTGCATTCATTTGTGCATTTCTTGGTTTATATCCTCCCTGTCTGCCTGTCGAATGTGCCATCCCTGATTTTTTTTTTCTTTCTTTCTTTCTTTCTATCTTTTTTTGAATGTTTCGAAAACTCACCGGTTTCCCCTGAGTTCCAAAGGCGGGAGTTTCATTTTTCGCCAACCCCAAAACACATGAATCATTTTTTTTCATGATCAGACAGGCCTCTGAATGACACTGCTGGGGGCTCCAGGGGCCAGCTGTGTGCATTTGAATTGTGTGCAGAGATAAATTGTGAGAAACGGGCTGTGTGGGGATTTTTTTTGCTTTGTTTTGTTTTGTTTTTGTAATGGGTGCTCTTGAAATATTCTCAAGTCTGAATAAAAATCTTTTGCATGGGTGAGGTCATTATCAACTGATTCACTGCCAACATGTTCAAGCATATCTCCCTACATTCGAAGCCACATCTTACTGAGGGAGTGGGAAAATGATGGAGAACTAACAAAGAAAAGCCTAAGACCCCACTCCTTTCTCCTTCCACTGAGGCTTTGAAGCTCATCAGCTCCCTCTGCTGGGAGAAAGTCTCAATCCAACAAGCCACTTGTTGCCTCCCCTCCACTCAATTGCTTTAATTGTGTTCTTATTTATATATTTCACCATTGATTTCTCTGTTGAGGCTGACATGGCTCTAATCAACAGCGACTGGCTGTCATGGTGTGATGGATGGAACAAAGCCAGTAAGCAAACACAATGCAAGACAAGTGTGACGCGCTTGTGTGTGTCTGTGTGAGTCATTGTGCGTGCGCCTGTTTGTTTAGGTGTGCATCTGTGTTTGTGTGTAAGTTTGCACTCGCATTTCTATCAAAGTGTTTCTGTGTACAGATCTGCCACACCACCCGACCATGTGTGTATGTTTGTGTGTACTTGTGTGTGTGTGTGTGTGTGTGTGTGTGTTTATGCGTACACATGATGAGCATGTGGTACCTGCTGAAGAAAAATGGCAATGCAGGACAATGTGTCATAATTACGCCCTGGGTGTCACCGTGAAAACAGCGTTAAAGCCTGAAGAGGTGGTGTTTACCAGTATAAACATACAAATAGAACACCATATTGGTGTCAGCTATCCCCCTCTCTCCTTGTCTCTCTCCCCGTCCCCTGTGGCCGTGCTTCCCATGTCTGTCACTTCCTGTGTGTGTTTATGGCTGTGTGCCAGCATGGTAAATGTATGCAGCGTGTGCCCCCATTTCTTCCTCTTGCTTCAGATATGTTGGAATGGGGGGGGCTGCAATAGATCCAGGCCTGGAAAGAAGGTCAGTGTATTACTTATCAACGAGAGAGAAACACAGGAATCAGAAATAAAGGAAAGGTAGAGAGGATGAGAGCCTGAACAGAAGCACAGAGTATATTCAATAAATGAGTATATACAATTCAAAACTTTATGAAAGTGAAGGTCAAATAAATACAAGATGTATAAATGAACATTCATTTAGAAGAGTCAATCTGAATCTAGTATCAGCCCTGCTTATCAAATCCAGAATTCATCAAATCCTTCATCAAATTCACTGGAGTGCTTGCTTTAAACCTTTACAGGGAACTTAAATAAAATGCATCCAAAACTCGAATATTCAAATGAGATGTGCAGCCTTTGTCAGTTGAGATTCAGAAACTACAGTAAAAAAAAAACCAAAAACCCATAACCCTGGCAAAATATGAATTGCGCAGTCCATTGCAAATGGCTTATCCTTTCCACTGGGGAAGAGCAGACCTTTCCATTAAACATGGACTCATATTGGCTATTGTAGTCTGTGTTTAGAACATGGAAGCTACTAACAGGTGAAGTAAAGTGTCAGATGAAAGCTCACTGTTCAGGGGCCATATTTGGATGATGTTACTCCCATAGAGTAAATGTTTACTAGATAGTAATACATAAAAACAAAAAAAAACCCTGCGAAACAGCAGTCTCAACAGCATAATGTGTTTTAACTGAATATTTTACTGGAGTTCTCTCGAGGTTAAGCATTCTAACAGGACAGTTTTTGTTGGGATGTTATCAATCTGTGGAGCACTATAAATTTTTTTTGTGTGCTCAAACTGCTTTTGTCTGTTCACTTTGTTCACTCTCTTTTTTTTCGGTCTGACAAAGGTGTTGATCACAAGAATCCAAACTTTCTAACTTGTCTGGCTTGAGTAGGCACTTAAAATAGCAGTTGTTCCATATAGGTAGAAATAGTAAAAAAAAAGCTAATTGTGCAAAGATAAAGGTCCATGCACCTCAATTTAAGTCCAATGCCAACTTTAATTGCCAAAGCAGGGGAGAGTGTGCCTTTCATTTAGTGAGGCAGAAAGTAAGGGTGTGGAAGTCCAGGTTGTGGGTGGCTGTGCTGAGTTTGTGACCTCCCAGAGACCTAGGTTTATGTCCCATCAAAGACCTTCAATTAACATCAGCTTGTTAAAAAGAAATTGTTGGCATTGGATGTAAAAAAAAACCTTATCTCAGGTTTTGCAGAATGGCCCTGTGTCACCATTCTTTTCTGCCAATAGGATTGAAACAGCAGCTAAGAGTTTAATTTTTGGCCTCATGTCAAGTTACTTTGAGAATAATGTTAATTAGCTGCGGCTGAAATAGTCTGCCACCTGCTACATCTGTTGTTCTAACCTGTGAAAATGATGGTCAGCACCAGCTAGAAATGAGAAACATGCTACCTGAACATTTTGTGCATTTTCACTTTTCTAGTAGACTGAAAATATAGCAATAAAACATACTTTGTATTTTTAAGTTAGTATTTAATTGTAGTCCTTGGAGCTTTGCAGATCTACACGCATTGCCAACGCTGAACTAGATCCAAAATGACACCAGTTATCTGAAGTCGACCCCATAGAAAGGTACATCAAGATGCTATATAGAGCAAAAATGCAATAGTGAAAGGAGGGGGAGATTGATTCAGTGAATGAGAAAGGAGAAACCAGACGAAAAGGAGATAGGAGTCTCTAGAGACGGATAGATGGCTGAGAAAGAGGATGAGAAGACAAACAGTGGGGAGATTCAATTTCAAACATTACAATTCAATCAACACTATTTCTCCCCAGGCAGTAATAACTGCAGGAATGCATTAAAAACACATAAAAACATCACAAAGATTATATTGTGCACTCCAAAGGTCAGGATTGATTCAAGATAGTGTGCTACACCTTTACTATAACATGTCTGCAATGCAAAGTGTATAAGTGCATAAATGCTGAAAGAGGTGTGGATCAACGATGAAAGAAAAGACAAGGAGCATGTGTGATGACTGCGAATGAGAGTAGGCAAAATGGGAAGATTGACGAAAGGAAGAGAAGCTGTGAAAAGGACCTTACTTAAAAGAGAGATGAGAGGAAAATGCTTGTTAAGAGGATGGAGCGATAAAAAAGCTGATAAAAGAAGAGAAATATGCTTTGGCTGGAGCCCGTGTGAGAAAGAAATTATCTAAAATGATATAAAAGAGCTTTTTGCACACTGGCATAAAGAAAAGAACGTGCTTAATGTGCGGTGTGCACTTTCCTTCCTGAAATCTCCCCAAAGTAACATTTCCTTAAACGTCCTCCTCTTTTGTCATTTACTTGCAAGCTCCCAAATATCATAAAAAGGGGTGTATGTGTGTGTGCAAAAAGGATGTCATTATGTGTCAGGCTGCGTGCGTTTGAGAGAGTGCATGAGTGTGTGCGGTAAGTGATGTTTGCTATAAGCACTCCGCCGTCCATGACAGTGAAGTGGTGTAATGTGTTAGAGTCCATCCAATATCCAATATCACCCTAATTCCACTATTGAGCTACATGGCTGCCAGCTAGTACCAACTACACACACGCACGCATACACGCACACACGCACGCATACACACACACACACACACACACACACACAGACACAGAAGTCCACAGCGACAATTAAGTTGTTTTTTTCGCTAATTTGGATCAGATGGTTGAAATCCATGTGTTTCTGTTTAACTAAAGTATACACACACATTTTAATTTGTTAGTAAGGACTGTCCTCACCTTAAACCTGTCCTCTCAACCCTAAAAACAGGCAGTTTACGAATAAACTGCCAGATAAATGACTCCCAAGTGACCACTGTTTAAGGGTTATCTATTCCCACGGGGGCATTTTAGGCCCCACAGAACAGTAAAAATGCAGTTCACTCACACTTACACAAACATGCACACACACAGCACAATAAACAAAATTTATGATGGCTGAATTTATGCTGTAGTTCCATTCACAGCCACACACAGCCCCACTTCGGGTCATATTTGTCTTCTCCCATTGACTTCACGTCACAGTTGTAGATTAAAAGTAGCGGAAAAGCAATAAGGTTAATCCTTCTCTAATGTCATCATACAAAGTTATAAATATGATTGCATGCAGCTGAGTAGAAAACAGAAAATGTTAAATGGATGTTAGCCTGCAGAGGGGAGTTTAAGACGCCGCTTTGTGGTGATGTCACGATGACCTCAGGGGGTGATGCCACCAGCAGTAGCCAATTATCTCATCTTTCATATGCTTATCTATCAGGGCTCTGTGTCTTTCCAGCCTACGTGAGGCTTATGAGACTCCACGTGGTTCTGAATCAAAGTGAGAGCCGCTGTGATTTCACCTTCCCCTGTTTAATAACTGCAGGAGAAGTATATTCAGATCAAACTGCTGCTTCAGTAGGTCTACAAAGCACAGCAGTAAACCAATAATAGTCACAAACACTTAATACATGTCCATCTTCTTCAAAGGTTTCCCTGCAGTGAAAATCTGGAAAAAACAACGGCAAATGAAAGATATTTTTCTCTGATTACCTGCTGTGGAGCAGAAAGACAGGACACCACATCTGATCATTTTACATTTCATTTTTTTGTCATTTTGTACTTTCACTGTGGAAGAGAAAAAAAAAATGTAAAGGCTCATGTAATCTTTGAAAAGCGTGTACATTGCTCACCGAAAAACAAACCAACATTAAAGTTGAGTTTTTATGACTTGATTTATGTGGTAATGTAGTGGAAAATGCAGAAGTCTGGGCATCTTGAGACTAACAACAACCAAAGTAAACAAAATCCAATTTCTTTCTCCTCCTTAAATCAGCCTATCTTCATATAACTTGCATCTGTTTGATGATACACAGTATGATGTAGACGACAAATTTTATCCCATAAATATTTATGTCAGCCTCTGAAGTCAAGTAAACTCTATTCTGCAAATAAGAAGGTGTATACAGAGATTAGGTGGGTTTCATTTTGATGTGTACAACATGTATCAAAAGCTGATAATGGCTGCCACCCAGACACTGCCGCACAGGAGCAAAACACACTGCTGGTCAGTGTTTTTAACAAAAAAAATGAAGCAAAAAGGAGCAAACATGCAGGCTACAGCCAGACCTTTCCTTTGTGCGAGGTCTTCTCTTGACGTGAATGGTGCCATTACCTGTTGTTTTAGGCAGAGTGAAGCCCAGGGTGACTCAAAAAACACATATTGTATGAGTGGTAAAAGGGCTTGAGAGTGGGAGAGAGAGATTTGCACACATCTCGCTTTGGCCTTTAAGAGGCGGAAGCTGTCTCTGGTTTGTCATTTAGTGATGAGCACGTGAACAGAATAGGGTCGTGACTTCAACAGAATGCTGAGAGAGACGGAGGAAACGAGGGAAGCGAGAAACGAGAGAAGGATGGCAGATAAGATGGAGAGAAGGTAAGTGGAGAAGGAGTAGAGGCAATGAGGAGGAGGTAAAGAGAGATGGCATATGAGAGCAAAAGAAGACAGGGATGGATTCATATGGTTGGATGACAGAGAAGGAGGAGAGAGGGGAAAAGGAGGGAGGATAAAGAGAAGGAAAAGCCAGGACTGACTCATCTTGCGAGGGAGGAAGATGAGGACTAGAGATGAATGGGTGGTAAACAAAAGGACATATGGTGTTAATAGAAGGATGCTGAATGGTGCTTCTGGTCACTGTATTTCAGCCAACAGATTTTGTCAGGACAGCCCAGGCATGTTTGTGTGTGTGCGCGCGTGTGCATGTGTGTGTGTTTGTGTGTGTGTGAGTGTGTGTGGATGGATGGGTGGGTGTGTATGAGAGAGAAATAATGTTTGTTAATTCACAAGATTGGTCAAGAGACAAATGTGAGTTCATCCACTTATATTGAAGCACTAACACATTGAATCTGTCATTCATACACACACTCACACACGTACACATATATATACCCACACATATGTACACATATCCACAAATATAATACACTCACACATTAATGAGCTTTGTCATGTGTTCTCATTATTTTTGCCGCAAACCATAACCTTTATTTCAATCATACCGATCTTTCACTGTCTATTAAATACACATATATGTACACACACATACACACACACACATACATACAATCAAATGAAAGAACACAGCCAGCAACCCACAGCTGGGCACTGATGACAGAGAGGGAGAAGGTGTTCGACCCGCTGTGTGAACAGGCACTATTTCCATACAAATCAATGGAGCGTCAGGCTAAGCTCAGAGACACATCAGGGGACAAGCCTGGTCACACACGCGATGAAGCAGCACACACACACACACACACACACACACACACACACACACACACATATACATACACACATACACACACAAATCACATCACATCACGTCATGCAGGCACAGGAAACCGCAATCACCTGCACTTCACACTACGACGCGCGCACACACACACACATACGCACACACACAGGCATACACACACACAGCTGGCTGAATATAGCACATCTAGAGGATGGGTGAGCAGACAAGGTTACTTTCACAGTAAAATTTGCTGCACTGATTACTGTTTGAAAACCTCAAATTTGTAAGTTTCCATTTAATTACACTAAACTGATGCAGTTACCCAATTAGGGTGATGTACACTATATGCAGAAAGACCATGGATACCTCTATCTGCACACTGGTGTGTTCATAATTTTCATTTTCCTACTTGCTGAGAGTTTGATATTAGAAAACGGATGTCAGGCTTATATCTGTTCCATCAATTAGAAATAGCTGCAGCTGCAGCTTAGCTTAGTGTGGCAGTAGGACTGGAAACCAAAGGAAGCAGTGACCCTGCCGTGGTCCAAATGTACCAAAATTTGTACCACCCGCATCTCTAAAGTTCACTGGACTTTTTCAATTAACCTTTAGACAGGTCCCAGCTAGCCTTTTCCCTTGTTTCCAGCGTGTGTGCTAAGTGAGACTAAGCTCTATTGAGCAGTCAATCAATCGGTCGAGTCAATCAGTCAGTCAGATTTGTCACTTGTACTGAGGTGGTATGATACAGTCACATTGAAATGTAATGTAAGTAAGTGATTATCTAACAGCTCACTGACTGCTGGCTGTAGCTCCATGTTGAATAAAGATGTGAAAGTGAAGTCAGTGTTTTTTTTTATCACTTGGCAAGAAATTGAATTTTCCAAAATGCCAAACTATTCCTTAATGAGAAATCTTAAGTCCAGTTCATACAGTCTGACTTTAGACAACAGTGTGCATTCAGCTTTGTGGTGACAGTTAAAAGGAGATCCTTTCATGTTTAAAAATGACATTTCCCCCATGCAGTGTCACCCTTGAAGGCCGACTGTGAGACAGGCCGTAATGCCCAACATCAGAGCCCAACCTCACTAGGCTCTTGTGACTGAATGGAGGCAAATGGACACGTTAGGCCAACATATTTGAAGGGTAAAGATCGTGTTCATTTGGCCATAAAGTGTACATTTGACTATCTTAACTTACAGTATATAATATGTAGTGATCACACAGCGAGGCTTATTTAAGCTTTGCCTTTAAGACCATTAAAAGCACATCCACATGTGTATAAATACACTTTATGTTTCAAGTCTAACTGTATCTGCCCTCATCTCTTTGTCTGGTACGCACTTGGGTTGAACAAGTGCATCAGCTTGCTGAGAACCAATTCAGGCCTTTGATGGATAAAGAGATATGATTCACAGTTTAATTAGTTCCCAAATGTGTGGATATGTCTTCTGTTTTTTTTTCTTTACCATCATCTTTGCCTTCAGTAAAGGTTGGTGTCACATCATCTTCAAGCCACAAATAAAATTCTGGGAGCAAAAACTCCTTATCTTTTTTGGCCTGAAGACTGTCAGATTTAAAATGAATTTCAGCCCAAATACAGGCTAATGGAAATGAAAATGCCAAAAAATACTCACCAGCTCTTTTTTTTTTTTTTAAAAAAAAAAGAAAGAACCCATAATGTTCAAACCCTACTGCAGACCAATTTTATCTGCCATCATCTTTCTTTGTGATGGGGAACAGGAATTAACTATCACATTAGAGTAAGCATATTAAAAGGATAAGAGCATACTACAAGCAAGACAAAATTGTCCAGTGATGAGGAGAAAAGGAAAAAGGGAGTAGAGAGAGAAAAAAAAGGGTAAATGCTATAAAAATGAAGAAGAAGGGGGGGGTTGAAGGAGAGGAGGAGGGAGTACGAGACAGATAAAGGTTGAATTACCCTGAGTGCCAGGATGAACAAAGACGAGGAGGAGAGAGTCCAGGCGAGGGCCATTCATGGTCTGCTGTTTGGTGAAATAAAACACAAGGATGGAGAAAGAGTGAGATGAAGAATTAGGAGGGGTGATCAAACAAGCGGGCAGGGAGGGAAATGAGAACGAAAGCAGAGACAATTCATTATTAAACTGGGCAGGCTGGACAGCCAAAGACGAGATGGATGAAGGGAAAAGAAAAATAGAGTTGAGAGCAGAGAGAGCAAGAGAGAAAGAGAGAGAGAGAGACATAGGAAATGAAAACAAACAAGCCATCATCCATCCCGTCCCTCCATTGTTGCTCAGTTTCTCTTAAAGGTCGCCGTCCTTTTCTTCTCTCAGTGTCGACAGAAGGGAGGGAAGGACGACAGAGCAGAGAAAGGAGGGGGGAAAATGGTGAAGATTTATTTATCGAGGGGAGGAGGAGTGGCAGCGGCGGCGGCGCTTTAGAATTCTTGATCATCGCCACGGCGACCAGTCACCTGGCAACCGGGTACACAATGGCTGCGGTAGCCTTGGCAACAGCGTGGTCTCCGTCGGATACACAGGGAGGATGATGAGGCAGGGAGACAGGTAGACAGATGGAGTGATAGGGAGAGAAGTGTGAGATGGAGGGCAGGAGGGTGAGATAGAGCAGAGGAGGGAGGAACAGGAGGAGGAGGAGGAGGAGGAGGAGCAGGTGTGAACAGAAAGCCGGTATATCACACCTCAACAGGTGCAGAGGATCGGCCAAATGTGTGTAAAGACATAATGAGAAATGTAATGAGCTACTGACCAGGAGAATGGCCCACCATATGTGACCCTGCATGAAGGAAGGATGTGTTTGTGTACCTTATTTACGTGTGCATGTGTGTCTGTGTGTGTGTGTGTGTGTGTGTGTGTGTGTGTCTAAATAAAAGGCAAGTGACAGCTCGCTTGTTTCCCAACCCACATGTACACACACCTCGTTTTTCACAGCAATTTCCTTTTCATGTTATATATATATATATGTATGTGTGTGTGTGTGTCTGTGTGTGTCTGTGTGTGTGTGTGTGTGTAAGTGTTCCCCTTTTGCATCTGCACCAGCCGCGAGCTCGACTCCGAGGCTTTAAAGCAACTACAGATGAAAGCATCACAACTGATTCAAATGCTGTAGAGAGAATGAGTGTAACCTGATTAGTCACATGCCGTCTGTAAAAAAAAAAAAAAAAAAACACTGAGTAATACATCAGGCCCGACTTTATTTTTCCTCCAACAGAACTTTTACAGTGATTCATACGTACATCGGATGGAGGCTTTTATTGCATATTCATGTGAAACGCCCACACGTGCACACACACACACGCACACACATGTCGTGACGCAACACCAATGCAAACTGTGATGAATAAACATGCTGGACAACAGGAGCAAAACGGTGCACACACACACACTCTGAAATATGCATCACACAAACTAAATTGATTAAAAAAAATAGTGAGCAATACATCACTGGCACACACACTCTCTAATTTAGTCCCTTTTTAATTTGACGTCGTGCCTGGACATGATTTAATAGTTAACATTTCAGATAAGACTTATTGAGGCCTTAGGGCCTAACATTGCAGAAATTTAGTTATTCTGCGTGTGTGCAAGCGTGTCCCTGTTTGTGTGTTACTGTGTGTAAGTGTCTTCGGAAGGGCAACTGGAATGGAGTTTGTGTTTGTTTCTTTGTGTGTGTGTGTGTGTGTGTGTGTGTGTGAGTGTGTGTGTGTGAGTGTACTGTAGTACAGCCTATAAGCCCATTAGCCCCAGGTTAAGTGATTTACAGCTTCAGCTTTAAGCCCCTCCTGCAATCTCATCCCTAACACCCCTGTCTATCTGCTCGCACTATCTGCCTACCTTATCTTGGAGATTACACACACGTACACACACACACACATTCACACACACCTGTCAGTCCGCTCTCATGTAGATACACTGCCAGACACAGCTTGGAACTGTGAAGAACTCGCCATGTACAGAAAACAAATATGAGACAAGAAATCCACTAATCACACACATGTATGTGCAAACACCTTCCCATGCACCTCCTCATTAGAAGGTGTTGTGATTCTGGAGCCAAACACAAAGGAGGTGTTTCATCTGCTCTGTATGTTTGTTCTCATTGTAGATTCCCTTTGATACAGGCGTCCTCATCAATCCGTCTAATAGCTCCATACACTCTTTTTCTCTGTAATGGTGAGTGTGTTTGTGTGTTTCAAAGTATGTTCCTGCACTTGAAAGAGAAAGAGAAAAGGAAATATGTACAAGAGAGATGAAGTGTGTGTGTGTGTGTGTGTGTGTGTGCGTGTGTGTGATCAACCTAATAAACTTCACGGCTGCTCTCTCTCACAGCCACTTTTACAGGAGCGGCGAGCAGCCTCCAACCTCTGAGACAAAAGGAAATGTAGAAAGCAGCTCTAAGGACAGATAAAAGCAAGAGAGGGAAGTGCTAAATGATTGCTGGAGCTCCTGCGTCAGGGGGGGGGGGGGGGGGGGGGGGGGGGGGGGGGGGGGGGGGGGGGGGGGGGGGGGGGGGGGGGGGGGGGGGGG
>JAQMCX010000039.1:4772791-4838500 GCA_029814765.1 Acanthurus leucopareius
CCCCCCCCCCCCCCCCCCCCCCCCCCCCCCCCCCCCCCCCCCCCCCCCCCCCCCCCCCCCCCCCCCCCCCTCCCCTCTTTCTTTCCCCCCCCCCCCACTCTTCCTTCAACCCCCCCCCCCCCCCCCCCCCCTTTACCTCTCCGACAAACCTACCTCCCTTACCTCCTTCTCCTCTGCTTCTCCTCCTCCTCCTCCTCTTCCCCGTCTGTCGGCCCCCGTTTTTTATTCTCTATTTCAAAGGGACAAAGAGAGAAAAAAGGAGAAACCAACAGCGGCAAAGCAGCAACTCCACTTACAAACACGCAGACATTATAATGGGGCAGCCACGGCGTTGCCACGACAACACACAGGGAGGTGAGGGGGTACGGCGACACCGAGGCAGAGACGGGAGAAAGGAGGAGGTAGAGTGGGTGGCAATGAAGAAAGAAAGGAGGGAGAGAGATGGAGGTTGTTATCTCAGGTGTATTTACCTGTAGCTCTCATGGCTGTTTGGAAGAAACGTCTCCTTGTCTGGCTGCTGATCTGCCGTGTCAGTCAGCAAATCCACACGTTTATCACGATGTATTTTATCGTATGGAATAGACAGCAGATCCAGTATGAGCTCCCGCTTAGAAGTGCAGCTCAGGAGGTAGAAACACCACCCGAGCTTTAGTGATAACTATACCGAAATAGCTTTTTTTAGTTTGAATAATTATAATAGTAATAATAATTGCTATTATGTCATGTGATGTTTTACTTCACTGTTGAGCTGTTTGCTGTCACTGTTGACACAGCAGTGTTTTCTGGCAAATATTTTAATTTGGAATGAATATAAATCTGACAGGCTGAACTAATGTCGAATGGAAAAAGGTGCTTAAGTTTTGGCTGCTGTCTGTCTGTACTGTTTGTTATGAATCTTGGCCTAAATAACTCCCTGACATCAGCTTTGAACATTTTTTTAAAGCTTTAGGGTTCTTACGAGCTGTTGAGATGCCATGGTGGTTCAGAAAGTAGTGAATATCAGGTATATCGAGCGCTTAATTTTATTTTTAAATCATAAGGTCTCACAACCAAGAAAGTGCTGTTCCAGCTGGTCAGTGAGAAAGAAAGTCACAGCATGCATATAAAAATTAAGGTCCTGGAAAACACCTAGATACTTGCTTTTAAACCTAAATGAAATTTAAATAAAAGCCTTGCTTATTAACGTTAATTAGTGCACTCATAATATTCCCTTAAAATCTGCAGGGGGAGGTGTGTTAACAGCTGTTTACTGTTTGCAGGCAGCTCTGTCCCTCTCTCCCTCTCCTTCACTCTTGCTTCATTTTTTCTCGCGTTTCCTCTCTGTCTGCAGAGTGCTACAATAGAGGAAAAGTGAATTAGGGAGGAAGCTTCGTTTTACAACTTCAAAAAAGAAAAGAGGCTAAATAACTAAGTGACGTGTTCAATCTGGATGTCTATATTTATCGATCCCCTTTGCTCTGCCATGGTATTATGGACAATAGCACCATCTACACATGCACCTCCTAATTGATCCTTACTCATTTCACCTTTTCACTGCATAAAGCCCTCTTGCTTGGGTCTTCACTGATGGTCTTTGGGTCGTAGCTGCAGACACAACTCTCATCACTGGTGATAATCCTCAATATTAAGTTTTGATCACCTTTGGCTTGTGACCAGAGATACAAACAGACTCAGACACAAGGACCACTGGTCATAAAAATATGTGTTATTCAGGTGCTGATGATAATAAACTTGGATTAACTTGGAATACGAACTGACAAAAGTTATTGCCTGCACCTGCTACATGCACATCACTGTGCAGTAACAGGAACATTTTGGAGAACTTTCTGATTAAATCTGTGTGTGTTAAAGTGTTTATAGAACGATGAAAGTAATCTGGGAAAGCAGATGAATGCTTGGCAATGGGGTTGGCCTTTTTGACAGCTATTCAATTAATAAAAAACAAGACTGAAGCATTAGCCTGGCTGCCTGTCCCAATGCCATGACTAACTGTCTGTCTTTCTCAATAGTCACTACTCACAAACAGCATTTAACCAGAAAACGGGATCCCCTGTGGATATGTTGGCAAAAGGTGAAAGCCAAGAGCGTCACACGTGTTGCAACCTGTTACCTTTGCTATTCAACACTCTGGCTGTGGTACTTTAGTCACTGATGATGTCAATCAATAGTGTAACGTGGAGTCTGGTGTAAATGGAGAGTCTGAGCCAGTGGCGTCTCTCATTCTTCTTCTGGGTTCACAGCAGCAGCCAGGCAAGTCAAGAGCAGGAAAGAATCCAGCAAGACGGATAAAGAATGCCATGCATGTAGATCATGTCTCCTCCGCTGTGTAAGATTTCAAGTGTGAACATACTTCAACTCTTAGATGTTATCATGATATTAAGAGAGAGCGTCTGCAAATAGCTGCCATGGGAAGACTGCAGTTAACTCAATTACTGGAATGTAGTCAAATAATTTGTTAGCTTTCATTTGAAAGTTTTTTTTTTTCCCCGAGTCTGTTTCATAGCACTGCTTTTGTGGCTACGGGCTAAAGGACTAAAGGAGTAAATGACCAAATATAACAACAGGGATCACATTTTCAGAGCATATTTTTAAAGTTCATTAACAGTAGATTACATAATGCCAATTTAATGTGTAATTTTGTTCATTTAAAATTTTCAACTTGTTAAAATTATTCATTTGATCAAGAGAATTTTGTAGAACAAAAACAGAGTGCAATGATCATAATAAACTCATAGGTCTATTGAATCACATTATGATAAAATTCGGTATTCTGCTAGGTTTTGCCTCCACCATATGTTAGGCCACAGAAGCTGACCTGAAGCACAGCTATGATTCATATCTGTTCTTTTCAAATCCTACTCGCTATTGCACCATTAAAACCCCAGTGCAAACAAACCATCGCTTCAGCTTGTACAGTAGCTAAACAAAGCTGAGCTGCTGACATAGAAAACAAAGGGCAGATGCTAACAGCTGCATGGAGGAGGCTTTAGTTCCTTGCTGGTTTAAACTATAGATGTCTTCCAGAGAGCATCTGCAAGGTGGACAGGCCGCCCTGTGTTGCCTATTGACAGTCTGTACATGGATCAAATACCCCAGGCTGTGTTGACGGAGACAAACAGAAGATGAACACGATGTCTGAATGTCAAGTTAGGACTGTCAGAGGGTCAGCGAAGTCAATGATGGAGCCACCAGAGTCAATGAAGTAGGAGGAACAAGGGAAGGAGGAGGACAGGATGGAGTCTGAGTGAGACCAAAAGAAATGGATACAGAGAAGAGGAGGGATGAGGGAGGAAAAAAAAAAGGAAAATGAGAGCAGAAAGGCATAAACATACAGCAAACGCTTGTGCACATGCAGGATTGCAGAAATGATTCAGATGGGGAGTTGAAGAGTGAGACGGAGTGGAGTGCTGGAGGAGGCAGATGGAGCTGGTTAAATCCTTGTCCCGAGCATTGTACCAATTGTGGCAGAGAGGCAGACACAATAGCTGAGCGGTCTCCTGTCGCTTCCATAAACAAGATAAATTGATGGGGCTCCCCCGCCCACTAACATCCACAGTTTGTTTTTATTGCCTTCCAAGAGAACGGAATGGAAACCTACTCTGCTTAAACAAAAAGAAACACTCCGTTAAATATTCCTTTTCCGCTCTCTAAGGCTTTCTCAATAGCATCATGGATGAGTGGCAGCATTTGATGCCATTGTCTCATATGAGTAGCGTTGGCTTATATGAGGAAGAGACTCTTACAGTCGGGCTCCCATGTTGCTGTTGAACGAACTAAAAGGGATTTAATTCAATCAGTTAGATTTAAAAGTCGTCACTGTACGATATAATTTGATTACATATATTTTTTTATTTTAGATAGACATAACGTGATGGAGCATAAGCGGTATTGATTTTGAGTACATTTTGTCATATTTGACAACCCCAGGGATGTTTCCTCTGAATAATATTTTATTATGATGGACAGAAATGTTTCACACAGCTGTATTAAGTTTTAGGGAATACATAGCAAAATGTTCAAAATGGGATTTGTCAGTCAGTCAGCAGGGAGATGACAGAATCCCAGCGCTAACAGAATACACTGTGATACAAGAAACAGGAAAGAAATGTACATTTCTGTTGAATTACTTCATCTTAAAAAAATGTATTTTGAGATATGTTAATTTGATTCAAGTAAAACTCTTAAGAGCAGTGAGCAGGAAACCCGAAAAGAAAGTAACACAAGCTTTATCCAAACATTAGATGACCTTTTCGAAACTGACATTTCTGCAGTGAGAAATCAAAAATGAAAAACATGTTTATTGAAGTTGCTCTCTGTCTCCTCTGGTATTTATTCCGTGCTTGTCTACTTGTTGATGCAGCGTTGTTAGCGGTGATCTATGCTGCCTTCAGTGCAGTCTGTGATTTACCATGCGCTCTGACTCTGACACAGGCCGGGGAGGAGAGGGGGGTCACGTTTAATGGCTGTCTGACCACCATCCATCTTCCCACCCGATCAATGACGCCATTCAGGCAGATTTTAGCCAATCCAAACAGGCCTAGGTGTCACGTTGGGATGTGAATGGTGCAGAAAGCCTGTTTTGCATAGAAAAGTCCAAACCTCTGTACAGATTACAGAGGGAGATTAGAGACCATCTTGACAGCTCATAGAGGGTAACACACCTTTTTTAAGCAACTCCAGCACAATTGTAACACATTTAAGGGCAGAAATCACAAACTGTACATTAAAAATCACAGTCACATCTCAGGTAGCAGCACTCACATGCCTGTACACTGCTGTACTACATCATTTTCTCCCAAGAATCACTTTCTTAACCTTTTCAGACCTGTAATACACCATATTGCTGACTGCGTCTGTCTGGTAAACTGATTATTTGTCATCTAGTCATATGTGTTTAAACTGACTTCCTCTCTCGAGTTTAACCTTGATGCTGCTGAAGCCTTCACATTAATCTCAGGACATCCGTTGCACCATGCTAAGATTGTTACAGAAATGTTACCTGCTGCCATCTGATAAGACTTCCCGCATGGCTTTCTCATGCCTGTTCTGACACGACACCAGAAAAACTGCCATTACATTTCCTTAACGATAGATATCTCTCAAAGAGACTTTAATTGCACAAGTCTCAGTAAACAACTATCATAAGATCCACTTTAAGTGTGCTACAATAAGTCAATTAATTAATCAGTCAGTTGATTAAAAAAAGGCAAAAAATATGCAATTAAATAATTTCTTTTGTGAAAATGTGAACTGAATTTTTCTAGGTTTTGGAGTGTACAGACAAAAAAAAGGCTTTTTAAGACATCAGCTAGGACCCTGGGAAATTAAAATGGGGCTGCCACTATTTCCTGGCATTTAGTTGCCAAACAATGAATTGATTACCTGAGAAAACAATCCACAGATTAGTTGATTTTTTTAAAAAAAATCCTAATTGATTGGATTATAAGTAAAATGCACCCCAGTGATTTTGTTAGCTATGCCATTAAGATTGACAGTCTGAAAATGTTCACGTTCACATGCTCTGTAGGCAGAAATCCCTAAAATCATAGAATGAACAGCAGGTAAAAGACTTGAATGGAGATATCTCTGTCTTGCTAAATGTTAGCCTTGCTCTCAAATTTCCAGTGTCAACATTTTCCTGAAGGCACCAACGGGGGAAGAATTATGAAAGCAGACTTGCTAACAACTGCATTAGAAGAGAGGTGGAAAATCAATCTTCAGACTTACAGTGTGCATTAGAAAATGGTCAGCACTGATTTGAAGTATATGTGATTTGTAGTTAATGGAATAAAATGTACAAAACTGCCAGTATGGTCTTTTAAGCTAATAACCCCACTGAGAGGCGTCCTTGTCAATCACAGGCTTATAATCTGCCTGTGCGCTCTGAGTGGCTGCTATATTATTCATGGCAAAGTTTCTCTGTTCCTTTAAGGTAATTTATTTTCAGCATGCACTGTGAGTTTCTGCTCAGAGTTGTTTTAGTGACTTCTTTGAAAAGCATTTTTGTAGGAAGAGAGGATCTTTTTGGATATACCATTTATGTTTCAGATACAGTATAAGAATGTGTACTTATTGTCTCTGAACAAAACTGTATTGTGACAAACTTAAGCAAAAAAACAAAAAAGGAAAATTGAAAATGTGTGAAAACCTAATACTGTCGAACCACATGGAATATAACTAAAACTAATATATATAAGGCCGTGCATTTTGGCTTTTTGTTAAAATAACTGGAAATAAACAAGCATGGTGGTTGTTCTTTCCATGGTTCTTTCCATCATAAGTTGTGTGTTCCACAATGTCTCACAACTTTTTAAAAGTTACACCTTTGCTTGAGAAAATGTGTTAAGTGGTTGTTTCATCAAAAATCTAACATTTATCAAATACATTGGTTGCTCTTGAAAAATTGGGATAAACAGAGTGCTTCGAACAAGAATTGAATCCAGGCATTCAAAAAATGAGGGGAAAAAAGCAACAATTTTGGAGAGAGGAAGAAAATATAAGAAAGCCTTTATTTGTGGTTAGTCATTAAAAAAGCCACACGCTTTGACCACTGTTATCAGGGCTTCAAAACTCAAATAAACAAGAAACAAAGTTGTGGTCTCACCTGTATAGTTGCATCATTTAATGTGAGGTAATTATGAGAGCCTGATTTTAACGTCAAGCAAATAAAAAATAGACAAAAAAGGTTAAATATCATTTGAAGAGATTACACAAACATATTACACAACATACAACATAGGTACAAAAGAGATACTATTTGTATAATAAGACTAATGGCTATGAGAAATAAAGATATATTTAAAGGTATATTCAACCAAATTTTACCTCTCAAAAAACCCTCAAACATGGAAAATTTAAGACTAATAAACTCTATCTGGTATCTCCAAACACAATTCATATTACCAGGCTAATATTTTGAAGCTATGTGCATTGCCTATTTGATGAAATAACTGTTAGTAAAAAGAAAAAAAATATATTAATGGTACTTATTCCATCAACTGTTATGCGCTCCACAATACCTTGTAACATTTTCCAAGTCACAGGCAGGCTTTCTGCCCATCGCCCTTGCTTCAGAAAGTAATCCTTCCCTTCAAAGTCAAGCATTTACCAGGGAAGCACATGGTCAGAATTGTAAATAAATCATCAAGCTGGGCCCAGACGTCTCACCAGGAGGAAGCTACACACATCTAGCGGTAAATGACTGGTGTGTGTCTAAGCCAGGTTTCAATAGACATGGTTAGCAGGCCGCTGATGAATGAGGGCCTGCAGTTTAATGAAGTGTGGGTGACTAGTGGTTAATGGACAGACCTACCCAGACGATATACTGAGAGCAAATGTCGAGTTTATGTTCGATGACAGAAAAGGAAAAAAAATATATTTTTAAGAAAAAAAAAAAAATTAAATTAAAGGGAAATAAAGTTGCAATCAAAAGCAAAGGAGTAACGCATTTACACAGTTAAGCCCATATACAAACACACTTGATGGCATACAGTTAAAAGTGAATGTCTAAATTATAGCATTAACATTGCAGGTCTCCATATCACTGCAACAGTATGAGTAATCACAACATTCAGAGCATAATATCACCCAGTAAAACACCTTGCCAGACATTACACACAAATAAATAGACACATAAACACACTCTGTCAGCTCGTCACCTTCAGTTTTCATTGTTATTTTGTGTACAAGCAGTTCTGTGAGTTGCTCTCAAGGTCATCTTAATAGACTATTGCTTTCTCACACATACTCACTCACACAACCATATACTGCCCCCGGTGCTATAAATCACACTCACACACACACACGCGGACATCCATCACTGTGAGCGAGTCAGAATGACAAATAATACCTCCAACTATAGGTCCTATTCATCAATATGGCCATATGTTTTTTCAAGAGTGAAAAATGCTGAAATAATGGAGCGAAATGTATTCAAAACAAACGCGCGTGACAAATGTTTGAAGAACTTCATCACAGGCCAAATTGGAGCTGACTATTTCTGGCAGTGGGAAGCTATGCATTTTGTATTTCATATAGCTGTGTCCTTTGATATGTATACTCAAATAAAACAAATCTACGATGAGAGCTCGAGTGTGTTATGTAAGAGGCAGACAGCTGCTTCGTATCATATAAAGCTGCTGTGCCTTTTGTAGAGAAAATAAGGTTTGTGGAGGATATACCCTTTTAAAGAATACTTTATTTTAAGATTGCTTTAGTTTTTGCCTTGCTCCTTCTCAGTAATAACATCACTGTAGGCGCCAACTTAATTGCTGGAAGCTGTTAATGCCATGACATCGCTAAAAAGAAGTCAGATGGGGCACAAAACATGAGCAGCCAGACAATTAGAAATCTCCAGATTAGAGGGGCGACAAAACGAAGGTAAACAGTGATATCATTGCCACTTTTATGGCAAAAACTATGACAGTAAAACCCAAGTTATAATAAACCAGAATTATTCATAAGGATTTTTGAGCTGACAGAAAAAATAGCCATCTGGAAACAGTATGTTATGGGATAACAGGCATTTAATATTATCGAAGGAATAAATACTGCTAATGGTGCCGGGTAAACTGCAGCAGGCGCAGAATAAACCTGTTGTTCAGCTGCAGTATATTAAACCATACTGCAAAGACCAGTTCTAATCATTATTACTTTTAATACAGTAACCTGTAATCACAGATTTTCCTTTTACAAAGGACTATTTAGTCCTTCACTCATAGGACCTTCACCTTACCCTTTAACAAGCACTGTACAAGCAGCTGTGACCACAACACTTGATGTGTGCATATTGTCAGCACATGTCATGTTTGAGCACTACATTATGCATCTTTGGATTCATTTCCATAAGACCTAATTAATCATTTTCACTTTTTTGGTGATTCTATTTAACCGCTGTGCAATTGCTCATCGAAGTGAAAGCCTAACTGATATAGATGATTTGATTTATAGCAGACACATACAAATGATTTTGGTGTCTATTGACCAACCATGTGACCTCCTTTTAGAATCAATTTGAATATACTCAAGCAGAAATGTATGAGGCCAAATAAAGGCTAGATTGGGGCTCTGATGAGGTTCTTAGTGTTAAGGCTACCTTGTCATCGAGCACTGTTAACAATCTGCATTCAGGCACAATGCTGACTGATTACTAATCAGAGGCACTAAGAAACAGCCAGCTGCTCAGCCTGTCACAGCTTTCTGCATGCACACACACATATGTACACCACACACACACACACACAAACACACACTCTCACTCACAAAAGTGGAGTAGAATACACACAGAGAGGCGAGCAAGTGTGATTGCATCTAGGTAAGGAAGCAGGTATAATGCCCATGATGTATGCGTTTGTGCACACACAAAAGACATCACACAAACACACATCCACACACACTCTTTCCTCTTACTTACTTTTTCTCTGTGTGTTTGTCTCTCTCTCTCACACACACACACACACACACACACACACACACACACACACACACACACAACACATACACACTCCCTCACGCAGACCTCTAACAGCCTCCAATCAGCAGCAGTGCCATGCAGAGATGAGAGGACCACACCTCATTCTGAAAACAACTGAAATCAGTTTAAGGACACGTATTACCACAGCGCTCCTTGTGTGCCTCCCTCCTCCTCACCCCTTCTCCCCCTTCCTCACCCTCCCACACTCTGTTACGCTCTCCGTCTCTCTCCCCTTTTTCCGTCTAACTCCTGCTTTTTTATTTTTCATCGTGTACCACCTGAGCTCTTCAAGGTTGCCGCCACAATTTAGGTCATTCAGTTCGGCCCCATTTCAGCCACCCTGCGCACACACACACACTCACACTCACACACACAGATATGCAATCACACACCTCCCCCTCTGTGTATTACCTGACACTGCCAGGTGGGAGAGACTCCATTACTGAGTTGAACTCTGACCCTGCTTCGACTGCCTGGCCAGAGAAGAGAGGTGTGTGGTGTGTGTGTGTGTGGTGTTACTGTGTTTGTGTGCGTGTGTGTGAGTGTTTGAGAGAGAGGAAGGGAGACAGAATAAAAAGATAGAAAGAAACCCGAGCAAATGAAACGAGGCCAGCCTAAATGTTTGTGTGTAAATGAATGTTCACATTTATTTGTGCCTGCGCTTCGGCGTGTGTGCGTGTGCGTGTGTGTGAGTGTGTGCGCGGGGGTAGATGTGGAGTTGGAGGGGTTTGCGTGTCTCAAATGACACCCCTGGCCGTTATTAAGTCCACTTTATTCTCCGGTCTCTGGCATATTTTCTTCTCTCCATATGTTCACATTTTTCTCCCAAACCCGCTTTCATAACAAAGCCCACTGAGTTGCACACACCAACATCTTATTAATATTCAAGAAATTGAAGTAGTGTGTAAGTTTTGGAGTTGGCTCACATACTGTAAGCATCGAATCCCACTTACAATAAACTAAGAAGGCCTTTTTTGATGATGAAAAACCACAACATATTAGTTTTGGATGTTGATATTTGCCAGAAGACTGGCTCATAGTTTCACCTCATCCATTTATTATTTCATATTTTAATAAAAGTACTGTATCAAGTGAGAGTTCAGTGTAGTTTGCCCACTCGAGCGTTTTGAAAGGAGCACAGTTAAAGGGTCAGCTCACCCAAATTACAAAAACATTCTTTTTCACTTAACCACAAGTTGTGCCGGCCAAACAGATTGTTTTTTTTTGAGATCCAAATTTTGAAATATTATTCTCTGTGATTTCTGCCTCCACCTTAATACAATGGAAGTGAATGGATTTTTGTCCAAAAAAAAAAAAGTCCATATGAAAACATTTTTTAAAATTTTCCAGACTAACAATGTTTTTTTGGAAAGAGATTAATTTGACTTTTTACTGCTCTAAGTGCCTAAAATGAAATTCCACTCACCACCACTGGTTTGCGCTGATTTGTAGGCAAAAATTCCCACCCCAAATTGGCCTTTAAGGAATTCTCCACAACGTTTTCTGTAAGTAACACCTGTTGATTCAATCCATGACCACTTTATGTAACTGTAAGCTTTTCCCTTGCTGTTCCCAGTGGGTCTTTCTATTGTTTCAACCGTGATGGAAATAATGTAGCAGTGGTTAGCTTGGAATAAACATGAAAAAGTCGGCAGTAAACATGAGAGGTGATAAATGTTAGGGCCGAACAGCAAACAAGGAAAGAACGTGTGCTATGGAAAATCTAATTTCATGAGCAGAGTCTCCAAGGAAAAATACAAGGCAGTAGGCTATTGCCAACACTGCTCGACTGACGAGCGGGAAATTTAACACCAAAACACCACGGTATTGTTTATTTTAGTGCCAAAGATGGGGAAAATGTTGAAAAAACAAAGATATCATGTATTACCAATCTAATCAGGATCGGAGCTGCTTGCCAGAATGTTGTGCCTTTCTATGTAAAAGCACTCCTTGGCTTTGTTTACGACAGAAACCCTTTAAGTAGCACCCTATGATATGAGAAAGAGAAGAGGAACAGAGAAGTGGAATTTTGGCGAAATTGGGGTGTAAGCTCACCATCTAAGCGGAGCAACAGCCCCCTTCTGTTTTCTAAATGTGGCCTCCTGCCTCTTTCTACAGCATGCCAAGGCTGCTTTGGTGGGCGGAAAGAGGGAGAAGGGTTTCCTCTGTGTGTGAGTGTGTTTATGTGTGTGTGTGTGTTCCAGGAGAGAGGAAAGTAGGAGATAGCTGCTCCATATGGATGTTTCTGCGAATGTCTTTTTCATTATGCATTCTGAATCTCTGGATGTTTGTGCATCTGTATATCTATATGTGTTTTCATGTGTGTGTGTGTGTGTGTGTGTGTGTGTGTGTGTGTGTGTGTGTGACATGGATGCATGTGTGTTTGAAGTTTAGGGGGAGGTGGCAGTGTGACAGAGCACGTTTGACACAGGCAGGCAAAATGGTAGTCAGATCAGCCGACATGGTAATTGGGTGTTCTTGACGTTGTCATATGCAGCGCCTGAAGCTGCCATTACAGCATGCGTGTGTATTATTGTGAGTTGTGTGTGTGTGTGTGTGTGTGTGTGTGTGTGTGTGCGTGGGTTCTCATGTGCACAATATGTCTTGACCGACACTCCACACCAGGCACACCCCCACAACCTAAATACATAGCTTTTGCTAATAACTTTACCTCAGCAGTGATGACTGTGATGTATGTGTATGTGTATGTGTAAGTGCATACATACATACATACATACATGTTACAAACTCCTCTGTGCCATATCTGCTCGCTCCCTCCCTCTAGCTGTGTGTTTCATGATGTGTGCGTTGAGTTGACATTTTACCGTTCTTTTAGTGCCGGCCGGCATCTTTCGCTCTGCACCCCCAGTAATTTCCCCGCTGACTGTCTGCTATCTGCCTGTCTGTGCTTTCCCCTGCTCTCTCCCTCTATCTCTGCTCTCCTATACGAGTCCATATGCTTGAATCACCTCCATTTGGTCACCATGACCTCAATATAATTTGTCTGTTTCCCATATTTCTACAGTGTGTATATACTGTATGCTGATCTTTCTGTTTATACAGTAGGTCTGTCTTTCACTCTGTCTGTCTCGCCTTCCCCCTGTCTCTACTGATAATGAGCGCTGATCAATTCATTACTTTTACTGACCTTTACAGACACAGACAGTTAGGCTGGCGTCACTGGAAGGAAAGGAATCAATAGTTCTTCATCAGTGATTGAATAAGAAAAAAAAGTATAGAGCAGGATTGAACTGCTCTCTTCAACGGCCGTTACTAATGCAGCCAATATATATTGTATTCCCACTACCTTAAATCTAATCAATAAACAAAATTTCCCTCAGAACTCTGCCAGACTGGAAATCCTGTGAAGAAATATTAAACATGGTCCACTGAAACCTTCTGCACCGAGCCCACTGATACAGAGAATGATAATCATAATAATAATTAATTCATGCACATTTGAAGGATTTCTGATTAAAATGTTAAGTTACATCTCAGCTGAATGGGGGAAAAAAAAAGTCTCTCCTTGAGTTTCTTTTCCAATTTCTTCAAAGAGCTTTGGTAGATCTTCTTAAACCCAGTGCAGACCTGTGTTGTTCCATCTGATTAAAGTCATGTCAGCTGTCTTGGCTCCTAACCTGTGTTACTTGTGGTTTGGAGTTTTTATAATTTTAATAAATTCGAAAAACCACAACATATTAGTTTTTAAAAAAAATTTTAATAAGTAGACATCTGGAAAATGTACAGATTTTACACATTGTCTGTTTTCAGGCTGTAGGGAGTTTTAAAGCATACATTGAAAAAAATTGCATAAAACCCACTGCAGCTGCAAAGGGACCACCCTGAAGTCTGACAAATTGCCTGATATTCAAGTGATGTCACTTGAGTCAGGCTCGGTTGAGGCTGAAGACTACAAGTTTGCAAGCGAAAAAAAAAAAATCTGTAGGTGTGAAGTGAGACAAGTGAGTTTGCCAGATTTTTGTACCCTGACACTCATCTCTGCTCGAGGCGATGCGAGGTTACACTAGTCGCTACTAGCATAACATACCTAGCCGCGGTCCCACGTCAATCTGCTGAGGAATCTGCCAAGCTCATAGCTCACTCGCTTTGACAGATGGCTCTAGCCCACATCCCTTATTGCCAGATGTTCTGACCTCTGTCAAGTCAATCACAATTGTTTGTCTTTTATTGGATGGGGTTAATATGATAAGTGACATGGGAACCTATTTTAAAAGTCAAAGGTCACATGTTTGGTTGTTTCAGTTGGTTGTAGTTCTATACAACCAACTGAAACGACGAAACATGTCCAGTCCAGGTCTTACCAGCACAGCCCACTAGACTCACAATACTAAAATCAAACTGTCAAATCATGCAGTGCTAAACATATGTTTATTAAGATTGTGTTACTGCGTCGCATATTTCCCGGCTCCAATCATTTCGTAAACATATTTCTTTGTCCTGTATTTTGAAAAGTTTGTGAGCAGGCTACCGTTATGAGATGTAATGAGAAACTGCCAAACACTGCTCCTGAGCTAGTAATGTGCATGTAGCAGGCGCATGCAATAACTTTTTATGAGCAGGTATTCCAACTCATATTGCTCTCTAAATATCTGAGTTTCATGCATTTTTTGTGACCTGGTGGAACCTTGTATTTTCCTGCTTGAAATCAAACAAAACGCTGCCCCAACTTGGTGTGCTTTATTTAATTGCAGTGATAGTTTCTATCTAGAAGCATTTTTTTTTGTACATTATGAATCTGACATAGTTTTATTCGAGCACCATGCTAAATTGGTTGAGTAACCTTTAAATTCATTTTAATGAAATTTCAAATAATTACATATTTTACCTCTGCAGGGAGAGACAGGGAGAGATTTATGAGTTTTTTTAGACTTACATGATGCTTATTTTTGCAATTTTATAGTTTTTGAAACTTAATTTCAGTAAAGTTTACAATTTTTTTTTTTGGTCTGTTTTTTGCTAATATGTGTAAGTTCTATTCTAAAAACAGGAATTCTATATTACATTTGAGCAGGTTTATCATACTATGTGTGAATAATGTGTTTTTTTTTCCTACACATTTTGGTTATTTAGCACACATTTTAAACGTATGATATAATCATTATCGTTGCTGTCCTCTGAAAACCATGTATCGCAAACAAGTCATTTTTGAAATAAAAAAAAAAAAACAGGACTGATTTCAGCTTTTTTCCAGTGCACTTGTCTGATAATCCAATTGTTTTTTATGGTTTATTATACTGAGACAGTTTATTATAATGAGGACTTTTTCCAATTCATTGAAAAATATTTAATCCTTGACTTTTTTCTTAAAATAATGGGTATATAAAGCCCATTAAGTCATAGAATGAGATACTGGGCTGTAAAATAAACCTGACTTGACTATGTTAATTCAGTCAATACAAATGTGTAATCAATTATTTAAATATCTAATCAATCAAAGTGCATCAGCCTGCGATAAAGATGTCAATGAAAGAACTGATTCAGATATGAGCAAACCAATAATCAGTCTGACTTGATAGAGGGTGATGTTATTTCTAATGTTGCTCGGTCCTGAAGCTGAGTGTCCATGTTGGTTTGTTTCCGGCTGTTTTTTTGCAGTATCTCATGATATCTTGAACTCTGAAGTTTTCCATCTTTTTTTTTTTTTTTTTTCTCTAGTTTCAATCTAGTTTGGCGTATTTGCTCCTCTGCCTGTTTGTCTCCATCTGTTTGCATTCTGCCGTTCTTACTCTCTGTTTATTGACCTTTGCTTTCTGTCTGTCTGCTCATCTGTCTTCCGTGTTGTCCTCTTACCTCTCCTGTCTGTCTGACTCCAATTTACTTTCTGTATCTCCACCATCCAATCACACACCTTCACATTCACACATGCCTTCCTTTAAACCTACACCAAATCTCCACTGGGGGATGAACTTACACACAGGTCTCATGCTATACTCGATGGTGTGTAGATGTGATTGTGTGTGAGGATTCAGGTGTCTGTCTGTTGGTAATTAACCCCCCACCCCCACCCCCCCCAGAAGTGGCTATGTGCTGAGCTAGATCCCTGAGCCCCAGCCTGCTAATCCACACCTGAGTCTGCTTCACACACACACACACCTGCCCAAATACAATCACACACACACACACTGATCACATAGTGAGTCGTTTAAGGTGCGAAAGATATGTAACTTGTGTAGATCTGTCTTTGTGTGAGAACACAAAAGCATATCAGCACTGCAACACCTGTGCAACAGTGGTTGCTGTGTGAATCTGTGTGTGATATCACACAGTCTGAGTTGGAACACATTATACACACCTGGGAGGATTTCAGACTTATACAGTTATGCCACATTGCTACACACCGAATCACATAAAAAAATAGACAGACACACACCACAACTATGCAGACACATAAACACTCAGACACACACACACACACACACACACACACACACACAGTCCCGGCCAGGCGCACCTCTCTAGGCCCGAGCGAGTTGTCTGGCTTTCACTGTGGCATGTTGTGCCAGAGAAAGTGGAAAGCGAGGCTGAAGCGTGCTGTTACGCAACCCACTAAGGACGACGACTGAGTCTCTTGATGACACACACAGCTATACACACACACAAACCCACAAACTCACCAAGGGCTGGGTCTGGATTACAGCTCTCTGCCTCTTTGTGTGGATACCAGACACGGGTGCCATGCTGCCAATGCAAATGCCAACCCAGATGCCAACCACTGTGTGTGTGAATTTGTGTGTCTGTGTGTGTGTGTAATTTGTGTGTGTGTGTGTGTTTTGGGCAGGAAAAGAATGACGGTTACAATGCACACACAAGTTGCGCGTGTTTGATTGGTGAGCAAACAAGCAGACTGGCATGCATACATACAGCCGGCTGCAATGCATGCACAGTCAGAATCACACACACACACACTGTTTGGCACATGTATCCACGCTTAAACAAACACACACATAAACATGCATGAGTAGACACACACAGTCATACACTTACTCCATTGTGACTTCATATGCAAGAGCTAATTGTCTCTCTGGTGCTTTCTGTTTAGCCATTATGTGCTTTTTCCCTCCACTCCCCTGTTTAAATGGAGATACAGTCCAAAACTCTGCTTGTGTGTGTGTGTGTGTGTGTGTGTCCGTGTGCACGTGTGCTTGTGTAAATGAGTGTCTGTGTGAGTACAAGCATGTGTGCCATTTCAATCCTTTCACTTGGATGCCCACAAAAACGCTTGTCCTGAAAGAGTCCTGCTGTTGATGTGATTGTTTTATGGCTGTTTCCATATTTGGGCAGATTCAATATTCTATTCTACTGTCTCGCTTGCCAGCAGCTTTGACCACGCTATTTGCCTTTTCCTGTCATTCAGGAATGCTCGAGCCCATTCAAACCTAAACACAGCTTGTGTTTATACCACCAGACTCGTGAAACACTGGGCCCGTTAATACACTTGAGAATTATCCTAAAACAAATAACTTTCAATCGTCAAGGTCAGGGGACTATGAAAATATGTGATCCCTGCGTTCCTTGGTCCCCCCGTTGGTGATGTTGAACATTATGAGTTGGGCCGTCGGTGGAGCATTTTATAGAGCCCATATTAGGGTTGGATGGTGATCAGGATGTTATTGAATGTGTGTCTGGCAGAGCCACACTGTCAGAGAGGGCTAAACACCCCTCAAAAGTAGATCTTGCTGAGCCATAGACTCCTTCTACACTCCATTTCCCTTTTTCACAATTTAGAACGCTGTGCCAGCACAAGTGAAAAGTCATTGTCAAGTGGGAATAAAGGAATATATTTCTGCAGCCAATCACAGTCAAGGGAGGTGTCCAAAACTGCCTGCTTTATGAGCGTAGTCTCTGGGAAACTATCCTCTGTTGAACCTGCACCGACTAGACACAGGTGTCCAGGATTTAATGAAGAGGCTGTGAATGTGCTGGCTAGAAAATACAGATAGAGAGAGTACAGTGTTTTAAAAAATCATAAAATAAAATAGAGGAGCTCCAGCATTTGTCAGTGTTTGAACAAGACTGAAAAGTCCCAGCATCCAACAGTGACTGAAAACAGTCCGCCAGCTGTTAGCTACAACAAATCTTGAATTACCATTTTCTTTTTGAAGCAGCTTCCCTTTAGTCACTTTTATTTGTCTTTCTAAACAACCAGCACACGGGACAAAGTGTATTAGGAAGCACTTAGCCACTTAGCAGTAATAGCTTAGCCACTCTAAAGCTGGTCTTTAACATAGTTACAGAATATTGGACAATACATTACAGAGAAGAAGGGCTGCTGTTGTACAAGCATCTGTATCTGTTGGACTAAAATTGGTTTTATATAAAATGGAAGCTGCTAGCTGTTCACAGTGTCCTCAAGTATGCTCCCATATGCCATGAGATTTTTCACACGCGCGACACACACACTCACACACAGTTTGTTTTGAATTTTTACAGCTAAAATGCCTATTTTCATGAACAAATGTGGTTTTCTCGTATATTGAATGCATGTATTTTGCTGTAATGATTTCCTCCATCCACCTATGGAAGTGCTGCCAGCCCCGTAGGGTGACCCCGTCATTACATATGTGTGTGAGGCCATGACTCTGACACGTGGGTTAACATAATAACTGCTATGATAATGAAGTAGCAATTTCCTCCTGCAGACCCCATGCTGCTCGCAGGTAAACGGTGTGTTTACAAACAGAAATGTTATGATCTGTGAGGGGATGCGGTTCCATCTGTGTTGTCTTTGTGTGTATGCATGTGCGCATGTGTGTGTGTGTGTGTACACAGGTTTGGATATGCATGTGTGTGTGGACAGCTGGGCGGCTGTGTTTGTACAGTTGACACTTGAATGTGACAGATGACGTCTCTATCCTACCATTATAGAGAGATGAGAGCGAAGGACGAATGCGTGTTTGTCCGTGTGATTTACTGGGGGTGGGAGGGTGGCTTTCAACCATCACACACACTTACACACATTTCAGTAAACGTGTCTTTGAGGGTGCCCATGCACGCACCGGTGTACATGTGCATTTTGGTGTTTTCGTTGAGAAGCGAGGGGCGTAAACTGACAACCATGACAGATGATGTCTTTATCCAGCTGTTTCAGAAGTGAGCTCTTTGTATGTGTGTGTGTGTGTGTGTGTGTGTGTATGTTTCAGGGTCATATTTACCCCCAGGCATTTTGGACCTGATTCTACTAGGGCGGGATAAAAAGAAGGGGTTGTTACAATTCACACCCCAGGAATGTCTGTACTCATGTCTCCTCTTCTGGGAATTTCCTCTTCTCTCACCCTTTTCTCCTACATCCTCTCTCTCTCTCTCACTCATTCCTTCATCCCTGAGGTGATAGGTAGAGGGAGGAGTGAACGCCAGATGCACACCTGGTTTATTTTCTGTGAAGAGCAGGAGTGAAATACAGAGAGAGTGAGAGACAAAACAGAGAGAGGGAGTCCTTTAGTTAGTCCTCTGCATCACGGGTTTATTCATTGAGAATCTGCTGCATGAGTGTGTATGTGTGCCGTGTGTTTGTGCATGTGTGTATGTGTGATCCTGTGGTGTCCTTGTGGGTTTTTGCATCACTGCACTTCCTTATGTGTCCTCTATCTTTGCATGCATACACAATATCTGCATAATATGTCATTTGGTGGGACACTTTCACCCAAAGTGCTCTGCAGCAGTTTGAGCATGATGCAGCCTCTCAGTGCTTCAACATTAAGAACTATGGAAAACAGCTTTAGGTGAATGCAGTATGCATATAAATTTTGTTCTTAAATCAGATTTGAGTTTAGATCCTGCTGATAACTAACCATCAAATGATAAAATTGTCACCATTATTTATATCATGCCTGTGGCAGCAATAACAAGTTATTAACATCATCATAAATGTGTAGGTTGTGGTGACTACATGCATTATTGAGCATTGATGAGCTCAAAAAGGTGAATTCATTGGATACTCATATTTTTAAAGAAGAATGAAGTGAACATATCTGTTTAAAATTAATAAAGAACTATGTTTATGGCACTTGAATACTACAACGCAAGAACAGGCGGGAACATTGCATGACTGGGGAACAAACTTATACACCAGCATTTCTAGCACAAGTGGCAATTGAGACTCAGCTCCTGATACTGCTGGAGACAATTTATATTCATATTTGAATGAGAAATATTTTAAAAGAAATCAGTACAGATTGCATCTTAAAAATATTTTTTATGCAAATTGTGCCTGTTGGGTCTGGAAAATCTAAGCCACATGGGCAACATATTTGAAAGACACACTGAGTTGAGTAATCCAAGCTGAGTTGGAAATATCTGCAAATGAACAGTGATCACTAGAAATCATTGAGAAAGGATGAGACCATGAGCAAAAAGTCATAAAGTTCTTCAACCCAAGTCAAACTCATATTTTTTAGGTGGTAAAATATATACTAACTGTGGTATTTCTTGGCTTTTAAAAGTCATCTCTGTCTGTGATTCTGTTAAAACATAGAGTGATAAATTTAGTTTGGCAAGTTGTCAGTGTCAATGATTAATGGCGAGGCATGGTTAGGACGAGGTTCTGCTGAAAAGGATAGCCTGGAGAAGCACATGAGAGACACTTAAGAAATAAATGTAAACTAATTCATTTTTTTTTTGGATTGTGAAATGAGTACAAAATTCAAATGATCAATAAAGTTGAACCAGTTTGTTTTAATCTGTATGAATGCGACTTTAAGCTAGCTCTTGTGAGTTTTGACTTGCACCATTCTGCCCACTATTAACAGTTTGGGCCAAAGTGATGCTCATACAGCCAACTGTCTGGAAAGATTGTTTTAACCTGTGAATACAGCGCTGATCTCATCACTCCCTGGAGCGTACGCTTAAGCCTGCCTGAGTGTGAATAGGGTGTGACGACAAATTTTCCCCCCTTCAGCAGTGGAAACTGCAATCAGAGCCAGCTGGGGAGTGTTTGAGTGGAGGTGGGGCTGATCAACTGTTAATGGGATTGGAAGTCTGACCAGAAGTCTGAACTATGTAGGTTGAATCCAATGAATCTGCAACAAACTGAAGGATCATCTGACAATAAAAGTCACTTTTGCCCAAGTAAACTCAGCTATTGTTCTCTTTTTCCCTAAAAATGCAGGAAAAAACATCAAATTCATAAAAAGTATAAAGGAATATTTAAACGGTCTCTCTGGTGGTGAGAAGTGATTAAAATTACTGTCTGTGCAAACTGCTGGAAGATGGTGGAGGTTTTGCGAGAGAACATCAACCATTGCAAATCTTTGAAAATGTGTCAGCTGAGCATAATATTACCAGTCTTATGTTTTAGATAGAACCACCATTGTGTAAAATAAGTTTCCCCCACTGTACTGACTTTACACTGAGCAGACTTTTTCTGTTCTTTCCAACATGACAGATATGATCCAGACCAGACAATATTTCTGCAGGACATCTCCACTTTAAGTTTATGTGTTTGGATATTTTATTAGTCCATATATGAATACATTAATTATGAATTTTGAAGCTTTAAGCTCTTTTTTTATGTCTGTGCTCTGCTTTCCAGTATCTGTTTTCTATTGACAGTTAAACAGCCTAACCACCAAACAAAGCTGGAATTTAAACAAGCAGCAAAAAGAGAATCATGACCTCTTACACAAGGTTGTCATGTTTTGAGAGAAACCTTGGTGACTGTGGACATAGCCAGTCAATTTCAGACTATCAAACCAAATGAGTCGGCGCACAATTTGAGGAAGCAATCAATGTCTTACTCCCTTTTAATGGCTTGCAGGACATTTTAACTACTGCTTGGCGCATACCTGTCAACATAACTGCAATGGAAACAGGGAGCAGGGTGATGTAAAACCACTTGGAATCAGTGTAACCTGTGATCAGACTTTTTTTTTTAGTCCTTAAAGCACCAAGGCACCAACTCACCACCCGCAGCACCGTAGCAGAACTCTTTGGAGGTCAGCCCTATGTCGCCTGAAATGTCACAGACAATAGAAGTTACCCTGCTACGCCGCTTCAGCACAGCAGAGCATCAACACAGCGTTGCATCACTGAACAAAGATTACAACATCCGCTTTTTTTTTATTTTGTTTGGTGGTGTGACGATCCGTGAGATTTCCCTTTCATGGCCTTGAGATTCCAGCTAAGACACAAAATGTGAGTTTCACAGGTAAAATGGAGGCTTGACAGTTATGTTAACAAATATAGCTGAGAATTTGGCATGTGGGAATGTTTTTTCTGGATATTGAGTGAGACATTTTATAACTAAGCTAAGTTTTTTATGTATACAGACGAAGCTTCTGCTAAAAAATGGAACAAAAGACAAATTTGCATTCAGGTAAAAGTGCATATGTTTCTTTGGCCATCCTGTCTGTGTGTAGTCTGCATCAGACATGCTAAATTACAAAAAGATCAGCCTTCTAACTTCCTACCAATCTGCAAAATCACAAAAAGCATCTTTTTCAGAAAAACTGATGCTGAGAAAATGTGAAAAACATTTTATATACTACCAGGTTATGGAGTACTACGGCATGTACAACATATTTTTGCAGAGCACCTCGCTTTTGAACATGTCTGTTGCATTGATGTGAAGTGGCTGAGTAGAGTCCCTGTGTTTTCTTTGTGCTGATAAGTGGCCAGGCCTTGGGCACTTGTATTTTAATTAGCATCAGGTGGTACGAACTCGAAAATGCATGAAACAGCGGAGTAAGATCCGTTCTTTCGCTGAATGCCTCATGAAGAGGCTTTGTCAGAGACGGCAAAATGGCCAGGGCAGCTGAAGGAGAAAGAGCTTTGAGCAAGAGAAAACAGCCTCAAATGGCGGCGGCTGCTGGGTTCATGGCCGGAGCACGAGTGTGTGTGTTTAGCAAGAGAGATACAGAAAAAGAATAGTACAGGGGGGAGGACTAAACACGAGGCAGCAGAAAAATACAACCTGACAAACACAAGTATTGATTTGAATGTCCTCCCATGTCTCTCTCTTTTTCTCTCTCTCTCTTCCCCCTTTCTCTCTCTTGCCCTCGCCATTCCCTCAGCCCTTATTTCCTTGTCTCTCAGCCTTTTTTTTTCCATCTAGAGAGCAGCTGGAGGACTTTATTTTCTATCCATCTTGAAGTACTGTAAGGATGGATGGAGCATAGGATGGAGGGGTGGAAAAGAGGACAAGGCTTTAAGAGGGAGGCAAAAATGGATTGGAGAAGAAAAGTGGAAATGGAGAGACGGCAAGAGAGAGAGAGAGAAAGAGAGAGAGGAAAAATGGGGCCGGTAGTTGTTGAAATGAGTGCAACCGGTGCAGCTGAAATGGAGAGAGATGCTTAAAGTGGAATAGCTGTAAAAAAAAAAAAAGAGAGGAGAAGAAGAAGAAGAAATAGGGGGAACATGAGATGGACAGGGAGGGAAGAAAGAGGGAAAAAGGAGTCAGGGTCTAAAGGAAAAGAGGAAGAGGAGCAGATGGGGAGCACAGGAGCAAAGGATGCTGGGAGAAGTAAAGGTCTTGTCTAACCCCTCCATCCAGCCCCCCTTAACACCCCCTCGTTATCCCTATTAGCACCTGCTGGGCTAACGAGGGCCCCGCTCCCGTTGCCAAGGCAACTCCTTGCCAACCTTCGCTCAACCCCCCACCACCACCACCACCTCCCACACACACACAGACAGACACACACAAGCACACACCTCCACTAACTACCTTCAATCTCAACCCCTCCTTCCATCCCTCCACCCCCCACCCCCACCCCCAACCCCTCGCCGCCTCCTCTCCAGGTAATGAAAGGAAGATATGAAGCGAAGGGGGGGTGCAGGGAAGGAGAGGGTGGGGGTGGGGGTGGGGGGACTTTGAAAGGGAAAGAAAGAAGATTTGAAGTGAACATGCATTATGCCCTGTTTCGCTTCCCTCTGCCATATTATCTGCCGCTGTATCCTATTGACTATTCAATGCATTCAGATGGTGTACTCATTGATGTAATGGTTGGATGTGGAGTGGACAATGTTTCCTGCTTTTATTGCAGTAAACCAATGAAAGAAAACCCATAAACACAGAGACAGAGCTAATGCAGCATGCCTCCCTCGCTAACAAGCCTCTCAGTCCTCACAGTCAGCCCGGCTCCGGTACTCTGTTAGTTATACTCAGTATAATGTTAAGTTCACCTTTGTACCCTTTATGATACTGACTCATCAGGTGTTTGCTCACATACACATTAGTTTTATATATATATTCATAATCCAGTTGCTGTTCTGATCAAGAGTGGAAGAGGTTGTCAGGTCCTTTTTGTAAATGTATATGCAAAATTTCCACATTAAAATGTAAGAAAAAGAAGTACTTTTTTGTTGTTTAGTTTGGTGATTACATTATTCAAATGTTTTTAGTGTTCAATCTCCAGGGAACGGTGCTTTTCATCTTTTCGGCTGCAATAACTTCTGGGTAACAATAGTCGGAGGACGAGGAGTCATTAAACATGACTAAACTTAACTTGAATAAATCATTATCACCTTGTCTGTAAACATTTCTGCCTGAGTCAGTCAGACAGATTTTTTATCTGCAATTGAAGCTTTTATACAATGAAATAGACAAATCTCATAATTTCACCACAATATCATCAAACTATGTCTTTTCACTGAATTGGTTTGGCTGGGAGGCCTCTAATGGCAAAAAATACATAATCTGCATTTAAAGAAACTACAAGGAATGTTCTTTTTGTGTTGATTCTGCCCCAGTTACAAAAGCAGATGTAAAGATCTTGATCTGGGAAGCGTGTGCATTATGGAAGTCAGAGCTTGTCATTTTTAACTTCTATTTTCCTAAACATAACTGTCAGGATTCATAGCAATGAGTTAAAGTATCTATTTGACTTTGTAGGATTAATAACTTTAATAAAACAACAGTAAAACAAATTTAACTTTGTTCTAGTGTCATTGATACATCTGGGTCCCATGTATCTCTACAACTGCAGTATTTTTTGAGAGAGCTAGAGTTATCAACATCCCCCAGTTGTCTTCAAAATAATGAGTTAACAGCAAGACATAGCTCAGTAGCAAGTCCCCAGAAATGTTGCATTCATGATTGTTCAAATAGACTAAACACTGCCCCTGAATAATATGAGCATTTAGTCGACTGCTGTTACTTACTAGAGCACTTAAATAAAACAGAGCATCATTAATGTTATTAGAAACACATGTGAATGTCCAACTGCATTAGTCAAAATGTCTTCTTTAAAAAAGGCTTACTACTATTCTACCAATTACCATGTTGGCTATTGAATGTATAAAAAAACATAGTAGTAGAAAAAAAATCACAAAATATAATTCAAGTAGTACATAGCAGTTAATACACTTAGTTACCCTTCATCACTGGTTTTCACAATCTGACAATGTCAAAAGAAGAATTTTTAAAAACGTGAAATCTTGAGATATGGAAGGACGTATTTTCTAAGCTGAAATTGTTATTTGCTTTAAAAAAAAAAATCTGTATTCAGAACCAAATCCTACAGAAGTGTAGAGCAGAAGGAGGCCTTGCTATTATTGCTCACAAAAGACCATTTTGTTTTCTTGTTCTTTTCTTCCTGATTCTCTCACGGCCCTCCTTGATCGTTCAATACTTTCTCCGGCTCTCTCACAGAAATGTCTCAACAGTCTCGCTCATTAATTCATGAATGTGCTGAAAGTGCTCACTGTTATGGAGGACCACAGGGACATCCTCAGTCAACACAGGTACGCATAATCATATGAACACACACAAACGCTGAGTGTTAGAACAAAGGGTTTTCGGCGTAATGGGATTAGTGTAATCTGATTACAATACATAGCACGTTCATTCTGTAGTTTTCCAACTGAAATAAGTTATCTCGAACTTATAGACTGGACTTTGGAGGGGAGCAAACTCCATATAACTGTCGGCTTGAGAATCTCTTCCAGACTACATTTAGAAAGTAATGTATTTAATACCACATAGACACACTCCCTCGGGTACACACACACACACAGCCACCCACACACAGAAGGAAGTGGTTGTGAATTCACGGTGTGTCCAGTAAGTGCTGATAATGAAGCTGTCTGTGGTGATCAATAGAGATCAGCTCTCGTCACTTCTCGCCGCTCTGGCCCTCTCTGCTTCCCTCACCAGTCTTATCTCAGTCTTCCCTCTCCATTCCCCTCTGCACCTCCTCACTCGCTCTACTGATTTGTGTTTGCTCCACCATCACTCACTCTCCCTCCCTCATCTCTACCAGCGCCATCGGCTGTCCAGTCTGTAGGGTTTTGCCTCTCGCGGTCCCCATCTGTGGCTAAAATGAAATGAAATGAAATACATAAAAATGAATTAGGTCTTTTTTAGCAGTGACATTGTCTCTGAGGTGGTGATCCTTGAAAGGTTGGAACAGATCCTAGCAGGGGTGTAAAACAACAACAGTGTGGATTTTTTTTTTTTAGAAAGCTTATAAGCCTTGTAAAAGAACCTTGAAGAGTATTTCTGTGTTGCACCAATCACTCTTTTCCTGTTTACAATAAATCAAATGACTGAGTGTATAATGGATTGGGCAATTTGCAGTGAAGAACCCATAAAAACCAGAGTGAAACTCAGCTGTATGCCTCAGCTCTATGAATTGTTTATCGTCTTTCAGCCATTGTTTTGGTTTAAGCCTGCAAATCTACTGAAAATCATTTGCAGGCACAGCAGGCAGGTGTTTTCTGCTAAAAAAGCTATGAAAAAACCAACAGCACACTAACTACCAAGTATGTAACAAGGAAAGTTTGCAGTTATCTGATAAACATGGAGCCTTTAGTGAGTTAAACAGAGCTCAAATCTCGACTTAGTTCAGACTTAACAGGTCAGGTGGAATGAAAGCTAATGTTACAGCATGTCTACTCAAAGTATAAATCGATAGTTATTTGTTAATATGTTAAGAAAAGGTGATCACATGTCTGTGTTTACTTGCTCTGATTCCCCCCCCCCAGGTGACCAAAACTGATGCAGCTCAAAGCAACAATCCTACCAACTCTAAAAAATATTTTTCTGGGGTTTCAAACATTGTCTCACACTCATTTAAAAATCGAAGTTAAAGATCGTGAAGATTAATTGGGGAACTGTTTGTTTTGTTTTGGAAAGCTAATTTTTAGTCTTAATTATTTATGCACTTTATACACATTCACATTTTGTGCTAATAATAATGTTTTTTTCAGTGCCAACAAAAGCAATTTAGATAAAGCCAACATGAACCTATTTCCTAGCCATTAAAATAGTGAATATTATCAAATTTAATGCAATTGATTAAAGTTAAAACCATATTTTCCGCCATCAATTGCAATCCTCACCCCCCAACTTTTTAAATAGAGGGACCACACAAAAAAATCTCACAACAAAAGCACAACTTTATAACTTCTGACTGCTGAAATCAGAATTCAGTCTATTTAAACCAGTTTAAGACTGAGTGTAAAGCCAAGCTTTGAGTAATAAGTTAAAGAACCTGCCATGAGCTGGGAATATTGATATTTTTTGTAATGCTGTAAATTATAACATTAACAATGTTGTAAAATGCAAGATCTGATCCGTGTAACCTGCTGTCTGTAAAAAAAAAGGCATAATAAAAGTCATTCCCAGTGTCATCAGTACCCAAGAGGTCCAGGAAGTTCTAGTCTTAAATGTCAAGCAGCTGCACTCTTCCATCAATTTCCTTAATCTTCCTCCCTCTCTCCTCCTCCTCCTCCTCCTCCTCCTCCTCCTCTTCATGCTCTCTGAACCCTTCCTTTCAGCTCTCGGAGAAGATCTTGGTTGATTGCTGTGGTTGATGGCTGTGAGGAGAGAAGAAAAGAGGCGAGATGGAGAGGGAAGATGAGTGGGTGCGGCAAAAAAAAAAAAATGACGGGGTGCTGTTTTTGCCCCCTTGCTAAAAAAATAAATAAATTTGGATTTAGGGGTTTTTCAGATGTTCACACCACCCCAGCTATGAAATTGATGAGTGAGAGAGATGGAGTAGGGGAGAAGGGGAGAAGTAGAATGGACAAGTGTAAAAAAAAAAAAACAAACTGACATGAAAGTCGGAGCGGTAGCAAAAAATAATAATGTTGTAGCAGACACTGCAATTGTTGAAGATGATGGTGGAGGTTGAGGATGTTTTTCTCGCTGTTGTTGTTGCTGTGGTCGTAGTTGTAGCAGGTTATGCTATTTTTGTTGGAATATTTGCTGCTAGCAGTCTGTTGTGTAGGTGGTTATTATTGTAGGTGCCTTAGAAGAGGAACTTTCAGTTGTTGTTATAGCAGTAGGTGTGATTCTTCTCTTGTTGGATGCTTTTATTGTTATGACTGCCGCCCTTGATGTTGCATGAAGTTGTTGGCGGTCTGATGTCTTGCCTGTTTATATTTGTCGTTTTTGTTGAAGCAACTGTTGTCATAGTTGTCACTGCTGTGGTTGGTGTTGTTGCAGTGCCTTTACTATTTTTTTATCCATGTTGATCCAGCCAGCTGGCTGCTCATTCTGTGGCCCTGTGTCAACAGATAGGCCTGAGATGGATGCCCACTGGTCTTTTGTTAGAGAGAAAGAAAGAGAGACCCCCACTAATGCCTTCCCTCCCTTTTACCATTTTCTGTTTCACTCCTTTTTTTTAATGTGTCCCTCTGTCCTTTCAGTCTTTCTGCTGCTGTGATTTGTGGCAGCAGGCGGTGATAGGGGAGGAGGTAACTGCAGGCTAGACTTGTATTAACGGAGGAGAGGAAAAAGAAGGGATGGAGAGAGAGAGAGAGAGGCATGGAGGGACACAGGGCACATCACTGGGCAAATAAAGGGATGTGAATTGGGTTGTAGCAGTTTGTCATTGCATACACATACATGTACGCATGCACCAATGTGTGTGTGTGTGTGTGTGTGTGTGTGTGTGTGTGTGTGTGTGTGTGTGTGGACGTGTGCATGTGAACAGACCTGCACTAAGTCAGTAAATCTGCATGATGAATGTGAGTGCAGTGTGTGTGTGTGTGTTTGTGTGCGTGATAACACACATGTTGTGCTGTGAATCCTTTCACAGATGGACTGCTGCACACACACACAGCAGACCTCATTCATATTAATGAGCCAAATCTATACAATGAAAATTTAATGCCAACAATTTGTGACTGGGTGCCCAGTGTATATCAGTGTGTTCAATTAGTAGAGGAATTGGTATGTAGGGGAGCGTATACAGATGGGAGACAAATTAAAAGTGACTCAGTGAGGTGTTGCTCCACCGTGAGCCTCCAGAATAGCTTCACTGCTTCGATCGTTAAATTCCTTTAATTTGTCACCCATCTGTATTTGAAGCTTATGATCTATCAAAAACTCCACTGAGAGTCCATTTCAAAGATTAGAAAAGTATTCGTGTAGGCTTTATGTGTGTTAGGGCTTCAGCATTAAGTCGAATCACAGTCAGAAATGCGACGCATGCGACATTGAGACACGGAAGCAATTATTTAAAACCAAATCAATAGTGCATGTTGTCAAGTGTCATTACAAGGGTCACTTAACATGTTTAGACCCCCCCAAGAGGCTGTTCATACCTGGCATTAACATGCGTCTTGGGTGATTTGATCATAAGTGGACATGGCCGAGGACGTCAGTTCACACTTGGCATTAATGCATTACTACATGCGTCTCAAGTGACCACTTGTGAACAAATCCCACCGCTCTGTATGCAAATACACACCTGAATTTTTCTTTACATTGATGTTTTTAATTGTGCAACCAACAGTGGTGTGTAATTGAAAAGTAACACACACCCAGAGTTGGAGGGAAGTTTTTGATCATTACATTTAGACTTGAAAAAATAAAAGCGTCACACACTTTGGCTCCTTATGATTCAGTGTTGATGAAGGCCTGCGGGTTAAAACATTTCTATTTACATGAGAAAGAAAAAAATATATATGGAGCAAGAGTGTCGGGCATTTTTATCCCTTTTTTCAGGACCAACAGTAGAAAGCAACATCACATATTTGCTGCATTAACAAGAACTTCACATGCATATTAACATCTTTCATTTAGTAAATCATGAATTTCAAGGACATATTGGATGATCCCTCAATGGACTTCATATAGGCCACTCAGACAGTTGGCATCTGTTAAAGTTTAGAGTATTCCACCGCTTTTGGTGAAGTAATGATCTCAGTTTAAAAACTCCAATGCAAGCAGGTGGTGCATCTGTTTGTGTGCAAGTGTGTATATGGAAAATATGTGGGTTTTATTACATTCTCCTGTTCTTTCCCTTAAGGCCTTAGCTGTGTGTCACCGAATCATCATCTTTCTCCCCTTCTCCATGCAAAAATATTACCCAAAATAAACTGTCAGAGAGTTGCTCAGATGAAGAAATATGAACTGAAAATATTGTGCATGAGTGTGTATGTGTGTGTGTGTGTTTGAGTGTGTAAGCATCCCACCTGCGTTTGTTCTTGCCGACGTGTCATACCACAGTACGCTTGTGCAGTTATTTGGCAGTGATGGTCGATTCAATACACACGCACAGATACATGCGCGGACTCGCACACACTCACCCACACACACACACATACACATACCTGATACCCAGTCCAATATCAGTGTAAATGAGACAGGAGGACCACTCTTATACTGGGTGCACACAGCACTCAGTGTCACTGTCACCGCAGGAAAAGGAGAGGGCGAGGAAGCAGAGACTCAACAAGATAGAAAAAGGAGGAAAAAAGAGGAAAAGGGGTGGCAGAGTGGAAGGGGGAGGGCAGAGGAGTGGTGGATACTGCTCATTGCCATTGTTATTCCCCCCTGCAGAAAATGGCTACCTCCATTAAGTCACTAATGATCCCTGCATTGTGGCATGGCAGTGTCGGAAAGAGGGACGGAAATGTCTGAGCGAGAGAGAGTCGGGGAGTGATGCAGAGCAGAGGTGAAATTATGGAGTGAGTGATGGAGGGGAGAGACACGGGAAAAGACAGAAGAAGGAGAAGGAGAGGAGAAAAAGAGGAAGTAGTGGAAAAGTAAGTGGAAAAAGGAGTGAAGGGAGGATAAATGAAGGAAGCGGTGCAGGGGAGTGAAGGATGGCACTGCAGGGAGACCGAATGAAGAAGGGTGTGACATGCCTTTTCCGTATGGTGCAGCTTCCTTACGTGGCTCCTTTTCTTCAGCACCATACCAAACATCGACATCTGACTCGTCATGCCACTCACCGCCGCCGGAGCATGACATTAACGGACATGCAGGATACAAACAGGCATGTGAGAGCAGATGCAGAGACATAAACTCATTCACACATCCAGTCAGAGCCACTGGGGCTTAAATGAACAGACATGCAAATGCAGTTTTTTTGACACACTCTCCCTCAAACATTCATGCAAATGACGCACCGAGAATAAACACATACATCATGTTGTGGGAGACCTATAGGAAGAGGCAGTTATGTCATTGAAAATTACTCATGAAGATGAAGCAGTGCAGACACAAATGTTAAGGCTGATTTGCTCGGTCTTGAGCAAGTTTTATGCACACACAAACTCACTCGTGTGTTTGCGACTCCCCGAAATATCCCCACATTAATCTCCACACTCCATGCATGGACGAACACTGTAGTCACACAGTCCCCCCCCCCCCCGTCCTCCAGCCAGTCGCCAGAGAGAACCGCTTATTGAAGAGCGGGCGAATGCCACGGCTAGTTGTTTGATTTGAATTTGAATTTTAAAACATCTCCCTCATTACATTTTCCATTATTTAATCAATTATTCATGAAATCCACAAACGAGCAAGGGTGCTCAGATGCCGAGCAAACACTTGGACAGCCCCGAACTTGATTTACTGTTTCTCCTTCATAACCTCCAAGTATATGAGCCCCTGCCTCATCTACAAGTGTCTCCTAAGGACACTCAGAGAGACGGACGAGGAGGAGGGAGGAGGGAAGGGATGTCTGACAGGAGAGACGGCTGCCATAGACAAGGAAACGGAGTTAGAGAGATGGTAGCAGAAGGAGATGCAAAGATGGGTGGCAGATGGAGGAAGATGAGAAGTGGGGCGCTTGGGAAAGGCAGAAGGATGGAGAGGAGAAGAAACGGGAAGGAAGGGAGCCGCAGACACAAAGAGGAAGAAAGGCAGACGGAAAGACAGAGGGCAAAGCGAGTAAAAGCAACCAAGGCAACCGGCAGCATCTGTGATCAATAATATGCGTCCAATGTGTGATATGCGGCGCGGTGCCAGCCGGGCTCAGGCCTTGGCAGTATTACATCACCGCCACCCACAGCAAAATACTACACCTCCTGGAACAGGATATTGTGCTTAAATAATAACATAAATTACTTCTTTTTTAACTTTACTTCACGTCGCTCGACGTCTTTTTGTCTCCTCATCCCTCCCTCTGCGTCCGTGTGTAAGCAAGATAAATAAAGAGATGTAATGAAGGATCTTACAACCTTGTGAGGAGCAGCTATTGTGTTCCTATATTACAAGTCGTGAATAGTAAAAGGCCCTCGCTGTCTCGCTCTAGTCAAGACACAATCCGTCCAAAGACAAATAGGCACTCGGATAAAATAAAAGGTGGGACAGGGGGCCTTGAGGATATTGAAAAAGCAAAAAATGACCTTCTCCAAGTTCCATCTCTTCCCCCTGTCTTTCTCGCTTTGTGTTTCATTCTCTGCCTCTGCCTCGCCATCTCACTCTTTCCCACTCACTCACCCACTAATGGTTATTTACCTTGTTGGAAAGGGCTTCGCTTTCTCACCGGAGAGATCGAAAACAGGACGTGAGCAAAAGCCGAGCAGCCTCGGAAGAAGACAGGGAGGAGAGAAGGAGCGGGCAGAAACGGGAGAAAGGAACGGAAAATATATCATTCATGTCGGTCTCCCCGGTGACACCGACGCTCCCTCCCACTCTTCCCTCACAGCTGTAATGGAAGTAAAGGTTTGGCCACAGACAGAGAGGGGAGAGGAAGAATTACATGTCAATATTTGTTCCCACTGACTGCCTGGATTGAAACAGATACATTACATTTTCTTAGTCTTTTCTCCCTAAAGCCAATTCAAGAGCCCTACCTTTGTTTGGGATCAAGAGGACTTGGAGGGTCGCCTGGGAGAAAGCAGACATGGTGAGATAGTGAACAAGGACACCAAGGAGAGGTATGAGTTTAAGGGAAGGGGGGAGCGAGAGCATGACTAACGCAGACAAACAACGATTTTATGGTTACGGAATGGGAATAAGCAGAGAGTGGACATTTCCCATGTCAAGTCTTCGGAACACAAACAATGAGTCAAATGGTCGTCTGGACCGGCTACTTCTCTATCTCATTGACTACAGGCTGTATCATCAGTTTGAGCAGTTATTGTTCTTGAGCCACAGGCTGTCCCTTACTTGAAAATTACATCGGCCCTATGAATAAAACACTACCCAGAACAAAAAAAAAAATGTTTGCACCACTTCATGTTGCATTTCCGCGCTCTTTAGAATAAACAGCAAAGCAAATAACACACCTACAGTTCGCTCTCTGCCATCAAACCACAGAAGGAAAGTTTGCCTCGTTATATTTGTTTTGTTAAGGTCCACAATACCTCATTACCAGTTAGCTGTGGCTTGAAAACAGGCATTACACATCACTTCTTTTCAAAACCATTATTCCTCGCCTTACACCAGTTCACTCAAGTAAAGCCACAGACTCTTGTCCTTTACCAGGGAAAGGCTAGAATCTTTCTTTCCTGCTGAAAACAAATCACACTGAGTAGTGGCTGTTTTTTTTTTTTTTTTTCGACAGAGTTTTTGCTAGTCCTTCATCCCTATAAATCATAGATGTTGTCTTGTGTTGACTGTGCTTGTTGCCAAATTGTTCCTATTTGGCAGTGACACCAGTTATGACAACATGAAGAAACAGCTTGATATGAATATCAGTCCAGACTGTAGTGTCCAGTTTGTCTCTTTTTACATATGTTGAATAAAAGGGAAAGTCATGGGATTTTTCAAAGTCAGTAGAATTCATCATTTGACCGCTGTGAAAAATCCAATAGTGTTGAGACATTTATATTTGGGTCTAAAATGCACATTGTTAGAGGTCTGTGAATGAAAACATGAAATGAAAAACAAAAGACAAAGTTTATTTAGGTTGTAACAGCACAGGATCATAAAATTTGCTTAAATCATTATTGAACAACCATCACTGCAGATTAATGCTAACAGACAAGATAAAGCATTCCAGTTTTATTCATGTTACATTTAGACACATTTGTCGACTTCTTTCCTCACTCTGTCACTGTTGCTACCACAGAAGTTAGTGACAGCAGACAAAATGAAAAGCCCTCTTACTCTGAATAAGATTAGAATTTCTCAGGATTTAAATTTTTTTTTTCCAAAATTAATTAATTAAAATGTGTACAAACAAATATGATTTTTTTTTCTAAGTAAATGTTACATATTGTGGGTTTAAGTGGTGGAGAGACTGACAGACTATCATTGCCATCCTTTGAGCCCTGCAGCTAACATGACTGCAAGCAGGCGTTCTGTGTGCTTTGAGGACAGTAAAACACAATAAGTTTTGCCTTGTAGGTGATTTGTTTGGCATCTCTGTATTTATATTGTGTCATCAGAGTTTCAGTTGCATTGACGAGAAACCTCACTATTGTGTGCTTCCAAAAAATTGCGCAAGCCTGCTCATTTACCACAAAGGGCACAAATAGCAAAGGGTGACTAACGCCCTTCTGTATGTAACAAACTGACAACCTCACTACGTCCTACATTCAGCGTTATTGATTAATGATGCACCCTGTTCTACATGAGGCCTCGGAGCTTGTACACCAGGGTTTGTGAGTCAGTTTATGTGTCAGGATTGATGACAATTGTGACGCCAACTAATTCTTTGGCCAGAGGCAGTCAGCACTTCCCACCCAGAACCATTTGCAAATGCTGTCCGTGCTCACAAACAGCACTTGCAAATCAATGCAGCGCTATCTAACAATGCTTACAGCCATTGGAATATCGAATGAGACACATACTGTTAAGGTCATCCACAGTAGTACAGTGGCAGCAGCCAATGCCCAGCTTTAATTGAGTGTACCTCTTGCGCTGAGCAAACATTTAGAAAGGTAGTTAAGAGTCAGTCAAAGCAACAAACTACTCAGGGAAAAAGTGATTAAACAGGTGTGGAAGAGCCTTTAGTGCTTTAGGTTTACTGTAAAGGAAACGTGTGTCACATTTTATTGTATCACTGTGAAATTATTGACTTAATTATCACCTCTCAGTCACAGCTACCCTCTAACCTGTTCATCATTTGGAAGTTTTCTCGAAGTCAAGTGTGCAGATCGAAATCAGGCCACATGAAACAATGATGTTGATTGTCACTGAGGTAACAATTTTCCTGCGGCACCAAAGGCGTCTGATTGTAAGATTAGAGTTGGAGTCATTTAACACAACCTGAATAAAGGTTAATTGTGGCTGTAGATAAAAATTATCATGGCATTCAAAGTAATCTGTTTGGAGAAAGTTGTCTGTTGCATCACCCCAGGCCTCCTGAGGATTTGCAATAATTGCAACATCTGTCTGTGTACTTAATCTCGTATGAATCTACCATGCCTGTAATCTTTAAAAATCCATCTTAAATTACCATATTATACCAAACACAGTGATCATTTGATAATTTGTCCGATGCAAATTCACATCTCTTAAAATTGTGGCCATTTTTAACATGAGGATTTCTTTTTTTTTCCGCACCATTTTTCTTAATCTCTTAGTTTAGCAACATATGGAGGCTGCTGTGGAAATTTCTAATGAAGCTTGATAGTAATTTGGGTGCAAATTCAGGAAGCTCATCTATCTACTCAGCATGAAGACCCATTATGTTTTCGTCGTCTCTGGAGATAATCCCTTGGATTAAATTAGAGTGAAACACTGACTTTGTTTATCTGGTGGAAATGCAACACATGGAACACAAATGTGGATCGGATTCCTCAGTTCTGAAAGTGCAAATGAGGTAAAAAACAGACATGTAGGAAGAAATCAGATTATGCTTCAGATGTGAATTTGATTGTAAAGCAAAGGAATATAGAAAAGTAGCCAAAATGTAATTGAGATTATAGAAAGTGTCCACTGGGTGTTGATTTTGGCATGAAATCAGTAATCAGTGATTGATTACATTGTGAAAAGACTCCTTTAGTCCAATTAAAGTCAAGTGGCTTTACAGTCAAAATAGAGGCTTTAGTTTCTCTTCAGTTTTCATGCAGCTTACATTTAAATTTCATATTATGAGGATTCTGTTGAAATCAAGCAAAACACGTTAAGATTCACACTAGGCCCAGTAGTGAAATGGTCAGGCTGACACGAGTGTGTGTGTGTGTGTGTGTGTGTGTGTGTGTGTGTGTGTGTGATTTCTAAGGAAAATACAGAAGCATGTCAAAAAGACAACTCTAGTGGAAACAGTTGGTTATGGTCTTGCACTTTGACTAAATGCAGAACTACTGTATGTGGCATGCAGTCCTAAAAGCCCTTCAATCTGGGACTGACTGCCCTTTTTAAATAATGTAACCTTCAGAATGTGAGAGGTGGCTGGTTGTGCTATTCACTGTACTCGTTTTAAACGCTCACTTCAAAACATGGCCCCAGGGGCCTCATTTGAGTATGGACAGCGCTTCAGAGTCAACATTTGACCTTTAAAGCCCCAAATGGTTTTTCCTCAGTTATTTCGCTGTTGCATATGCACATTTTCCCAAAGGATATGGATTGCAGATGGCAAGTAGCTTTTTGGATTGTTTTCATTTAGATTTTTTTTCCCCCAGCGCTCCCAGTCCAAACTTGATTTGTAGCCTGCTGTTTTTCAAAATAAGACAAATAGAAAGCAGACATTTCTAACTTCAAGAAACAGTTCAAAGTAATGAATCAGTTTTCCTTACTGACAGTTCCTCTCCTAAGAGGTGTGTCAATCATTCGGAAGAAAGAATTGGTCCACATGTTTCTTATCATATGTGATACTGTCATGCTGCTTCCCACACAGTTTGTGCCACGTGCATTTTGTCTCATTTTGTCTGTTTGTGTAATTTTCTCCATGTGTTCCCTGTAATATCAATCTGACTGTTTAAGAACATTGTAAATGAAAAAATTGGGGCACACTGTACTGGATATGTCCTTATTGAGGCTTATGCACTTTTTTAAAAAATTGCACTTTTGTAAAGGATAGAAAACATAATCTCTTTCTCAAAAGTCAGAGAATTATTTTTTTCTGTCAGAGAAACAGACTGACCTCTTCAACCCTCCCTGGCATTTTGAAGGAAATAACTTTTCTGGCTTATCACCTCTGCCCTAAAGAGACTTGCTCACTAGTGGGCTCATGCAGCCATATGATTTCAATCTTATCCGATACACTGATAGGAATCTTCTTAAAAAAAAGAAAAAAAAAACGCTTTCACTTAATACTGCACCATGCTGTAGCAATCACATTATACTGTAAGATGTATTTCCTCACACTGAGGGGAAAAAAAGCCATCACAACAAGGGAAAAAAAATAGTTCTCATAAGCAAAGACTGTGTTTATTACAGATCTGCGAGGAGAAAAATGGATTTACAACAGCCACAGCTGAATCTGTATGCTAATTTGTCTCGGAGCGCTAGCATGAGGCTTTCCCTCAGATTCCATGAGACAAACATCCACCTACTCCTGATGGCCTTGATGTTCACTTTACGCTGTAAAAATAGCAATGCCTCACCTCCCAGAGAGTTCATGAGGCGAACACATGGAGGACACAAGGAGAGCAGATGAGTGTTGAACACAGACTGAAGTGCATTCCTTTCATTAAATGTATGTTATGTTTGGTAGAAACTGCTATATAGGTATCTCTATACATAGCTGGCCAATGTAATATGTCTGGAGGGGAAAGTGTTAGAAGGTCTGCAGGTTCGCAGAAATTGTGAAATAATATTATTTTTTTTCTCTCACTTCTACTGGTATGCAGGTAATTTTAAGGGGTTTTTTTTGAGAAGGTTTTAAGATAAACACCTCACCGATTTCTGACTTCACCCCCGGTACATAGAGTTGAGTGAAGTTTCATTTGTGTCGCTCAAAGAAGGAATAAATTAGATTTAAAAATCTCAAAGGCGACTCCTCTTTCAAAATTTAGTGTCTTCCTTGCTCAGGATAAACCACAGACATTACTGCATTCAAAAGGATGATTTCTATTGAAGAAATATTCCTTATAAAGCTGTTGTCAGTGTGGTTTGTGGATTGGCCTTGGGTGACTAAAACGCTTTTTTTTAGGAGGAGACTTTGCTCTCATTTGTTTTGATTCTATACTCTTTGTGTTAGCACCAAGAACAATCCTGTACACCTGCACAGTGTTGTGGCAGACAGCTGAAATCAGATATGCTTTGACAGGTATGTCAAAACATGGACACACAAAACCAAAATTCAAGATTCCAATGCATGCTGGAAAACCTGGAAAAATGTTTACAATTTTCCAGACATGGGAGACTCATGGAAAAAGAGAGAGAAACAGAAAACTGTCCTTGAAAGTCTTGTGTTGTCCTAGAAAATTATTTCAACTTTCCCCTATTTTTCTTATCCTGACAAAGAACTACCAGGCTATAAGAGCTCCTGGAGGGGAACTTTAGCTTTTGTGGGGGTAGCAGTGGGTGTGATTAGCCTGGTTTAAGAGTGCACTTATGCTAGTCTCATAGCAAGTAAAAAGGCTAAAGTATAGTGTGACAAACTGTTCTGTCAGTGGCAGTCTAAAATCCTCAACTCTAAAACGTAACTCTGTATAGTTTTTTTTCAGGTATTCAGCACATATAATAATGATAAATTTTATTTATAAAGGACCTGACAATCATAGAGCACAAAGGCCATTGAAAAAAATCCCAGTGAATGTAAAAACCATATTAGAAAGGAGCATTAGAGAGGAATGACACAATCTCTTCTGTCATACCATTTAGATCATCATTGAAAAATATCTTTAAAAAATCCTTGAAAACGGCTCCTAGAAATGAGTAGGAACCCTCGAACCAATCAGCATGGCCTCTTACCACTAGACGCAAGTGGAAACATGTTTTTTTGTCATTTGGATGAATTGACCCTTTAATTACAGGTCAGTTGTTTTTTTTTATGCCTAATGCATTGATTGTCAGCATTATTATAAAGCTCAGGTGCCACATGACAAATGACTGATTACACCCCTCTGATACATTTGCGACAACAAAGAGTTATTGAAGCACATTGCCTTTAGAATAACACTGATTGGCAGACTTATTAAGAAGCTCAGGTGCGTGGTGGTAGCGTTCTTAATAAATGGGCCCAAGCTGTGTCAGATGCCCATCAGGGTACAATAGAGGGGGGTGACAAGGCTGGGCTGTCCCATCAGTCACAGTGCAGTGGGGGGTCAGAGGTGACCCTGGCACCCCATCTGGTTCAGAGCACATGGATAGGAGAGAGGTGGGGTGGGGGTGTTGGTAGTTATGGGGATCAGGAGGGACTAGTTCTTATAAAGATAGATACGGAAATATGGGGCCTGATGCAAACACACAAGTGCATGTTCACAGGCTGACACATGTGAAACACACTCTACATCTGTGGTGTGTAACTAGGGCAATACACACACATGTACATTTCTCCCAAAGGGGGGAGGTCAGGGGTGATCTGTCACAAGACCCACCTCAATTGTAACAGATGGATGCACACGCACACACTCTCGTGCACACACTCTCGCGTCCCAGTGAGGCTGGCAGGGTCCTGACCCGTGTGACCAGTTTCACAGAGCAGGCAGGCATATGGGCCGGGACCCCAGGGGGGGGGGCAGATAGACAAAGAGCTGTTTGGCACCATTAGAGGATAAACACACATAGTTTACCCAGCTTTTAAGTGGGGAAATGAAGTTTACACACCGTTTTTGAACAGCAATTTGTTATTCAAGATAACCCCCTTTTGCAATTGCTATCAGCCTTGTGTTTGCTATATACTGTTATTGTTCTGTTTAAAAGAAAAAGTCAAGCACAAGCCGCCACTGATATGAAAGGGTTTTATTCCGGTTGAGGCTGTGACTGGTACAAAGCAGGTGTTGGTAGTAGCTGGCATTGTAAGCTTGGACAGGAATGGACATACATGGGTAGGCATGGCTGGGTCCAAATTAGCACGGGTCGGCTCACCTGCTGCAAAATGTGTGATTTATATCTCACATCAGTGAGTTTAATTCCTTTGTACTTATTTTTATGTGTAGTCATTTTGTTTTTGCCGTGGGGAGGTAAAATTGGCAGATGGCTGAAAACAGTCTGTGCCTGTTTCTCCCTTAAATATGCGTATGCATACACACACACACACACACGCACACACGCACATACACACCCACAACACTACAGGAGCGTGTGTAACCATTTGAATGCCTGTTAAGTCTTGTTTAATTTGTCATCTTAAAGAAAAAACACAGTAGTTTAACCAGTCTTGAAAAGAAAAGATCTACACTGCAATAATGTAACAGTGGCACCGACCTAACCAGTTTGAAATTCTGGGAAATACACTTATTTGTTTTCTTTTGGAGGGTTATATGAGGAGATCAGTATCATTTTGGGATCATATCTAGATTAGATTAATTTATCTTGGCATTAAGACTGAAAAGAGAGGAAACACACCTTTAAATAAGCTCAGTAATTTAAAACATAATATCTCGGTCGTTTAATCCTTTAGCATGTGACTTATAAACATGTCTCTGAGTTACATTATGGAAAGTAAAGGATCCTGTGTTTGTGTGGGTTGACTTGTGGCAAGACTTATACATTGTATTTTACTGAGTTATTATTGAGTCTTAATGTTTAAACAGGCAGGACCCACCTGATGTACAACACTCTGCCCCACTTTGTAGTTCATTTAGTCTGGTTTCATTTGTTAGTTGAATTCCCAAGTGCTTCCGGCCTTGATTGTTTTTTTTTTGAGAAGCAAACTTGTCTGCATTCCGCATGATTGTCAGCAACATTCGCCTGTGATCTCTCCCCTCTTATCAATAGAGATTAGCCTTCTCCTCACATTTACCATCTATCACTTCATCTATTCTCTCTCTTTCTCTCACACACACACATGCAAAGACACACACACACCTATCGCTTCATGCAGTATACACACAGTCGATCAGCTTGACTTGAAATCTCTTCACTCCTCATTTACTCCAGACTGTGTGTGTATGCATGCATACAGAAACACACGCACACATACACATGCAGACCTGTGAGATGTGCGCAGGAACAAATCACCAGCTGCCAGTGGTAAATGAAGATATAACCACTCCTGGCCGCCGTGTACCTCAGGCAGTGCCACTTAATCCTGCCATAGCATCTAATGTGGATGGACTTAAATGATGGAGAAAGACACGCACTAACAAACATATCCACTCCACATAACAGTGATTGACACGAGTCTGCACAAAGCTAGCTGTATCTTACAAACAGTTGCACTCACAAAAAACATATAAATATGAGAACACACTCAAAGGGTGCACACACACACACACACACACACACACACAATCCCCTCATCTTATCACAACAGCTGCAGTCACACTTTTGTGCTTTAGTCGAAAGAGATGCATTGTTGTCTTTTTTTAACTGCTGCCAAATCTTTGATGTTCATCACTGAATTACATGTTGCCAAGACAGAATTTTTTGAATCCAAGGTCATGATACACTACATAAACACACTTTGATGTATTCAAACATGGCCTATTTTGTGTACATGTCGAAGTAATATTGTTTGAAGATTTCCTAATGCTAAACAGAGGTTTGAACTCGAATCATATGACTTGTTAGACTTGAGTCAAAAAATGGAAGGCTTTAGACTTGGGTTGAAAAATCAAAAAAAGACTTGCCACTTGGCATGGACCTCAATACAAATGGCTTGTGATTTCTCTTAACTTCAATTTCATGGCAATACATGTGCAACATTTCTCTCAAAACCTCAAATGTGGAGCCTATCTGAGGCTATAGAAAATGTCAGATGATCACCAAAGGAAACATCATCAGGCAACCTTGCATGAATGTCTGCACTCGCTTTTGTACTAATCCATTAATGGATAATGAGATCTGTCACTCGATGAGTGAAACTTTGACCTGCTGGTGACATTATATGAAAAACTAGGGGACCACCAAAGTCAATAAGATTCATCCCCTGAGGGTCATGGCTGCACAGAACTTTACGTCAGTCCATCAAGTTGTTGAGATATCACTGTCCAAATGTGGTGACGAACAGACAGGAGAGTAGACAGACATCGCTTTCTCCAGAGCTGCAAGCATAGCTGAAAAGCTCAGATGGATCCTTATAAAATGTCCACTCTTTCTCTCCCTCTCCCTCCCTCTCCCTCAGTGTCTTTTGTTCCCTGTCCTCCCTCTGTCGGGGTCTGTCACCATTGCCTCCATCTGCAGAGAGCAGTGATCATCGTTAATGACAGGCGGGCTTTAATTAGCCCACAGTAAACAATTAACACAACAGCACAAAAACATTTCAATGCAAATCACATCCTCCGATGATAAAGTGCCGCAACAATATCAATGAATACATTTGCCTATAATTAGGAATACCGACGACGTTATTCTGCGTGCATGTGTGTGTGTGTGTGTGTGTGAGCATACGCATGCAAATGATTGTATATGTGTGTTGTCTTAATAAATTCCTTTAAAACTGTTTTCCTTTCCTCGTTGCAGGCCTTTTGTGTGACTCACTCATTAATGCTCATAGAATTGCTATTTCAGTAATGGATGTCTGAAAGTAAAGCCATAGAAACTACAATCAAATGAAGCTGAATGGGCTGCAGATGAATAGGGAAACAGGATACACTGAAATAGCTTTCTTTGTATATCTCTCCTTACTCGCCTTTTTTTTTTTAGACACATCCTGTTTATTATGTTCAATGTAAAGAAGATCAGTATCTGTATTGAATCAAATCAACAGTTCATGACAGGGAGTGGAAATGAAATGTGGCAGACTGCCAAGAGCAGCGTACAATGACACAAGTTGCATTGTATGTGAAAATACATCCAGCCTTGAGTTGAATTGCAATTACATTGTTAAGAACAGGACAAAGAATTACAGGCGGAAGGAATTAAGTCGTATTAGTCCATCTGTCATTTATGGGTTGTCAGACCCTGGAGAGCATCTTCTTTCTGTTGGTGATTTGGTATGGTGAGCCTCTCCATATGCATTACATTCCCTAGATCCTTCAGTCACGGATGAAATACTGGACTCGGGCATCTTAACAGCGTAATATGATGTCTGGCTAACAAATTAATGACAGACAAATGGCATCGATCCTTGAATGCACTGGCTTTGTGTTAATTGCCACAGAGTAAGTAATGGGTCTTGGCTAAATCTCTGCTAAAGGCCATTTGCACGTAAATGATCAAAGTTCCCACCTTGATTGAAACTAGGGGGCTGCAGAGGTATTTTTCACTCTCAGTCTTCCTCCTTTTTTTTTTTACAGCAGGCTCTAGTAAATGGCATGGAGCAAAACCGGTGCTGTTAGCACAATAAATAATTTGTCATCTTGGGGTGGTGATACTGTAGGTCTTACTGCAAGTAAATTGAAATGCCTGCTCTGGTGTAGCAGCTGATAGAGCTGATACAAACCAGACAACAGCAGACATGTCGTTTTCAGCAAATACTGCTGTACTTATCTGGGTCAATCACTAACAAATATGTCACCTTGTTTTGACCTGTAATTGTAGAGCCTCCCTTCGGGCCAGTCACAGTAATATGAAAAAAAAATATCAACGGCCAGATGTATAAATGATTTATGTGGACAAAAGAAGAATACATTTCCACACAAAATCTGGTATTTATTGTTTAAAACGTGCATATCTTCATGCATGCTTTACACCATGTGTGACACTTCATCCGAAACCGCAAGCTTTGTCATGACATCATAGCTTTCAACAGCAGCCTCAACTCACTTTCAATAACATTTATAGCTACAGGATGTGAATAAATATCTCTCTCTACAAGCATGTGCAGATTGTTTTATATAGGCTTCCGCCCAAATTATACAGTATTCTGGGAAGAAAATAATCATAAATCTGACCCAGTTACGTATCATCATTTGCATTTACGGATTACAACACACAGTATACCAATACATATGGCTGAGTGAAACGGCATCTATGTTGCCAGTGCCAGATCAAGAATGGAATGAGTCTCTGGGTTATGTCCAAACAAGATTAAACTGAGGGGTGTTGACATAAATAGTTATAGCAATGGGCGTTAGGCTTGCGCGCATACAAACACTTTCACAATGACTCAAATGCATAAATCTGCTGTGATGATTAGATATTTCATTTTTTTGCGCGCACGCAGATGTTTAGTCATGAATCTGAACAATGTTTCAAACGTCTGGCCTCAAGAAAAACAGCAGTGAGGTCTGTCATAGCATAAATCTTAAATCTTGCCTAAGAGAGGCTGAGTCTATTATCAGGATGCGTATTATGTTCCATTTTGAAGTAAACCTGTGTTGTCTCCATCTGAATCCCTGAGCCCAAATGGATTTAGCATTGTCAAAATTACCACTTTGATTTCAGCCCATATTGACTCCATCTCTTTAAAGGGCTAAAATCACTCTCCTTTCTCTTCCTGCTCCTTTTTATTCCATGTTTTTCATGGCCTCTCCATTTTGGCCCCGTCCTCCCATTTTAGCACCCCCCCATACACACACACACACGCACCCTTCCTTCTCTCTCCTCTCTCTCCCTTTCTCCCTTTCTCCATTCTCTGGAGTAATTGCATTGATAGTGAACACTGCTGCTAATTAATTATGCAACAGCCGAAAATTGAGGTGAGAGCGAGGGATGAGAGGAGGAGAGATGAGGCTTGTGCCAAATGGTCTACAGTAGAGAGAGAGAGAGAGAGAGAGAGAGAGGGTGAGAGAGAGAGTGTATGAAGTACTTTGAGAGAAAAGCCAGATGGGAAGCAGAACAAAGGAAAAAGCACAAGAAAATGAGAAAAGGAGGAAGATGAGAGGCAAAGAACGTAACAACTGAGAGGTTATGTTTGTAACGAGGATCTGTCAAAACCTAAAGATCAACAGTGCAGAGGCAAATCAGGGCTCTCCTACAGAGGAAGATCAGACGGATGGATGCAAACACTGGTAGAAAAGTCAAAGGGAGATTTCACTGGCGAGAGGCACAGATGTGTTTCTCACACTTAACATGTGTCCCTGTGCTCTGCAGAGAAAATCCTACGAGACTCTGAGATCTGATGGACGAGGGAGGGTCAGGCAAAGTACTGGAACTGATTAAAAACCTGACTAAATATATTCCAAAATGAGGACTGAGACGAGATTGTCTTTTATGAATATATCATTGCGTTCCCTGTTCAGGGAGTTGCTAGCACTTTAGCTGCAATTTTCAATAGCATGTTGCGGTTTAACTATTAAAGCTACTCATTAATTTACACAGCCCCAGTAACAGAAATTTGCATTTATATGAATAAATTGTTTAACTTAGTACCAGTCACACAAGAGAAAATCATTATTATCTGAAAAAACAAAGATCAATATCAGAGAGCTCAATAGCTTCATAGCAGTTTATAAGAAACAGCATTGAACATGCAAAAATATGCCCATGATCTGTATTATTCCATTACATTTTTCACATTTTTATAAGATATTCTTCTGGAATTATGCTTTAGTATAGTTAATTAAGGACTCTTAACTTAAACACATAATATTTAATTGTACTGTATGACTGGTCTTACACTGGAAGTAAGCAACAGGCAACGTAATAAGAGGCAGTGTTGCCCTGAATGAAATTACAGATTTCTTTGGGATTGAGAAACTTTCAAGATAATCAAAGTACATGACTCACAAATATATATATCAATGATTCAATTGTTTTTAGATATTTTATTTTTATCAGTTATTAGGATTGAAACTCTGTGTTATAGCAATAACTGTAGTCTTACTGAGACTGCTGCAATATCAAACTGAACTGAAGAAAAACTGAACTGAAGAAAAGACATATTCAACTTCATATTTTACATATTCATTCAGTATTTTCTTTTCGTAATAGAACTTTTTAAAGTAAGGCTGTCCTTTTCTCTCTTTGTCAAATTGAGAATATGGTCATCTAGTCTAAAAAAACTTTGTGAAGTATAAAAGTTGCTGGTTTTGTGGGAGTTCAACCTACATGCAAGATTAAAAAAAAAAAAAAGCTGTGTCTCTGCAGCTTCGCTCGGTTCGTGCAGATGTTTAAACTTTTCATTATTCTATGCACTCACAGGGCTTCTAGCCCACGGTGGCTGGGTTATGACTTTTTAATGTAAGTTTGAATTGTTGTGTTAATGTAGGAAGCCATATTGAATCTGTAATCACCTGTTTAAATTCAAAATTCTTACTGAAGTGAAAAAGGCTGTCGTTGTCTTTGCTAATATAACCTGAGGGAAAATAGTTGATTCTTCAGAATATATGGTAAAATCCTAAATAAAGGCAATAAGATTTTGCCGACTTTTTAATATACAACTGCTTTACATAAACGTAAACTTGTCACTCAAGTGGGGCAGTGAAAAGACAGCGAATGTAGCTAATGCTACTCCGTATTTTGGGATAGCCACTAATATTGTGCTTAAAATGATGTGAAAAAATTACCTCTTATTTTTAATTTATGTTTCTATGTTATATACAGTATGTGGATGCATTAATTTGCTAAGTAAGACTATGGAATGCAATTAGAGGCATATGAACAATGAGTAAGTGAAGTGCTAATTTCTAAACCAAGTATTAGCTGATCTTAGCTTCAGCATACAGTGGTTAGCTGCTGCTTTGAATACAAAGCTACAGCTTGATTGGATTCTCTCAGTAGTAAACTCTTTTGTAGCCGACGCTGGTCCAAATAGTCGCCAGAACTGTTTGATATAATAGCTTTACCATGATGGCATATTTTAGATCATAGGTCAGATTAAGCCTCAACAGATTCTTGCCCTTTTCTCTACTTATAAACACTATATAGTGAATATTATCTCAGAATTGACAATATTATATTAATATTCCCATCTTGCATCTCTCTCCTCTACTTTTTAGCGTTTGCTCACTTTACACCTCACCTCACTCCTCTCCACAGACTTTTCCTCTTCCATGTTTCTTCAAAGCCCCCACCCTCCTCCCCTCTTTCTCTTCCACTGTCTTCTCCATCTCTGCCGCCCTCTCCAGCTGAAGTGCTGGCTCGACTAATTAAAAGCCTTAATCAGGATTCATAATTAGGTCTAATCAGTGCCTTGTACATCATTCCCTTGCATTCCTCCCTCGCTGGTGGTGAAGGCCGAGATGCTTATGAAATAATTTTGGCAACTTAATGCGTCCAAATGCGGAGCTGCAAGCAGGGTTTCAGTGAAAAGGAAAGAGAGAGGAACATGATTAGGACCAGGCGGCTGATTGCTTCCCCTTCCTCGCTCCCTCCCCCTCTGCTTCTCTACTTCACACATTCTGATTTGTTCTCTTTTCTCTCTATATTCTGCTCTTTTTTCCCCTCATATTTTGTGTGTGTGTGCTGCCCTCATGACAAAACAGTGGGGTAATAAAGCAGACAGCCTCCCAGATTACAGCTCCCTCCTCTTACTCTGCTGCATCCACCTGCTTCATTACAGCTGAGGCCACAGCACACTAAACCCTGCAACTGCCTCCCCGCTCTTTACTGCCTTCTGTCCACCTGAGCTCTCATCTGTTAGGATTAACACCCAACACAATACAGTACAGGAACAGAAAATAATTATCCTGTTCATTATGCAAAAAGGCCTCAGCATAGCTAAGACTACAGCCTCCTGGTTTATTACCATGTCTCTGTGCTGCTCTCATCACTTCCACAAAGTAAGAATATGATCCCACTGCAAAGGAGCGGCTCCTTTTGAATCTCACTGGTGTGTATCATTGTAACTCACAGAGTCCTGACCGCGCAGAACATTTCTCTTGTGCCTCTGTGTCAGCCTCCTGCTGTCTGAATAAGAAATTATTAAGGAGGGGGAAAAAATTAAGTCACCTTCAAAAAGAAAAAACAGCAAACAGTGGGAGTCTGAGAAAAAGGCGCATAGAACAGATCTCAGTATTGAGCTTATTGGGCCCTCTTTGTCTATGCTGTCAGAACTAGACCATTTAAAATATATGTACCAGGTGCCCATTTATGTGCTCATGCTGCGGTACACACATGTAAGCTCAATTATGATGACAAGGATTTTCTGGCGAGCCATAGAGAAATTTGTCAAAATGATGACATGCATTGTTTTGCGCGAGCTATTAGGCTCATAATGGAGCGGTTACCTTGACGACCACATCAAGCCAGGTAGTGCAACAGGATAAGGGGTTATTGAGGGCAAAGAAAAACTAGAATTGATGTCATTTTCTAAAAAGGTTGCTTTATTATCAAAGGGTTTTCATAATGTCCCGCAAGGTAGTCTGATGTGCTGCTTATTTCCTGTTCAGAAAGGAGATTTTAGGCAAAAAAAAACCACACCGCCATACAGTTTACTTAAACATGAACCATAATTTTAAAAAATGTATTAGTTTTTAATACAATCAACCATAACCAAGACTATTGAAAAGATATGAAAGCTTTGTACATTCACCCCCTATGAAATGCAGATGAACTTTCTCTTTCAAACTCTTTATGTGTCCAGACTTAAGACAACCCTTAAAAGAGTCTTCAAGCCACAAAGAGTCAGTCTACCAGGGTTGTGCTTGGCATTCATAGTTTGAGCCTGAGGGATGATTTCACGGTACACAACCCCACAAATGTCAAAGAAATAACCACCAGTATGCTCATAGTCGCAATCCAGACCTGACTTCTTCGACATTTGAGACTGATGGCTCTTCCACTTCGAAAACTTCTTTTCGATCTCTGGGTTGTAGTCGTGGACACAACTCTCATCACCGGTGATGAACCTCAACATGGAGTTTAAAGTCATGACTGAGATCCTGGTTGACCCCAACATGATACTGCTTCTGCTTGAGAGTCAGGAAATTCCACATGCACACATAGCAGTGGTCACAAAAACATGTGTAACAGGTTCTGATGATGAACAAGCGATAACATAAAATACTCTCTCACAAAAGTTACTGTTTGCACCTGCAGCATGCAAATTACCGTGCGGCGCTCAGTTTGTACACAACAGGAACAGTTTAGGAAATTTTTAATTGCACCTTGTATGCAAACATTTAAGTGAGAAGAAGAGAAGCCTTGAATAAATTAACATTACAGGTAAAGAATATCAGCTGTCCGTTGAGCACCAGTTGAAAAGTTGTGCTTGAGAGGGAGGGAGTCAATGTCTCCACCAGCAGGCTGTGAATGGCTCTACAATGATCAGGGAGGCTGAGACCATCCTTGAACCAAGGCAGGGGCTCATCATCCCCCTCTATATGCCACCTTTTGTTACGTAACTACAAAAAAAGGAAAGCTTCTTGCTCTAATCATTCCTCTGTACTGGCCTAAAAAGATCCCTTGCTAATGTGCTTCCGATGGAAGAGATAGGGTACAAAATCGATAGTCCTTGTTCTCTGCCAGAATACTTTCCAAAAAGTTCTGTGGTAATACTTGACTTCAGCAGTCTGAGTTAGTCTTATTAGTTTCAGATAAACTTTTAAATTCATTCTCACCTTGGATTTTGTCCTCTAGATTTTACATTAAAATGATTACAAAAAGCAAAACTGTTTCCGTGCGGGCATACAGTACATAAAAAGACACAAGTGTTTGGTTTGTCCTTCTAGGCTACTACAGGTGGGGCAACATGGCCGACTCTATGAGACTCACAAATTCTGGCTCCTTCTGAGATAATAAAGAACATAATGATTCTTATTTTCATTTGACTTCACTTTAATGAAAAAAGTTGTGAATATTATCCCTCATACTCTGCAAATAGATTCCCCTAAAACTTAGACACTGAGCCTTTATTACCAATTCAGCTACCTAATAATTTTCTTTTTTTTTTGACCACTGCATACACTTGAATGCATCAAAAACTAACACTCTAAATAAGACCAAATTTCAAAATAAGTGCATTAACTTTGGATATGTAACTGCAGATTCTTACTGATATTTTCATGCTTTTACCACCAATGAAGGACTTTAACTTGTGATGAAATGATTTTGCATTGTGCTGTTGCTCCATTTACTGAACAAATCTGAATTTTTTTTTTTTTTCCGCCACTGTTGTTCCAGCTGAATTTATTGATGAAATGAGAAACAGAACTTCTGAAATGAGAGCTGGATGAAGCACAATGCAGGGCCACTTCAGCCAAAAGAAATGAGTCACACTCAATCAGTTCGCGTGACATCTGTTATGGCTTGGGTGAACAATGTCATTCAAAGTCTATAAAACAAAAGTTTTTTTTCTTCTGAATTGCATTCATGCGCAGAGCTAAAAACTGCGTCATCTAGAAATCTTACTCATTAAAACACGGACATCAAATAAATGGACTTTGTAACTTGGTATAAATGCTGTAATAAATCAATAACAGAGATGATTGGTTTCCCCCATTAAACTTTAGCATTTTTAGTATGTGTACAGATTTCCAATAACTGCAGTCACTTTTTGTTGCAAAGACAGTGTGTTATGCAGCACAGAGGCTAGTGAAGCCTGTCATTCTACTCAGCTGTGTTTATTTTTTAATTTATGCTAACTAGTGCAGCGCCTGTTCAGAACGGGCACATTGCTTGGCTCGGGTGTTGCTGCTTGCAGCTTTCTCGAGAACAGCTCATGCAAACTGCTCCCTACATGGCTCTGGATATAACATAGCATAGAGATGCGCCTCATGATGGTTTCTATATTGAGTTATATAACATTAGTCAATTTCTAATTCATCAGTTATTCTAAGATTACTTTTGATAACCCGAATAAAAAAACAAAACAAAACATAGGAATATAAATCATAAAATCATCTTCATCTAATTTCAAAAGTCACTGTCGGGTTATGGTATTAATAAAAGTAACAGACCGTATTCGTCAGATGCCTAATAATAAAAATACTGGATTTATTTCATCACTGGAGTAATATGCAGTTAAGATAATCACTGGCAAATGTATTTTTGCATCAGTGTGGGGCAAATGATTGAATCAGTTTACAGATCATAAGATCAGTCTGTAAGGTTAATCCATTACTTTTTCATACATGGCTGTTAATGTTAACAGGAAAAATAAAATGGTTGACTAAAGGCATTAGAAGCTGCATGGAGTAACATAACGTTGCCATAAAAGAAGTGGTGCAGAAAGTATTCTCAGCATGAAGGGGGGTGATAAAGAAACATTTAAAAAATCAATCTTAGTGACTAATACTAACAGATATACGTTCTGCATGTTGATAATCCTGATATATTATGCTCTGGTGGGGACACGGGACAGTGCATGGTGCAGCGTCTGTCTCGACGAAACACTTGCTCTCCCTTCACCTGGCTGTGCATAGCAGTTGAACTGCTGCGATAAGCTATTTCTAATTTGCAGAGCTTACAGTGCGTTTTATAGTTGGGTCTATATCTAAAGCACTCCTACACTTTAGATTATCATAGGCAAGTCCACCAAGAAGCCCCATGTACATGCTGCACAGAATGCTGCTTGCATGTTATTCAAAGTTTATATTGAATGTGTCAAAAATTCAACATTTGATTCTGCACATCCTTGGATCCCCAGAAATAGCTTGAAATGCAAAGAATAAACACAGTTACAGACAGACGGACTCCAGGGAGAGATTTCTTGCCTTATAGTTAGATTGTTTTGTGTTTCAAAATTAATATGAAACTCTCATTGATGTAAAAATGTTCCACATGGACTTAGAAATCTTATACTAAAGATTATGAGTCCAAGGAAAGAGAGCATATGGGATAGACCTTTCTTAAAAACTCACCTCTGTAGAAATTTGGATGTATTGGACATTGTCCCCTTTAAGGGTTCTGTATGTGAGTCTTTTAGTGCTCATTGCACCAGGGAGGAGAGATATGAACTTAATCTGCAGATCAGCAGCACAGCACAAAGCGGTTCAACGGTTTAAAAATTCAGATGTGCTTTAAATAAATGTATGACAGCTGCACCTGTGGCCACATTGGAATTACAGTGAAGTAATATTTACAAGCCTCTCGGTGTACATCTTTTGACTTCACGCTGGGTAAGGCTGAAGCTAATGTAATTTTGATGAATGCAAATCTAATAAATGCATGACTGCCCAAGTACTTCATACAAACTTCAAATAAATGCCACTGAATGCCTACTTTCTTTAATCGCTGTTTATAGATCTTTGGAGAAGTAAAAGGTCGAAATAGAACTATAAAGGTCAGAACTCTACGGAGGCTTGCTGAGTTGCAAATAGTTGGTGAAAAGCATGTGTGCGTCCACGAAAACCTTTAGGTTTGATGTTCGCTTCTAATTTTAAAACGCATTATTCGTTGCTGTCACATGACTTATTGCAAGGTGGTCTCACGGCCACTTGATGTGACTGAACACACACTGTGCAGCTGTCTGAGCAGTCATTTCCAGGGATATTAGAGGCCTTACAACACAGTGGGCCATTAACAGCAGAATAATATCACAAGTTGACCCTTGACATTCATAGCAGCTTATATCGCCTCGCTGATAGACGCAGGCTTTGCGTATAGACTCTGCGCTGAAAATGAACCCACATGGAGAGAGGAGAGGGCAAAATCCCTCCATCTTAAGCCCCGCCAGAGTGAATAGCAGAGCAGCTTAGGCGAGATGGGGGTGTGGGGGAGAGGGACAGAGAGAAAAAGAGAAAAAGAGAGAAAGAGAGAGAGAGAGAGGCTTTGATACTAACTGGAGAGATGATGGGATAATGGGAATGGGAAAGGAAGATTTTTTTCTCTCTTTTACAAGGTTGCGGTTACACCCCCCTCTCTCTTCTCCATGTTCCCAAACCCAGTGTGACCGTGTTTCATTCAACCAGATGACATCACCTGTTGATTTGGTAGTAGAGCCATGGTGATATATTACACCTCTCATTCTTTTCCCCTTTTTTTATTTGCTTTTTTTCTGCCTGTGCATGCCACTCAGCTCGTCTTTCATTCCTGTGCCATTACTTATCTGCTCCCTCTTCATTTTGCCTGTTGCTTACCAGAATTCCCCTGTTTTTAAGGTGTATCTTTATGTGTGTTTCTGTGATTCCCCTGTGTCTATCACACTTTCCGCTTTTCCTTGGCAGGGTGACTAATGAAGCAGGGACACGATATATTTGCATCTCTTAGTTAATCAAATCCCCTCCTTCAGCCCATAATTTGACCTTTTACCCTTCCCCCCTCTGCCTTGCTTCCCTTTCCCACATTATTTCACTTTCCTCCCTCCATCAGTGTGCCCTTAAGCGGTGGTGTAACCGGTTTCCCATGAGGCTGAGTGGCAGCCTGACCGACAGGCTACCTAACTTCATCTCTTCCACCTCTCCCTGCCCCAAATTTTCCACCCATTTTCCTTCCATCCATCCACCTCCTAACACCCGCAGATGACTCAGTGCCCACCTGCCCTGCAGCCATCATCTATCAGTCAGCCTGAATCGCACACACACACACACATACACAATGGTTCTCTGTGTGTGCTCCTTTTGGTACAGTAACCGCTGTGAAGGACTCGAATGACAGCTTCAGCCTTCGGGGATAGGTTGAACTTCTGAGTGCATGTGTGTGTGTACATGCTCAAGGGTGTCCATGCACATGTAAATGTAGTTATCTCTATAAATATGTATGGTAATGCATGGAGAGAGGATGTGAATAAAACATGGGGACAGGTGATGGTGGTTCCACTTTACTCTTTTATAGATGTTAATATCTGGGATCTTTACCTGGCTGTGATTATGAGAACCTCACAATATCCTGTTCAGATGTCCCAGCATTCTGCCATTATGTGTGCTATATTGCTATTCTTAATGTTACAGTAAAATAACAATGGCTTTTGAACATATGAATATTCTGTCCGTATGAGGGATCAGTAAAAGTTCAGCAATATAATTTAACCATCAGCTATAATAAGTTTTTGCAATAAAGTTTTATTATAATTAAAGGGCAGCCATAAGTTCTCTTTTTGTAATAAAACTTTAAAACTTTGCTGAGGACATTCATATGCAGCCCGACTGCTTTTAATTCTGGATACATCACTCATTTTGATAGACTTGTGTTTTTTTGGTTGATGCATGTGAACATCATAACCTGCTTACAATGCCCCAGATAAGCTTTCTTCACTGTTATGAAAAACCTAATTCACATACTTATATACCTGAATAATGAGATAAATATGAAATAGGCTATAGTTCTCTACTTTTTGATTTCTTTGCAATTTTCCCTACTTTTTCACTCACAAGTTATTAGATTTTTTGGTCAAAAGGCTGACCTAATAATTAGACCCCATGCCAACTAAACAATTTATGAGAGAAAGGTAAACAAAAAATTCACTTTATACAGTATTTATTTTTATTTTTAGGATTGCAATGTCAGGCCTGAGTGATCTGAGTCTCAGCTATGTGTCTGTTTGTCAGTTGGTCCGTTGTTTTTTCACTCAGGTCAAAGCTAAAATATGTCTACTACAGGATAGATTGCCATTAGATTTTGGTTTAGCCCATCATGTTTCCCTCTGTATCATTTGTAAAAACTTATTTATACTCTTTACATTAAGAACCATCATGTCCAAATACCTACAAAACTAACAACATTCCTATAAGCCTTAGCTGTACTTTTACTTAGGGTTAAATAGTCAATGCCAGCATGCTAATTCTAATGTTAAACTAAGATGGTGAATATGGTAAATATACCTACTTAATATCAGCATGCTAACATTGTTATTGTAGTCATGTTAGTATGCAGACATTAGCATTTAGCTTGGATAAGTGCAGCCTCCCACACCTTTATTTTGTTATGAAAGACTTAACATACCTAAGCTGTTTTTTTAGATCACCAGTTTTCTATCATACCCACATTATTTGTTTCTGAGGAGAAAAAAATGACAAAATTTAAAAAACTGTATCCAGATTCATCAAAGTGAAGCAGGTAACCTTTATCAATTTTTCATCATGAAGTTTTTTTTCACTTTCTTCATCAGACACAGCATCATTTCCCCTGGCATCTGTCTCTGGGACTTAATGATGCAGAAAGTGAAAAAAAAATAGAGGAAGCTTGCAAGGCAGTTTTTGTATAACATTATTAACGTGTCCATATCTCAACAGACTGAAACCTATGAGGTCTCTTCCAATACAAAATCAATATGTCCATGTATTCTTAAAACTGGGAAAAAAAATGTCAACAAAGCAGTTTGAGAAGCTCACACACTAGATGCTGAATTGCAGGGACCATTTGTTTTCAGTGGACAGGGAGTTTTGCATTATGAAATCTATAACCTTTATCAGCCTCTGTTGGCCATTAATTCTCTCTACCTACCAATTTATATTTTCTATATTACAGAGTAGGAGTTTTTTGGGTTTGGAGACAAATTCTCCACATTGCAATATTCTTGAATAATTATTCTGCTTTGTCTTGAGCTTTTGTTAGCTGTTTGAAGTGTGAGCTTATTTTTTGAAAAGCAGAAATTACATTGTAGAATAATTACTGAGTGATTTGTCTTGATCAACAACATTTTAATAATGGTTGTTTTGTCTTGCAGGGCAGGAAAAACCTTCATTTGCCTTTTATTAAAAACAACAAGTTTACACACAGTCAGACAAACTGGCACGAAAACACAAGTTCTCGCTTATACAATGTGTCAATGAATCATTCATCACTGTCACGATCTTATTAGTTTACCTCCAATGATACAAGATATTCAGACTTGAGATTAGAGAAACAAAACAAAAAACAGGAGGTCACTAAAGAAAAGAGGAGGGTGGCAGACAAACATGATGTCCTGTAGTGTAGAGGGTTGGGATGAGGGATTTGGGGAGGGGGGGACTCCCTATGGACCCAAATGAGACAGTGTAATGAGTTGCCAGGGTTTGATACAGTTTTTCCAATCTCACTAATGCATTCTGCTGTAGACATTTTTCCCAGCTTGCCTCCCTCCTTCCTTCTTCCCTCTCCCGGCCTCCTTTCCGTCTCTGTCTCTGTTCCAGCCTATCAGACATGACAGTACCAGCTGGCTGCTGGCAAACTCACAGCCAGAGGATATAAGTTGTTTGTGTGTGTGTGTGTGTGCACGAGAGAGAGAGTGTGTGAGTGGTTGAGGGTGTCAGCATATCTGTCTCTTAAAGGTGTGTGTCCGTATCCCTCAGTCTTGTGTGTGTGTCTGTGTCTGTGTCTGTGTGTGTGCGTGTTGGGCGCACCATGTCTGAGTTTGTGTGTTCAGTGTGATGCGTCAAAAAGCGAGCATGTTGATTTAATGTCACGCAGTCTGAGCCTGAGTGATCTGAGTCACAGGTGTGTGGCGGTTACTCGGGGTGGAGTTAAGAGCAATATTTAATTCCTATAAAGATAGTTGTCAACACTTGCTTGAAGCAGCTGTGCACTCTTGTGGGTGCTTGGCATTTGCTTTTCTGCCTGACTCACTGAGCACATTAAAAGCCACTTATTTGCCTTTCTTGCAGTGTGGATGTGTGTATGTGCCTGCAGAGATGTGTGTGCTTGCTTGAGTGCTTTTGCACGAGTTTGGTTAATTTATAGAAGCGTCTAATAAATAAAATGGTTAGAGGCCACCTATGTATTTCTTCAACAGATACACATTAAAAAAAAATCAAACACAAACCGCCTCGCTTTCTTGACAGCTTAGTACACTTTCACTGCTGCAGGGCTGCTGGAAACACGACAAGTTTATTGGGAACATTTGAGATGAACAGCAGATGTGTCTGTGATTTTGACTCTGTTCAACATGTTCACCCCGACCCCAACTGCCACTGACCCTCCTCACCTTTCCACCACTGCCCCCTCTCTCCCCTCTGCATCGATTAAACGCACACATTCCCTTCTCCCCATCTGTCCAGCAATACCTCCCGTTGCTTTACAAAGTTTTGCCCTAGATTCAAAGTGGGGGAGAACATCCCAGTTTGGGGACACACTCATCTCCCACTCCCCAACTCCCATCCAAACTGTGTATTTTTAGACCTTCAGTAAAGTAGAACTGAGCATCATTTTAGCTGTCGTCTTGTTTGTACTGTTAACACTGTTTACTGTCCTTTTTAATTTGTCTTCATTTGTTTGCCTCCATTGATCGGTCTTTCCTTGTTTGTTTGCTTTTTAATTAAGTAAAATAAAATATAAATCTTAAGTCTCAAAGATTAAAAGCTACAGGTAATTAAATCTGCAAAACTCACGGTCCTGCTGACTTTTTTTTAGTGTTTCCTTTATTTATGGTCAAGGTTTGGCACAAGATCCCCAGTAAGGATAGAGCTGGGGTTTAGGTTACGCTTCAGTAAAAATAATGGTTGCAGCTTAGCAGCTTGGCCAGACATTAAGTAAGAGTCCCAAAAACGAAAAAAAAACCCACAAGGGAACTTGATGTAAACCAACAGGACCCTGTGGACCCATCCAGACAGAGTTTCACCCAGCGTTCTGCTGGCTGAAACGGGCCAGAGCTGATGACAGACAGGCAGACCAGAACTGAGGAGAACAGGGGGCTCACATGTTACACGCTGTTTGTTCTGTACAGGCTCCAAAATCTGTGAGATGTGCTGGGACGGAAAGAGATTTGGACGTTTCTGGAAAGGGAGAAGGAGCAGAGGAGAGATGGGAAAAGAGTAGGAGTGTGAGAATGAGAGGAGGTGAGAAGCAGAGAGGAAATGGGTTGACAGTGGGTAAGAGGAGCTGGGAGAGGAGAGAACGCTGTAGGAGGGCACATTTACATAAAAGAAAAGAGTTAGAGTTTTTGTTTTAGGTTGGTTTTATGGTAAAGGGTGCTCCATCTGCTTTATGTCCTGTCTAAGAAATGTCACCTCTTTTCCAGGGTTAGAAAGAGAAGGAAAAGGATACTGTACCTGTGTATGTGTGTGTGTGTGTGTGTGTGTGGAGCCCACAGAGGTAGGTGGAATAAAGAGGGAACTGCTAAAACCTCAGGCACAGTGACGTGAAGGGATGGGTAAAAAAAAAAAAAAAGGAAGAAAAGAAAAGAGGAAGTTATGGAGTGAAAAGGAGTCTGAGGAAGCTGAGCTAATGTAGTGTGACGTGAAATATCTCATTCTGAAAAGAGCAAAGGGGAAGAGAATGGAGAATTACATAAATGTTGCAATATGTGTAAAAACGTTGAATGTGTGTTAAAGAGAAACAGAGAGCGTATGAGAGCAGGAACAGGGCATGAGGGAGCTTTGGATATAGCTCAAGGCCAGTTGGCAGTGACCATAACGGCTTTCATTGTGAGGTGTTGATTCTCTTGCCGAGCCCTTGAGCCACGGGCGTTTAACCTCGACAACAGCCAAGAACAATGGCTAACAGCCGCATAAACGTGTAACATGTGGGGTGAAATACAACTTTTACTGCCTAAGACAATGACATCTGGAGCCGGAAAACTGAATCAGGGCTAGACGCTTGAACGAGGTGCTGAGAGGTGAGGGCGGACGGGGCAGGTGCAGCTTGAGTAAGATGTGGAGGTGCATTGAGGTTTAAGTACAGCCCTTTATTCAGAATCCGCTGACTGAGGGGCTTCTCAGGATCCCAAACAGTTCCCCTGAGGACTCATTTAACCACAGCCACAAGCCATGCCTTTTTTTTTTCTTGAATCTTCTGCACTGTAATGTGTGTCGCTGCTCATTACAGAAGACACTGACTGTGATGTGCGTCGGGGGGTCCCAGGAGGGGGCAGTGACTCCTCTGGTAAGGGTTAAGACCTCTGAGGTTGCACACATCGATTCATCTCCACCAACACGGATACACAGCCTGTCGGTGCAGCTCAACATCATTAACGGACGCGTGTGTGCAAGCCTGTTTCTTTTAAGTGTCCCTGTGATGCAATTTCATGTTGCTGACGGCGTGGTTTGACGTCCGCTGTTTAAATGTTTCTCTTTTCAGTGTAAATGTCCATAATTCTATGATTTCTGCCTTTTTTTTCCCAAGGAAGTGTGATAACTAAGTGTCTGCGAGGGAAATGTGTGTGGTTGTGTGTGTGTGTGTGTGTGTATCCAAGAGACAGAGAATGAGAGTGGCAGCGAGCAGAGTGCTCAGTGTGTGTTTGTGCTTTCTGCTGTGAATGTGTTCCAGATAGTGCTGCTGATGGTTATCTTTCGGAGAGAGCTCTATTGATTTGGCTGTGGTAAATAATTGGTTGGGTCTACAAGCTGTCATGTTCGGCCTGATTGCTGAGCATTGGTGGTCTCGAGCAGTTATCTTCCTCCATATCCCTCTCTGATCCTTCTCTAGCCTCCTTAGTCTATCTCTACATTTATTGATTAGGACCCTATATGACCATTCTTCATCCTTCAATTTGGGCAATAATCCCCATCTTGATGCCATGTGTCACAAGTCATCTGCTCTCAGCTCCTCTTTCTGCTTAAGGGAGAGAAGGCAGGTACAATTTAGGGAAGGGAAAAAAGGGAAATGAGGAGAATACGGAATGGGGACATTTGGAAGGGTCAGACATAACACAGACTTGCATGGTCTGCCCTAGTTTTTCCTTGACAGTGGACTACATTAATACAGCTACTGCAAAATGAGGTGGAGTGTGTGGGTGGGCGGGTTGAGGTCTCCTGAAAATTTCATTTCCATTAACTAGCAGTAAAAACGAAAGAATCAATTAATTTTTGACCATAGGTGTCATTGCCCAAACCCTCTAAAATGCAGACATATTTAACACTAATTAGGAACTGATGAGAAAAACTCGTCAGATGTTATTTGCCTACACCAAACCTCTTCTTTCTGTTGGCTCAGTGGCTCACATCGCATCCACTGGGAGGGCTGGATGTCAAGTTTGGGAGGCCCTGGCACACATGCTGCAGGCTCTCACAGGGTCACTAGCCTGTGACGATGAGAAGACCATTAGCGACCCCGCTTGAATGACTTGGGGAACTACAACCCCAAGTGAGCCAAGAACAAGAAGGTTGATTATCTGTGCAAACCCACAAAGCTCTCTTTTGAATGTATAGAGAGACGCCTCATTTGCTGCAACTGGCGGGATTTCTGTTCGTTTTAAAACCTTTACCAGACACAGTGTTACTCATACATAACCCCTGCCAAACACCTCAGGAACAGGCAACCTATAATAAAACTCCACAGGGACTTTTTTGATATTTAATTATGGTTTTGTTAAGCATAAATGTATTATGCCTGCTTAAACCAGTTGGATACAGATAACACAACTGACTTCAAAGCGACCAGACCGAAGTTAAATTCATTTTTGTGCACTAAGCTGTATATTTAGCTTTGATTTGTAACGTTAGAATAACTGCAGTAAAACGGGGTTACATAATGTTTTAACCTTTGGTTTGGACAAAGACTTTTATGTCACTTTATGTGTGTATGTATGTACTTTATGTATGTTCCTTTTAAACATTTTCCACTTTTTATATCCATAAAAACTACATTTCAACGGTTACATGGGTATTTGGAGTGTTATTTGTTAGGTAAATTCGCCTAATACCGTTTTGTCCAACTATTAACTAAGCCTCAAACATACCAAATTGACATCATAGAACTAATAGCGACAGTTGAGTCCCTTCACGGCGCGTGGGTTCGTTGGTTCGACTAGAAGTTTCTGGTGCAGCAGCAAGCTAACCGGGGATGAAGTTGAGGTGAGACGGTAAACTTCCTCTGTTAGCTGCCACGTCTGAGTCCAGTCCCAGCCCCACTTCCTCTGGAGCACATAGCTAAGAGGACAGAAGCGGAGGACAAGGAAAAACTTGAAATAAATAACGGTAAAGTTGAACAAATACGCCTTTCCTTCTTCCCTTTTCAACAAGAGTCTCTCGAAATATCATAAAAGTAGGCTGAACTGGACTGCAGATGTTTTCCGTCACCGGTGGCTCAGCTAAATAAATAAGTCGTTTTGGCTTTTATTTTTTGAAAGCAGGAGGGAGAAACGCGTATTTTATCTTCTCCTTTTTTTTTATCTAGCCGTTCAATCCCAAACTAAAATGCATTCTTTTGTAACGTCATCAAAGTTTATTGTCACACACTGTGTTTTTTTGCACAGCGGGTGAGATAATAACCGTGTTGTCAAATCGGGAGGAATTTACAAAATCAAGCTCACTGCTGTGGCTCTGCAGGAGCAGGGGCTGCTGTTTGCACAAGTAGGAGTTTTGCTGTAAAGAGGGATCCCTTAGGCTGTGTTTATATTGCATTTTCTCAAATATGAACAGTGCAATAACAGCCTGAACAGAATTACATTGTTAAAAATATGTGTATTGTAAAGTATTATCCCTTGTATTATTAGAGGAGGAATGCATTCTCTTCATCTCATAAATTGTGATACACATTGTTTTTTTTAACTGACTTCCCTTTTTTTGTGCTTTTCTCTAGATCTGCCATGCTACCCTGGCTTGTTGTGCATATCCTAATTTTTTTGCCAGTTCTCCTGGTACGGGGCAGCACTGCCACTTCATCAAAAAAGAGCCCCGCGACCCCAGCCAGCCCTCCACCTCGCCCACCTTCTCCTCTGGGTGACCCCAGCTGGGCTCTGGGTCTGCGCCTGTACCAGGCCCTCCGCTCTGACCCAAGCTCAGTAAACACCCTCTTCTCCCCCCTGCTTCTGGCCTCTTCTCTCGAAGCACTGGGTGGAGGATCAGCGGGCACCACTGCCAGCCAGCTCCAAGACCTGTTCAAGACCCCATCGCCTGCCAAGGACGGAGCCCATGCTGCGGATCTTCTGTCTGGGGCTTTGAAAAGCTTTACTGCAGCCAATGGGACGAGCTTTCACCTGCATGCATCCTCAGCCCTGTTTTCCAAGCAAGCTCCCCCAGTCAGAAAGGCGTTTGTGAAGGAAAGCCAGGACAGGTTCAGGCTGCAGCATCAGCCCTTGGGTAAAGGAGACTCCAAGGCTGACCTGAAGCAGCTCTATGGCTGGGTCAAAACTGGGCTTGGTGGGCTGGAGGGAGCTCCTTTGGCAGCTGAAATCCAAGCTAAGGCTGGAGCCCTGATACTTGCCAATGTCTTGCGCTTTAAAGGTTGGTAGAAATACAGAAGTATTTAAAAAAAAAATTGGCTTGTCTTCACTCACATCACCAGGCTAGCCTCTGTGGTCACAAAAATCCTGAAAAATTTTGACATTGGTTTGGTAATGAGAAGTCGTAGTTGTAAAATGATATGCAAACATGTCATCATTTGTTACTGTGTCCAAAACAGTCTTGGCTGTGACCCCACAACTGAATATTTCATGTTGGTGACCATCCAATGGCATAGCTGGTTGGCTGTAGAAAGCTAACGTATCAGCTAGGCTAGACTGACTCATGCCACCAATCCCAGAAGTCAGAGAACAGGGTTAAATGTAGGAAAAAGTTGAAGGAAAAAAAAGTTGCCAGGGCCATTTTTTTTAGTCCCAGGCTGTAGTCCCCTGTTTGCAATTATGCAACATCTCCAAGTTAAAGTTGTTTGCTGCATTGGATGAGAAGTCTTACAATATTTATATGGCACGCACATGTAACATTTTCAGTGTTCAGACAGCACTGAGAGCCTACACGCCAGTTTGCCTACTAGCTTGTGTGTGCCAGCGTGCCCACCCATGTGCAGTGTGCATGACTGTGTGTGTTTCTGTGTGCATGCATGCGATGGACTCCAGCTGGTGGTCACAGCAGATAAAGGATGATTCTGGGGTCCATCACTGAGAGCTTATTCATCTTCCATTGGGGGGTGATGTGTCATCTTAAATAATTGAGTAACAAGTGTCCAGACTTTCTCCCTCGGTGTCGTGCCTAACATCTGTGCTTGGAGCGCTCCAAGTCTGCGGCGGTACAGCTTGGCTCAGAGCTGTTCTTTGTGACGGGCTGCAGTGGTGGAAACTAGTCAGTGTTTTGGTACGAATGCAGTCAGTTAGAAGCCCCATCTGTGATTGAACAGTTGCATCCCAAAAACATATCCATGTAATCCTTATTTGAAGTTTATTTTTCATCACTGTGCCTGTTGAAAAGCAGAGAAATTTTAACTTTCAACTGGCTTTTAAGAGACAGTATTTGTACGATCAGATTTTAGTTCATTATGACTCACATTTAGAGCTTATTCCCTATTTTTCAGTAACTTTTTAAGAATGTAATCTATCATCTCTCTCTTTCCAAAAAGCGTAGCAAACATTTGTGTGCCTGCTGACGTACAATTTCATTTTTGCCTGCAGTCTTCACAATAGATGATGGTGTGTTAAATATATCCCTCTGTTTCACTTGTTCTTATTGTGGCACTCTGTTTTGTGTGCTTCCCTCATTGTTTATCGCATCTCTAATCTACCCCTGTCTCCTCTTCCTCCTCTTCCCACATGTCTCCTGTTCAAATTCTTATCTGCTTCAGAGTGCCTCTACTCCTTCTGTTCCCTCCTGCAGGTAGACTTTATGTTAGTGGCAAAGAAGACAAGGCTGCTAAAGTGAAAACAGGTTGCCATTAGATAGACAGCCTTTTGAAAATAACATTCCCTGACAGACTATACATTGATAAGCATTTTAATTAATTTTCTTTGTTTGATGTTTTGACTTCTTTACAAAATTAGTTTTTCTGTGCGGCGACCCTCGTTGGTCTGTTCATTAATTTTATGGAGGACATATACAAATTAGATTACACAGCAGATTGCGGCGCACAAATTAGATTACAGAAAATTGGATTCCTTTATTTTGATTCATAATTTAAAAGTGGTCAGTCGTTCGCCTCTTGCTCTTATGTGCTGCTTCTCCTTTTTTACATTTAAAAAAAAAAAATTATCTTTGATTTCAGGGTCCTAAGACAATTCGTAGTGTGTGATAATGTAATGGTTTAAGAGATGGTGCCGGAATTTCTTTTTGCGCTGAACAGGCATCTGCACCCTTGCCCATTTTTATTTGTTTCACTTTTGTTCCCTTTAGTTAATTATTGAAGGGGTGAATTAAAAAAAGCTCTTTGTGGTCCCTCCTTCCCTGGGCTGTTCAAAGAAAGAGAAGGTCAGGGGCAATTAGTAGAACATGTTTATAGTAGAGAGAGACGCTTAAAGCAAAGAATGAAAAGAGGGCTGCAGAGAAAGAGCAGTGTAAGGAGAGATATCTGGGTGGGAAGAGGACAAAGAGATTAGGGGTAGAAGAAATGGGAGAAAAGTAAAGAGCAAAAACTGAGAAAAGTAAAGAGAGGGTGGCCTGCTGAGGGAGCGAAAGAGATTGACAGACATCGTGGAGGGATGTTAAAGGCCTACCTTGGGAGTTCTAGTCCACACTAGTTAATTAATTCAGGCTTTGTTCCTGTTTTAGACAAACAAACACTAGAGAGGGAAGAAGAAAAATAAGAATGTTGGGGGAAAAATAGTAGAGAGAAACTTCGGCAGAAGACAACACAGCAACACGGGAAACTAGAAGAGGAAGGGAAAGGCGAGAGAGAACAACAAGTCCCCATATATTTAACCTCTAATAATAGCTTCTGAAATACCACAACTACTTATAATCAGAAGTTGATGAGGGAGGAGAGGGAGCCAGTCGGTCCTATTGACTCTCCACTGGTTTGTGCCTGAAGTTTACATTATGAATTGGTGACTCTGTGAGCCATTGGATTTCTTAGCTGTGCAATTGTCTCATTGTTTATTGCTGATGGATATTAATGGATTCAGGTTTCAAGCGTTCTCTCAGCTGCAGTGCTGACCTATAAAGAAGATAATGCAGTGCGAACCCAAAGAAAGCAGACCCTCTCGTCTAGACACAGGCCTGCACAGCCACACACACACAGACATCGACTGAGTCTGCTGTGCAGGTTGGTGAGGTCACTAAATTCCTGCTAGATGCCACTTTTTTAACGTTTACACACAAGTATGTACACATACTGTAGAGAATTATCCATCATTGAGACATCGTTCCAACAACAAGGCTGCCTCTTGATAGCTACACTTGAGCCAGTTGTTTTTAAATTCCAGGGCGATCATCTTTCACTCTCTGATCTTATAGGAAGCGGCACAAATGTCTGTGACTTGCACTAGCACGCCTGGGAGGGAGAATCACATGCTGTTTTGCTGTGAATTATGATTGTCTGGGATCCAATGGAGGCTGGCTGATTCTGGATTCTTGGAAAAAAAACAGCACTTGCGGATGTAACAATTAATTATTTGAATAAATCAACAACAAATAAATTAAGCAATTTAAAGCGTCACCACTTTTGCAAGTTCTGTTTACTTGACGAAAGGAGAACGAGTCAGCCTGTGAAAACAGTTGGATTATGTCTTCTGTGGCTTTGGAGCTTTTCCAAGTCAGAAACAAATAACTCTAACAATAATAATAGAGGAATTGAGTCTGAAAAAAGCCCTGACAGAGAATAAATGTTAAAAATACTAAATGAATTTTAGTTTCTTCTGGATTTTTTTTTGTTGTGTGTCTGTTTCCTTAATTTTTTATCATAACTTGTCATATATTTTACTTATTTAAAAGATATTCATGAAAGGTTAGGAAGATTTTAGCAGTTTTAATCATACTTTTGAGCATCTATCTTAAGCTTGGCTTTTGTTCAGTAAATGGTCCAGACTGACACATTTCAAGATTTTTTTTGAGCTGACATTAAATTTGGCACAGACATCCATGTTCTTCTAAGGATAATTTTGCAATAACTTTGTGATCCTCTAACTATTATCTATTGCCATTATCTCGTCTAAATTTTACTTTGTTCTTTATTTTGGTTCATCTTTCTTTTTCTTCCAAACTCATAAAGCTCCCACAGCCAACCAGAGCAGGGAAAAACGTGACATAGGACTCTTTGAATTGACCGGTAACACACCTCTGTCTGTCATCATGTCAAGTATCTCAGTATTAGATAAGTGGTTGTGATCAGTCAGACACGGGACAGGACAAGTGGAAAACTTGTCTAAATAGGAGAAAGGCCAGACTTTCCTCCCAGAGCCAATAAACCATCAACTTAGCAGGTAAATGTGATTCCCAGGCTACTGTACTTTCTGTTCAGTGCTTATTATTAAATAATCACAGACATACAGATAGCAAAACTAATATGATGAGCTTAACCATCTTCCCTGCTTTGTATCAACTTGATTGCATTGTCATTGTGAGCATGTCAGTACGCAGCTGTTAGTATTTCACTTAGCACGCCACCGTGCCCAGGGGCAGACGTACAACGATGAAAGACTTGTGAATAATCTTTTTTATTTTTTCTTTTGCAACGGCTCTATCTTGATGGAGCTGCAATACTCACACTGGAGTGCTTTTTAAAGTTATATGATTACAAACTGAGTATTTGACATTGTGTGGGACAGTTGCTTGGACAAAAGCAATTCAAAGACCCTTGTTGCTGTGAACTGGGTATTTTTCACTATTTTCTGACCTTTTGA
>JAQMCX010000039.1:4838600-4877785 GCA_029814765.1 Acanthurus leucopareius
TTTTTATTTTGCAACGGCTCTATCTTGATGGAGCTGCGATACTCACACTGTAGTGCTGTTTAAAGTTATATTATATATATTATATATATTACAAATTGAGTATTTGACATTGTGTGGGACAGTTGCTTGGACAAAAGCAATTCAAAGACCCTTGTTGCTGGGAACTGGGTATTTTTCACTATTTTCTGACCTTTTTGACACTTTAGATTATGGATGATATAGCGAACACAAGGTTATGGAGGCTCTATTCAATGCAAGTATTTAATTATAGAGCCAAGCAATTGGCCTCTAGACTTTCATCAGAACAAATGAGCCGTTTTGATGTTTTTGGCCTTCGTTCACCTTATGTATTGTGACATGAGTGTGACATTTACAAAGAGTGACATAAGCACAAGTCATAATCTGTTGACCCCCTTTGCTTCGGTCTGTGTCCCCCCCCTGCACGATTGAATGGGCCAGCGGCTTTGGAAAGTGTTGTGAGGTTATTACAACAGTAATTCCACCACTCTCAGCCCCTCTTAAATTGACAGCTGTCAGGGGGTTAGCAGGGCCAAGCGGGATGTGGCAGGCAGTGAATGGGACGGTGTGGCCTTAAGGACCTCATAACTGCCTCAGTGTAGCGCTCTCGACTCTGCAGCACTAAGAAGAGTGGACATTTTTTTTTACGGGCAGAAGATATTGATGATTCATGAGTGGTGTCAGCAGGTGTCACCATGTATCAGGTCTAAATGCATTTATGAACATGGCAATGTTTAACCCAGTGTCCACCTTTTCACCTCTTTTAATCATTCAGTATTTTCTTGCAGCCTCTCCATGTCAGTCATTCGAATTTCAAAATGGCTCTGTCCTCTCTGTTTGACTGTTTGTTCAGGGCTGTGGGAGAGAGAGTTCAGCGAGGAGAGCACAGATCGTCGTACCTTCTTGGGAAAGAAATACACCAAAGTGATGATGATGCACAGAGCAGGTAAGAGGCGCAGTCTGTCGCTGCTGTACTCCTGCCAGCAAATAAATGCAGCGAAAAGCAATTTGAGTTCTAAAATGGCTTGAACATCTGTAAGGTCCAATCTGCTTGCCTCCTATTTATCACTGTGTACTCTATGATTAATTTAACATGCTTTTCATATTTTATGTATCGTCTTAAAACAACAACAAGGCAGAGGGAATTTCTGCTACAGCAGCATTAAGATGTTCTAGGGATACATTGTATCCTTTTAATGTTATATTGTAATGTCATTTCTAATTCATGATAAAGATTGTTCAGTGATCCACTGTTGTCCTGTCTAAGATTGCATTCACATAATGTTTGAATGGATGTTAGTGTTCACTGCTGTTGTTCAGCTCATTTAGCCTGTGAGAACTCAGGTAGCACTGAATAACTGCAGTGGCACAGCTGAAAATGTAAATTTGAATAAACTTCCAAGAGAAGTGCTGTGTAGAGCTCCTGCTCTGAACTACTGCTGAAAAGCAAAAATGTAACATTTATGGCAAAGCTTCTCCCTCTCCGTCTCTGACTCTCTGATCTTCCCACAACTCTGTGCATGCATCTGCCTGCTCTTTTCTCCAGGTTTGTACCATCACCGTGAAGACATAGAAAACATGGTGCAGGTTCTCGAGGCTCCTCTGTGGGGAGGCAAAGCAAGCCTGGTGCTCCTGATGCCCTTCCACGTTGAAGGTTTGACAAGGTTGGACAAGCTTCTGACCCTTGAGCTGCTTTCCAAGTGGCTGGAGAAAACCAATATCACCAGTGTGGCCATCTCCCTGCCCAAGGCCAACATCACCAGCACACTCAGTCTGCAGGTTAGCAGAGCAAACTAATAGTTTTACTCTAACTGTGAAAAATGTTTGGTAAATTCTAGGAAGCAAACATGCAAAACTAAAGAGATGACTTAAAAAAAGGGGTAGTCCAGACTTACTGTAAGTGTAATTGTAGTTAAACTAGTGGAAAAGGCCTCAGGACATGAGGCATTAAGATGGAGCATTAAGATGGAATAAACTTGAGTCAGCCTTCATCAATTATTAACCCAGATTTTAACATCTTGCTCCATGATACTCTGCAGCTCTAAATAAATCACACTGTAATGTTTTTGTTTCCATAAACTGAGTCCCACATAGTTCAAGCTAATGCATCATGCCTTTGTTGTTTGGCAGGCAGAGTGGTATCTCTGTGGCTCACTGCTCCAATATGTTTGGATAAAAGACTTTGCTAAAGTTTTGTTCTTCACCTGATAGAAACCTAGAAACTTTTTTAGTGAGATCAGGGCGGGTGTAAACAGTTTTCTTTTCGTCACTGATTTTGTGGCGTCATCCATCTGTGACACCCTGTTTAATTTTAGAACTGTCTTTATGTATTGCACAACCACAAGGTTTCTGGTTGTATCCTTTTTCCCCCTCTTTCTTGTGGTGTGCATACGGCTGCAGCTCCTGAATATTCCTCAGGGGCCGTGGTTGGCTCTGACAAATCCCTGGAGTGAGAGTGAACAACCAGGGGCTCCATCCCCACCAGATGCAGCCAATCCTGAATTGGCCTAATTTCCAGTTACCTCACCTGCCCTAGCTATGGAGTGTGTGTGTTGTATTCTCTTTCATCTACAGGTGTGTCAGGGGGAGTAATACTGATTGATTCTCTTTAGTTTGTCTTTTGTACTCGGCACAGCGGACTGAGGGTTTTGTGCTTGGACAGTACATTAGATGTGCAGTGAAGAGGCGTGTACTCGGTGTTTTAGTACCATTGTGGAAATTGACAGAGTGGATCCTGCATGCAGCCCCAGTTATAGTTTCTGCTTTTAGTTTCTTTCTTTCAATTCTTGTATCTACACACTACATCATTTTTCACTTCACCTGATATGGTTTCTCATATCTTCAAGAAATCCAGTCATTGTTCATCCTCTTCTTTGCTTTTGTCATGTCTCTTCTCCTTTCTTCTCTGCTTCTGTCTTGGCCACCTCTTCTTCCTGACTTGCACTCTGCTTATCTTGGTTCTCTTTTTCTTCTTCTTTCTTCATGTCATTCCTCTTCCTCCTCACTTGGCTCTCTTTCTTCCTGTCTCTCTGTCCTTGTGCCTTGCAGCTCGGCCTCCTTGCTGTGCCTTTCCTTCTCCTTGCTTTTCTCAACTACAGCCTCTGTTTCTTGCCTACTTTCCTGTCTCTCCTTCCCTTTAGTGCTCTTAGTAAGTGAAGTAGTGGCCTGTCTTGCACTTTTCAGTTCAGTGCAGACTCTGTCTCAGGTGAGTTTAAATGTCACTCCTTTTCCACACTTCTTCTCTCTCCCTTGTGGTGATGGGTGTCCAGCTGTACACACAACATTGGGCTATAACAGCCTTCAGCAGGGAATCAAACCCTGGCTGCTGGGAGGCTAAGAGGGGCCTGAGGATGGCCATGGCCTGTAGCTCCTTTGTGGGCTTCAGAAGTCTCCCACAGACCTCCTTTTGCAGGAGCACAGAGGTCATGCCACAGTCCAGCTGGTAGTCTGCCTGTATCTCTGCTCCTTTTAACCCCAGAGCCAGCAGGTAGCTGGTCTGAGTCAGGAGAGAGGAAGCCAGGAAGAGCACAAGGCGGACAGGCAGCAGCTTAGTGACTTCAGATGCCAATGTGAGTGCGCGGGGGTTGTTAAGGTTCAAACAGGCCAAACCGCAGGCTTTGTCCGGCTGCTGTCTGGAAGGTCAGAGAGTTGTCGAGCTGGTGTAAGAGCACGTATTTGACCAGGCCACAAGGTCCATGGCAGGGGCAGGGGCTCAGACAAGTTGCTAGAATCACACAGGCCTTCACACCTTTGAGAGTTTCCTGCTGATGTGGGTCATGACAGGAAGAAAGTTTCCTTTTCCGTATTTTTGTACGGACATCAGTTGAAGTCATCTTATCATGTGACAGCTGATATGACCTTTCAAGGGCAAAGTTTGCCATTTAAATCAGCAAAGCAACAGTCAGCCCCTGCTCAAAATATGAAGTTTCTCTCTGAATGTGCTGTACTCTACTCTTGGTTAATAAGAAAGAGAGCAGACAAAAGACTGTCTAACTGTTACCTTTTGCAAAATGCGCATGCTGTTTGTTGTTTTTGGTAGAGTATGTTGAATCAGTGTCTGTACAGACAAATCACTGACTGTTTAGCCAGCTGTATGTATGTGCACTGTCAAGTGAGACTAAACCGATACATTAGACATGCATACCCAGTATGCCTTACAGCAACACGGATCCTTACTCTGCCTGTAAGTTGCTATACCCTTCTGGGCGTTAGCTGTAATGCTAACTGACACTATGAACTAGACAGGCCTGGGTGAGAGTGACTAAACCAAGTCAGCTTACCTTTTTTGTCTCTGTTGAAAAGAAAAACTGGGGCAATGGTAGACTTGTGCTTTGTGGGCTTTTAGCAAGCTGACTGGTCAGTCAAGATCACAGACATTTCTGTCAGCAGCTCCAGTTCCTTACCACAGCGGCTTTTTTTGTGGTAACAGAAATGTAAGCTGCCGTGATTTGGGCATTCTTTCACACCAGTGTAGTTCATAGTTCATAGTTCCAGTTAGCCTCACAACTAATGCCTGGAAGAATCTGACCACTCAGAAGCAGAGTGGGGCTTATTTTGCCACAAAGCAAAGTGAGTATGCATGTCCAGCAAGTCAATTTAGTTTCTTTCATGCTGACCTCTATGTGAAGGGTTTCTGTGTGCATGTAGAAGTGGCAGCTCAGACTGACTGATCTCACCAGAACTCTCCAGAAATAGCAACATTTTATGTTATCTTCAATTACAGTCAATCAATCTTCAATTGGATGCATCTTCACCTCAATTCTCACAACTCACGCCTGCTTGTGCCTTTTTGCATATTTCCATTGACTTTGCACGCAGTCACTCAGCCTTTGAATGTGCATCACGTTTAGTCTGTTTACACCCTTTGATTTAGAGAGAGATACAGTAGTTGGTGTTGGTGTTGGGGTTGTGGATGAGTGACGAAGACATAGTAAGAGAGAGAGAGGGAGAGATTAGTTGAACCTGAATGATACAGAGGGCATGCCAGTAAAACCCATTTCCCCATGGCACGGTACACTGACTGGAACCTATTACCATGTCCTCTTTACATGTACATTGTAACCTCATCACAGACTGATGAAATCCACTTTGCCCTCGTTCTAGTTTAACAAACATTTCTGTGCTACCATGTTATTCTGCTAGCCATGCCCTGAAGAACAAGCTTTTGACATTAACTTTGTCAGGACACTCTGGGGAAGAGGCAGCAGTCTAAAACTAAAGCTTGAAACAACTCCTTTTGACACTGCAATGACTTTGCCAGGGAAAAGAGCAGAAAACATACTGTTGCGCAAATCCCCCTATGCCCCTGCTGGAGAGTTTGCCAGACAAAGAAAAATAAAGTTGGCTTTATTTTTTTTACCTGTAAATAACCAGCAGAAGATGTACTTTCCTCTCATTATGTAACCTAATTGTGGAGAAGTACTTGAATGTTTTGACCTTTCTTTGTCGGACTTGTCATGAGTTGTCTGCCTCTGTTTGCCTACTCAAGAAAAAGAAGTGCATTTGAGGAATGCTTGTGAAAGGGCTTAAGCTCTGAACAAACCCTCGACCCAGTCCCATCTCATTTCGTCTGTCTGTCCGACCCCTCTGCCCACTGACAGCATGCCATGTCTTCTCTGACGGTCATTTTTCCAATTGGGTCGAGCAAATAATTGCTCATCACTGCATGTTAATACTGTTTACAACTCTGCCTGTCAGTGTTTGGGACGACCATGGACTCCTCTAAGATTAGATGGTGACATCTGCACCAAAGAAATCATAACAGTGTGTGTGTGTGCTTATGTCAGCCATTACAATTGTACCCTCTGTGTGAGTTAAATAAGAACAAACAATTAGGCAACTTTTGTGACACTTATGCTGTTGCATGGATTTGCCAAATCCATTCCCTCCTTCATCTCTGTCAGTTTAGTCCCAGGGATGTAATTCTTATTTGTCTGTCTCGCATGTGAATGTAATGCGCTATTTTTCAAGATCACAGTGGCTCTGCTGACCTAAATATGGTTGATATTCACCAAGCAAGTAAGCAGGAGAGGTTGGAAAGGACGAGAGGGGTCAATGATTGCTTGGGGACAAGGTGGAAAGTGTCACATAGAACTATAAAAAGCTGCAGAGCTCTGCCTTTTTCTTTCCTTACGTCTCTCTATTTGTGGTGTTCTCCTCTGGTGAAGGGCAGACTGTGTCGGAGTCTGTAGCCAGAGACGGAGAACCCTCTTAACAAGCCTGGCCTGGAGGTCACTGAATAAACCACCCTCATCACTCTCTCCCTCTGTCTCTGATCCAGTGCTGACCAGGCCACACACATACACACTGATAGCCGAGCTCGAGCTACATTCTGGCTGTATCTCCACTTGTGACTAAGACATATGAGCGTGCACCGGAGAGCTCACTCAATCACGGCTAATGAGGTCAAAAGGCCATCAAATATTTACAAGAGCACACTCCACAGTATACAGGGGTATTGAGGTGCAGCTGTTTTAGCACAGCCACCGCAGCCCTGGATCATATAAATTAATCAGATGTGTTTCATGGCCTTTAGTTGAATTTCTCACTAAAAGGTAAGGCTTCTTTTCCTTTTTCCATCGGTGGTAAAATTGCCCTGTAGAATAAAAAGCGGTTCATGTGTCTATGTGAGCGAATGAATGAGACACTGAGAGTGTATTGACCGTGCAGAGGAGGTAAAAGCCCATGTAAATAAGAAACCAATGGCAGTTTTTTCTGATGAGACTCAATAAAGGGATGGAGAAGCTTTGAAGCCTCGAGAGAGCTGATAGAAAGAGAAAGGTGTTGTTTTTTAAAGCCTGCATCTAATGTGTCCATGAAATGGAGCTGTGATGATGCCAGTGCTACACACTGCATACTTGAAACCACCCACGCAGGATGTTAAGGGCAGTACTGAATTAAGCAGAACATGTCTGTGGTTGTTAAAAGTGGTGATAGCTTCAAAGAATCATTTGGCAGGTGTGATTGGTAAGCCAGAGGGAGCCAGCGGTATAAACTGTGCAGAAGCAGTGGAGGTAAAGATGTATTTGCCTTTAGTTTCTTATGATTGTTGGGCTGATGTAGTCATCATGATGTAGGCATCACCATTGACTGGACAAGCTGGGATGTAGTTTGTTTCAGTTTTGGTAAGTTGGTGTTGACAGTGTGGAGGTCAAATGCTACCTTCTGTTTTCTTTGTTTTTTGGGGGTTTTTTTTCTAATAATTTGAATTATTTGCAGTCAACGGCTGATGTATTTATTAAAACTTTTCTTGGGGGAGGGGTATTTTCACCTTTACTGCACATGAGTGACATGATGTGGCATACATTGATCAAGAGAGTAAAGATTGACCTTCAACAGATGTTCCCACCAGAGAGGTTACATGTGATGAAGCCATCAAGCTACTGGGCAACTAACATATTTATGTTTAACCAGCATTGGTACCATTGACTTCACATAGTGGGAGAATTGGTCACAAAAAACTTACCAATGGGGAATATATCTTTGAGAAATGTATTACTTTCAGTCTATTTTTAAGGAAGAATACCAAATATTCCCTTATTCCAGTCTCTTATTTTGGAGGATATGCTAATATGTTTGCTATATATTATCATAGACAGAAATTCCTGTCACTTTGAACTGTCATTTGTCAAAGAGAAAAAAAATGAAGATGTCATTTTCAGCTGTGGGAAATTTTACTTTTATGTTTTCTTTTTTCACACATTTTATAGAACAAATTTTTAATCCAGAACATAATCAATAAAGAAAATAATAGAGTTGTAGCCTAAAGAAAAACAGCAAAGTGAACCATGAGAATTATTTCATTACCCAGTTCATTCGGTTTTGGGTCTAGATTCATAGAGCTATTAGCCTGGTCCATTTTCACTCTCACAGTGTTCAGTCTTTCCAGCTCTCTCTGAAAACGTGTTGCCATTGTCACTTTATGAACTGTCTCATTTAAATTCAGGATTTTTCCTTGTTTTATTTTGTGTTTGTTTTTTGTTTGTTTGGTTTTTTTTGCCTTTTCTACAATAATTAACAAGATAAACTGTTTTTGATTGATGTTCATTCCGGATTTTGTACTGGAGCACAAATATTCAGGTCCCAGACAGAAGGGAATAGAATATTCTTAATTGCACCTTTGGGGGAATTTGTCTCTGCTCTGCTGCATTTCTAAAAACAATAAATGCAATATGCAGTTCACAGACACATGTCCCATTAGACCAAAAAAAAGCAATTATATGAAAAGTGTGACTCAAACATGTTCAGAAGTACACACAATACAAGGTTTGTTATGGGATTTTGGAGGTTACCTAGTAACGTCTTTCGGTTGTTCTGTTTAATCAGGTGATCAGCATGTGCTCCTGTTTGACTGCTGAGACAAAGTGCATATTGGCTGAGGTAGCTGTTTTGTGTGGTGTGTAGTCTATCACAGGTTTTAATAATCTTAAAATATTTATCGCAGTTGAAGTCCCATGGTTTGCAAGCAGCAGCTGATACAAAAATAGCACGGTTTAGCACTCATCTCTGTTTAATCTCTGTTTTTCATCTTATCTCCCTTTCTTACCCATTGTTATTATTAAGGCTGCTCTGTCACTTAACATCAGCTGCAGTGACCCTTCACAGATGGAGCTGTAACATGTCCCGGCTGCCACAACCTATCCACTTAAAAATCCCACAAGTACACCCAACAAGCTACTTAGTGGGTTCACCCATCGAACTGAAATAATGTGATGCGGAGTGCTGCACGCCTGAGGGTTGATGCTACCTCAGGACTGGGTAGACTGCAACGCTGTGGGCCAAGTAAGCCCTACACACTCACGCACAAAGGAAGCCACCAGCTGACAAAGCCTGTGGCTCTCACTCGCAGACAAATCGCTCGTTGATACTGTGTGAGAGGCATCAGCAGTCCGCCCAGTACTGTTCCATCTAAGATTCATGCGGTGCTTCAGAGAGAAAGGGCAGCCAAAGAGCACCTCCCAGAGGTTTTTACTCCCCATATAATGCAGTGCCACACCTCTGTGGTGCACAAGGCCTCCAAGGGCTCCTCTGTCACCCCTGGCCTGTTTTCCTGGCATGCAGCCTTGGGGGCACTTAATTTTTAAACACTTGAAAAAATTAACCATGTGCTTCTGCCTTGACAAGCAGAGTAAGAGAGTCAGAGAAAAGAGCTGGATTATGTGGGTTTTGTTGGTACTATTTATATGCTTCATAGTGGCACCCGCACAACTATAGGGCAAGTGAGCCAGGTCCTAAAATGTGCTGGTGAAAAGAATGAGAAAGGATGGACATGAGCGACACAGAGAGACACAGAAACCAGCTGCTTCTTCTCACACACACATTTGTCTTCAACAGTTTGAGGAATCCACCAGCTTAAGCCTGTTTCTGTTTCCCCGTTAGATAAGGAGTGGAAAACCTTGAAATCATTTGCCGGTGGAGATCGAGAAGTTGAGTGAGTGAGCTGGCGGCCTGTCAGAGAGAAGAGAAGGATGAGGCGGGAAGGAAAAAGACTAAGTTAGGAGACAGAGTGGGATAAAATAGAGGCATGCGGGGTAGATGAGGGATGGGGATGCCAGGCAAGTGGCAGAGCAGCAGAGGAAGACAGTGATGTAGTGGTAGCTGGTGGAGGAAGAGAGGAGGAATAATGGATGAGGACAATAGAAGTGCATTAGAGCAGGAGGTGGTATGTGTGTCTGTGTTGAGGCGGGAGCTTTGCATGACAACACTGGAAAAGGAAATGACAGATGCTTACAACTGTATATACATCTGGGTATTTCATGTTTAGGTATTAGCCGATATGATCTCATTCAACTTCCTCTCGCATGCACATCTCAACCTTTAAGTAGAAAAGCAGATATTCTACAAAGATGATAAAATTGCCCATTAGCATGTGGTTTTAAGAGCTGAACAAGCTGAGCAGAGCTATAACTGTGTGGTTTTGAAAAGAAAGCCAGTAAGTCAACGCCTACGGGACATTTTCAGACAACCCAAATAATGTTGCGCTCTTGTCTGCTGGTTAAAAAAGATTTCCAATAGAGAGTTTAATCAGCTTAAGTTTTAAAAAAAATGCTAGAAAGCATGAAATTCAGCCACATGTCGTCTTCTGCAACTTTTCTTCCAGTCATGGCCTTCTTCGCATCCACACACACACACACGTCCACACTGTTGCACACTCACACCCGCACATGCTCTCCTCTGGCCCCTAGAGAAGCCTGTCACTGTGAGTGGCCCTCTGCCATGGGAGGATAAACTACCTGTCATGACGACGACTTTCTGTGGAATTCATATCAGAGGCAAAACAAAGGAGGTGCTGAGGTCACGGGGCATCACTCTTAAATTATTCATCCTCTGCTTCCTCCTTCCGTCTCCTCTCTGCCTGTCGCCTACTTTGTTCTGCCAGCTCACAACAAGGGCAACTGTCACACTCCTTCCCATCTCAAATTTTCGGTATAGAAAGTAAATAAACATGGTGAAAACTCCCTCAGAAAAGTTACTGATTGACTGTTTCGGCAGGTATGTTTATGTTTATGTTAATCATGTGGTGAGATTGGGGAAGGGCAGTGCATGTCGACCAATTCTGAAGGTCACGGCATCATGAAATTTTAAAATGTGCTTTTCCATCTACTTGTTGTTTGGTTCCCTTGTGTGCATAATTGATCAGCGTCCTGGCGGGTGCTTGTTCGCATACACTCGCGGGACGTCTCTATTTCGGTAAGCTTTGTGCGGACTGAATTCAAGACAGTTGATAAAGCCCGTCATTCTGTGCTTTCTGATTCCAGAAACAATTGTCTGCTCTGGGTTTGACCGATCCCTGGGACAAGAAGGTGGCCGATTTTTCCGGCGTGTCAGACAAGGGCAAGGGGAAAGTCCACCTGGGTGCAGTCCTCCAGTGGGCCTCCCTGGAGCTGGCCGCTCAAGCTGGGAAAGGAGACACAGACCTTGAGGAGGAGAACATTGAAAAGCCCAAGCTGTTCTACGCCGATCACCCCTTCATCATCTTTGTTCGAGACAGCAGCACTGGAGCTTTGCTGCTGATGGGAGCCCTGGACCATGCAGAGGGAGAGGCCCTCCATGATGAACTGTAGCACCCATCAACATATATCCTTTTTTACTTGTCTGTTCTGGCTCAGTCTCTTACACACTCCCCCTGAAAGACTCCGCACTGGTTTCTAAGTTGAGACATTGTCATTCACTGTGGCACAGTATCACATCAGACTACAGCTGGCTGTCATACACTGACACTGCACTGTCACGCACTGACTGACACTGACACTGCTATACGAGACACTCACAGTCACACACATACTGACACCTACATAGCATACATAAATGAAGATTCTGTACACGACAATACTAAAGTTGACGGATAAAAAAAACAGCAACTTGCAGAAACTCCCTGCATTTTCTATCTCCTATGTGCACACACACACACACACACACACACACACACGCACACACACACACACACACACACACACACAGATATGCATACGCATACACACACATTCAAGGCCACAGTGATCAAGTCAACAGAAAACAAAATCACAAACAAGAGTGCACTGACAAACACTAACATGCTGACAAGCAGAGGTGGTTACACTGACACAACACTTAGAGCAGCATCAACAAAGGACTTGAACAAAAGAGAGACTCGAAGTGACACTTGAATCCTCCCTGTCAGGCAAACACCAGGGCAGGTGAGCGTTTGTGTGTGCGCCTGTGTTTGTTTGTGTGTGTGTGTGTGTGTGTGTGTGTACGTGTGTGCGTGTGTGCGTGGTGACCGACAGATCAAGGGTGCCCATCAGGACACTCTCAGAGCTGGCGTGGACCTATGGTGGGGTCCCCTGGGCTACATCTGAGGAAGACTGATGGATCAGCCAAGTGCTTATTGATGAGCCAGCTTAATGCTAATGGCCGTAATGAGTCACGACGCTTGTCAACAACACGGAGAGGACAGGGGAACCTTTTAATCTCTTAATACCATCAGGGATCAATGACACCGTTATGCCGCTCGAAACAAACATGACTGACATCATTTGACTTAAATGTAACAGCTTAATATTTAAGAAGATTGTAGCTCTTCAAAGAGGCATTGCTTTTCATTTGTATATTCGTTATTTTTAAACACCAGAGCAGGTAGTTGAGATATGTGAATGAACTATAGTAGCTACTGATAAAATGTGTTTGATATTTCATAAGCTGCATCTTTTTTAAATAAATATGGCTGGTTTTTATTTGTTTAACTTTAACCACAGTATGTTTCTTCACCCAAACTTGAAACAAACCAATCCATCAATGGAACATGTATTATCAATAAAGAATATGTGGGGATTGCCGTAGCTCCATCTTCCTTGACAGCACTGATACTTCTGCCCTGAACCTTGCTGGCTGACACTGAGCCTCAAGGGTGAACGAAAGCAGATTTAAAGCCCTCGAGCCTCATTTATAAAATGGACTTGCAATCAATTTTGATTTCAAGTATGACTTGAGTATATAAAAACCTTTGACGTGGAGATGATTTTACCTCTAATCAAAGTCAAGACTTGGCTTAAGTTATGTTCCTGCTGGTTAAGTATGAGTTGGAGCCTGTGGTGAACTTTGCATGAACTTTATGAACAATGTGATAGGAATTATTGGTTAAAGGTGTGTGGAATTAGCAGCAGACTGCTGTGAGTTTGTATGGCTATTCAATTTTAGCTCTAGTTCAATTCAAACAATTTATTTTTTATCAGCCACATTTTGTCTTTTTGCCCCACCTCATTCACGGCAACAGTGACGAAGCTGCATGTTTGGTTTGTTTGTCAACCTTCTATTTGGTCCACTAGTACACTAAGTAATACAGGCCACCTGGCTTCAGTGTCCTCTTCTGCTGCTGTGATCTTGTCTCCAGCAAGGTCAATGTTCTCCTGTTTCTTCCACAGCTATTCCTGAGTAAAACCTCATTTGTGTTGGCATTGTATAAGGGAAAATCGCAAGGCAGGTGCCACCACATTCAGCTGATTTCAGATTTTTAGATCACAGGTGCATTTTTTTTCAATGGGATTCATGGAACCTGCTTAAGTAAGGTTCTTTAGGCTCAGCATCTTTTATGAGTCCAATGTAAGCACACTCGAAAATGATCTTGAGACTAACTTTAGGTGTAAATCTGTGAACAGCTTTATGAATGAAGCCCCTAAAGTAGCGTCAATCATTGACCTTAAAGGGGCATCATATTATAGGTTTGCAATGTCTAAAAAGCGAAGTAACTATCATGAAGAGTGTCATCGCACTCTCAAAAACAAGTGCTTCCAAACAAACAAAAGGAAAATGTATATTTTCTATTTCTATCAGTAATGAAAAGAAAATCCCTCCTTGCAATTTCTCTTAAAACAGTGTAAGCATTTGAGTATCTTTGATGTTTTATTCAATGTACATTTGTGTCCGACTACATAGGCTGCTTTAGTGGTGTCAACCTAATGGCTTTCCACGTATTTATACACAAAATGTGCTATAGCTCAAACCCGGCCTGAGTGCTTAGTAATAATGTCTAGACACACAGCTGGTCAGTCTAATGCGCAGCATTCAGCATATCTGCTCCAGTAACACCCTGGTTGGTCTTAATGCTTTGTTCCTAATTTAGCCTTCTGCACAGGTCTGCTCAGCAACAGCATGGGTCGTGCATGTGTGTGTGTGTGTTCATGCACTGTTCACGTGTGCATTCATGTGTGAATAAAGCCACTACAATGACCTCTCCGCAGTGGCCTCCTGTGCCGCAGAGACTTGTAAAGGGCACTATACTGCAGGTATACTCTACACTGAATAAACCAGGGAGCTCAATTTAGACAAGCCGATGATGGATCCGAGGCCATCTGCTGGGAGCACATCAATCCTGCTCATTCCAACAGCAGCTCCCTGCTGACTCACCTTAACATTTCATTCAGTTCAAAACACTTACAAACACATGCATGTCCATATCCGCTCCCAGGTAGCCTGGGATAATCTGACTTTCACAGAAAAGGTGAGAAAACCATGTCTCAGGGAGGTGTAGAGCAGCTATGTGCACTCTATAGCCAAGTATGAAGGGAAGGTATATGCCAGTGTAATGATTTTCTGTGTTTTAAAGAGTATAAGCTTCTTTTAATTCTTACCTTTTTGCTACTTATCTTAATGTTTTGCTAGTTTTAATGTATTGATAGATTTGTGATTTTAATACTTAATCATTTCTTTTTAGAAAAGTGCTCACTGTACAAAGAAACAGGTACAGTTAATTGAAACTGCATCTGTTTTCAAGGTATGTTATATAGAGGGTGCCCAAAATCCTATGCTAAATGCCCTGAACTTTATGCACTTAATCTTTAAAATAGGAAAGGATAGAGGATGTGTTTAGTACTTGGTGCTTTAATGCCATGGGGTAAACCCCACATTAGATGTAACATTGTTGGACTCTTTGTGTGTTTATCTCAGAGAAACATAAGGCTATTGATCTGACTTCTTAATTGGCAAGTTAACATATACTTTCTTATGCTCTTTTTCCATTTAAATAATGTCACTGACCTTTACTTTGCACAAGAGGAAATATTATTTTCTCTCTTACAGCACTTATGGGGGGGTGGTTCTCGGTTATTTACATCGGATACTAAATAATTTCTAAACCAAAGTGATTTGTGAAAGACTCTAGGGGTTTAAGAACATATTTTTTCACAATATTACTGAATTAAATATGTAAAGAAAGAGACCTTGAATATTGTCAGGCTACAGTGTTTAAGATTTTCAAAGTGAAAGGCAGTTGTATTTACAGGAAAGTGCTTTTTTTTAGAAAGCTTCTTTATATATTTATTGACTCTGTATTTGTCTCTTCAGCACACACACACACACACACAGAGTCTCTGGGAGCATTCAGGTGATTTCAGCCAGCAATATTTTGGACAGGTAATTGAGGTGAACGGCTGTATTGGCTCCCTCTGAAGACTTGACACTAACACCAGCAGTAAAGCTGCCTTCTCTCCCTCACATGGTAAAAAGGTTTAGAGCGAACTTAATGTTTAATATCTGTTTTTAAATAAAACATGCTAAAAGAGGGACCGTGAACTTCCTGTCTCTCCCGCTGCCTTGTATGATGGGTTCAGCTCTTGGATAATCTGAGCGGCAGAAAAAGAGGGTGAGACTGTGAGAGAGCACTCAGAGCAGAGTCATCCCAGTTACAGTACAGTACTTACCCTTTAGAGGAAGTCATAGAAGTGGCTCTGCTCAAATGGGGGTCAACTTGCTGACAGGGATGCTACAGGGGGCCCTCCATTTTCACCTTGCTCTTGTTAAAAGCTTGAGATAGGTCAAAAGTAAGAGGCAGGCATGTGATACACGAAAAACACCAATGTTTCATACTTGTGTTTGACCATTGGGACAGCTTAGCCTACTGACATTCTAAAAAGTCAAACAGATAGCCAACTGCCTCAGACCATGTTCCCTCATTTAGATGTGGATTTAAGCCTACATGGGAAATGGCGGATAAGACAGAGATGAAGATCTACTGTCTCAGCTGTTTAGACTGCAAAATGGCCTTTAGACATAAACAAACCTAACAAGTGTTTACATAGCTTTAGTTCACATCATAAGCTCACTCAAAAGCTGGGACACGCCTTTCTGATACCACTGGTGACTCAAGAAAATCCTAGTAAATTCAAACAAATCTATTTAATTCATTTAAATGTCTGCAAATATGTATTAATGAATTAAAAGCTTTCAGATGATCCAAATTAAGATATTGCCACAGAAAGCAAAATAAAAAGTGAAACAAAAATGGAAAAAAATATACCCATTACAACAGAGGAATCAAAGTGTGATACTAAATGGCAGGTTTGATGCATTTTCTCTAAAAATGTTCAAATTTTATCTGACAGATTAAATTTTGCAATGGGTTTTGCTTAGTGCATCAACCCCCTGTCTTTATTTTCTCTGATTTAACCACTTTTTTTTTGGAATAGGTAAATAGGCCTACCTAGTGGTACATTTATCCCAAAAGTTTGGACCTGACCAGCCAGACAAAAAAACAATACCAAGAAAGAGGCAGACAACACACCCTCGTTTTCAAGGAGCTGGTTTACTAATTGGGCCTGACTAACTGGAAGCATAAAAGCTGACAATGCCTCTTTCCTGCCATCTTTTTCAAACAAAAGGATTAGACCCGGCACGGATTAATGCAGGTATGACTGATTTAAAACAGTCTTCAGAAAGAGTTATAAAGGCACAAACAAACTAGGATCCAAACGGAAATTGCAATAATTTGTTTGCATATTAGTAGACTCTTCTATTCCCATAATGAAGGAGAAGGAGGAGATGTGACTTTAAGGATTTAAATGTGCTAATTATAGTGTTTTTCTTTGTGTGTGTGAAAACAAACAAGCGGAAAAACACAATTTATTTTAACCACACTTAGTTCCCAGTGGCGTGTTCTCATTTTAATTTTCATTTCTTAAATTGAATAGTTCACCTTGGTGCTGCAGCTCACCCTGCTGGGGATACATGGTCATAGCATGTAACATCGCGAGCACACGCGCTGCTCTTGAAAAGCCATCATCATCAGCTTCACGTGAGAGCTTCGCTGTGGCCTCATCTCGTTAATTGATACTACATTAACTCCTAAGTTAATTCAAAAAACTGTTGCAGTGGAGCCATAAAAGGTGAGGAACCTACTTGCTAAACATTTCCGATTTTCGTTGCTAAAAGTTTTTGTGATGTAATGTCAGCTGACGTTAATGTGCCATAGATATGTCTTTGCTAACTGTGGCTAAACCGGTGTAGGCTAGCTTCGAGGCATTTTCATACGCCAGAAAGCAGTAAAATAAATGTTGTAATTAGGGTAATCTACCCATAATTTTTCGAAAGCACAAACAACATATATATCAGCCATACCTTTATATCAGGTGTGCAACGAGCAAAAAAAAAAAAAAAAAAATCTTTTTACCTTTTATTGTGGTTTGTTTTTGTGTCACAATTTCAAAATAAAATAATTCAAAGAGCAAAACTTAAAGTTAGAGAACAAAGAGTAACTTATTTTTATTTATGGCACTGACAATAGCAGTAATGGACAAACTTGAACTAACTTAAATCACAGTAGGAGGGCCTGTTGACCTGGCTCACAGTAGCCATTTTGACTCATTTTGGCAGGAAAAGCACAGGTGTAACTAATGAAACTAATTATGGCTCTGCTTCACTTGTATTTACCTGTAAACCTTTAAAATCACCAGCACGCACCGTTATTCTTCAAAGCGGACAAGTCATTGCATAAAAGTGAAAACGTGTAATTTATAACTAAAAAAAAGTGCATTTCATTTAGGTGGGCTGGTTCCAGGACCTTGGTATTTTGCTTACTGGCACGCAGGGATGGCTTATTAGTACTCTTAGTGGAACAAAATCATTAGGAAAATTAGTTTCACCTGTGCTTTTCCTGCAAAGAGCATTTTAAAGGTCTGCCATAAAAACTGTCAATACCACAACCCTGACTCTGAAATACAGTCATTATTAATGTGCATTAGTGAAGACGATGGAGTATTGACAGGCAGGAAGATACATAGAAAAGCACAAAAGGTGCTAAAATCCTGCACTTATCTTTTTTTGACAGAGCACTGTTGCATGTTTAGAAAGTGAAATGATAATGACATAGCAGTATCTTCAATCTTTTGGTTTTATTACGTCTATTCAATATCAGATAGAAATTGGACTAGCATGACCAGCCTTGTTTGTTGAACAGTCAATGGACTTTCCAGAAGGAGTTTGCACCTGTAAATAGTGGATTCATGAACTGTGAACTATTTTGGTTGTATATGGTTTGGTATGGATGCATACTTTTCTCGCATACTTCTTTGCAAACCTAAAACTCATAATTTATAAGTGGGATCATTCTTAGCAAACCACAAGCTGACAAGAAAATTTTGAGAGCTAAATATCCCACAATAGCTTCACCCTGATACTGTTGTCTATTGTCTTTCTCAGCGGCAGATAGTTGATGTGCCTGAAGCAGACCGTCTGCAGCAGCCCATATTAATGTTATTGATCATTGTCAACTTTTGTGCTTTCTGCAAACTCAGATCACACTGTACTGTGGGGTTTCATGTTTTTTTTTCTCTCCAGTAAAGGTTTCTTTTTTCATTATCCCCTTTCTCTGTTCTTCTCCCCAATAACCTGTCTCCTTTATTGCACACAGTCCTTAGAAAGTGACAACTTGAGAAACTGAATCAAAGTTTCAATAAAGCCTGAACTGCTGTGGGCATTGACAAGTGAGGTGGCTAGAGTGGAACAGTACAGAATGAGGCTGAAGGAGGACATATCAGTTCCAGAAAGATAAATAGTTCATGAAGCTGTTGACTTCGCCATTTTATTACTTTTGTCTCAGAATTTTCCGCCTGCCTGCAGCTCTTTCTGCCCACAAATTATTCATCATGCTCCCCACAGGCCCCAGCTGTCAATCCCGGGATTAGGAGTTGGTAGGGAAGATGGGACTTGTAAGTTTGTCATGAGCTCAGGTGCATGGATGCTTGCCAGAACCTTGATTAAACCATAAAAGCTAGCATGATACCATATAATCATTACAGCCTCACTTAGAAAAAGACAAAGCTGAAGCAGTAAAGACACTGAAGTTAAAGCTGACAAGCCCGCTTTTTCTTTATTCAGTATTTTCCACTTTTCACCTTTTGATCTCCCTTCTATTTTGTAGCTGACTCATGGGATTGAAGATGACAATGAAACCTTTCCAATGGCCTAGAGTTTTTCATGTTAGCTACGAGAGGTCCAGCCTTTGGGTAAATAATAATGACGGCTACACACAAGGACAAACAGTACATACGCTTTGTTTCAAACTTGACAAGATCATATAAATCAATGAAGTAATTATTTGTCCATAAACATCAACACATGTTGAGAATTTTTGAGAATGTTGTATCTTTTGTATTACTTATGAACCCTATAAATAGTATGTGCCATCTTCAATATTATACTAATAACTAAGAGAGTGTAGTATGATCTGATAAATGGATAATACACATATTAAAGGTATACCTGTGACAGCAAATGCTCTTGATGTATTGGTTATGCATTTGAGATTGTATGATTATGTGAATGGAAGTAAAATACATCTTTCCTAAACATTTTCACAGCTTGATGATGTGGTGTCCAGCAAATCTTTAAAATGAATGCATCACTCTATTATAGTGTCTCTTCCAAAATGGCTAATTATATAATTGTGTGATCACCTTAGGGAGGAAAGAACTGTATGTTTTTTTTCCTCTGGGTTTGGACCTCAGTTATACAATTGTAAATCACAGCCCAATTACATCAGCCCTGAATTCCAGACTTCTGTGGAAAGTGATGTTGAAAGAAAGGAAGAGAGAAGTCTGAAAGAGTCTGACAGTTCGAACCAAAGAATTATTTAAAATTGGTGTCCTTCAGAATGTCTGCAAAGGTCTTTTGTGTATATCAGTGATTATGTAGTGCTATACGTGTTTGTGTCTGTAACCACAAAGAAACTAAAGTTAAGTAAAATGGAAAAAAAAAATTTTTAAAGGAAGACATTCCAGACTGTGCACCGGTAACCTGGTAAAGCCATTATCTGTTACTGAAAACCTTGTCAGCAAAGTAGAATTGATGGTCAAGGTCTCCCAACCACCAACAGTATCACTATGCATGATGGGAGCTACATTACAGACTGATATTAAACTGGAAAACCACTGAACTCTAGACATATGTTATTCTTGTGTTATGCTACAGTCCAACTAATGTTTGTGAAGAGAGCTCTCATCCTCAGCCAAAAAAAAAAAAAAAAACCCTTTCAGGACTTACCTGCTGTTTCTCAGAAGCAGTGAATGGAAGGTGGGTTTTGAGAGCCACCAGATGTTTATGTAAGCTTTTAAAACCAAATTAGTGCTTTTGTTTTAGTGGTAACACCAGTGCGGAACCTGAACATATGCCCTTATTCCTTCCTTAAATCCTTCCTGCTCTCCAAGCCAGATCTTTAAATTTTTTTCCCCAAATATACCATGTATGACATGACTTAAGCTATTAATGAAAAAACATGTTCCTGTTGTCACCCCTGCCTGACCCCTCTGTAATTTAAACTATCATGCTACTTGTACTTTTGTGTTTACATTGAAGCAACAAATACTTGACTCTTGGTCAACTGTGTTGATACAGCTGAAATTCCTACATTAGGGACTCATTTTAAAGCTCTGGCTTGGTTTCAGTGTAGCAGCAAATTATCAGGTTAAGGTCAGGCAATGGATAAAGCATTAGTACTGTAAATACAAACAACTGTCTGTTCAGCTTTTAAATGACTATCCTTCTGAAAGAAATAAAAACGCAGTTATGTTGGTTTTAGTTGGAGTTTTTATCAAATTCAACAAAAGTTGACCAAGATACTATGATATAGCATATGCCATTAATCACATTTTTTTAGTCAGGAACACTAAAATTAGACTTTTAGGAAGCAACTGGTTGGGGTACCAAATGTGAATAGAGTAATATTCTTATGTACAGATAAATGCTAAAATATAGTCATGTTACAGCAAGGAGGTAAATAAGGCATCACAATAGTGCAATTTTAAAATTTGGATGATAGCTTGCAAATATCTAAAATTTTTAATATCTTACCCCCAGTTACGAATCATCTTTTGGCCCCACAGAACACTGCACAAATGCCTTTTTCAAAATTCAGTGACCGCTGAAGCAAGGACACATCTAGTTACTGAAGTGCACTTACGTCAGTCACTACCATACTGCAACTGTAGTGCACTCACTCTGTAATTTTTTTTCCCTCACTGATTGTTGTTTTTTTTCTCTAATCTCATCCCATTTACCTAACTTTAATGGTGTTTTACTCTTTGTAGTGTATGCCAATCTTTTTTTTTTAATGTGAAAACTAATTTTCATGCATTTAAAAGTAGAAAAGTACCAGATTCAGAGAATATGGAGAGCAGGCAGAATTTTTTTGGTGTGCACTCAGTAAACCTGCACAGTCACTGTTCTCTCATCAATTAAATTAAAAGAATTAATCACCACTCTGTGCCTGGGGACGCACTGTTGGCATTTACCTGAGATAATCTATAGTACATTCTATGCTCTGTTTTGTATGCTTTTGTGTGTGTTCATGCACATTCTCTCTTTAAAAAAAAGTAGCGCGTGAGTGTGGACAATAATTATCTCAAATACAAACACACACGCACACACAAATATGTACACACACACTACAAGCACACACTGGCACATGCAAATTTTGCCGTACCCGCTTGTTAGCATTATTCAACAAGACAGCTCCATGTATAATCTACATAGTGATATCATTTGGGTAATATTGGAGGGAGCTTAGGGACCACCTGCTTGTATGTTTACATTTGGGTTGTGGGCTTCACAGAGTTACATCACAGCCTTCTCCACTTACAATATACATCATTTTAATTGGGGCATGTATCTCACTGGGTGTAATAGCACAACCTTTCCCTGTCATGTCTCTGGGGTGACACATATGAGTATTGACATTATCATACTGTAAAACCACATTTTTCTCTCTTGCCCAAGCACCCACCATCCAGCACCGGTTGTTATTAGTTCTGTGGATCATTTCTGGTGTAACCAAGGACTTGTGGCTAAAGTACAGAAAGAAAATGCTGCGTAGTTCCACCGAGGACACGTCCATCACAGTCACGACAGCTGGAGTCCTCTGTGCCCACACAGGTACAGCCGACACTACCCCCTATCCAAATGTAGCTGCAGTGGAGTGCTGCACAGACAGATAACGACTGAACCCCAGTGAGACATGTGTTATGAAGCCCTTAATGAAAGAGATGTGCCCCATTGAGCCCTATAATGAATGTTCTGACATTTAAAATCTCGGGGGGGGGGGCCCTGCTTAATTCCTATGAGTAGGTTCAAGTAGCTAACACATTTTCATAGAGAAAACAGTGGCTGAAAGTAAGGACAGCTAAATGATGTTTAGCTGTCTTTTTTTAATTGGCCATGTGTAGTTGCATGTACCTGCATGTCCCCATCAGAGAGAAGAGTCTGGATGCCTTTGTTCAGACTCTTTATGCAGCCTTGTCCAGCTTGTCTGATACCTGTTTAGCTTTCATCCTGACTAATGGAAATGTCAGAAACACTGTAGAAAAGCTGGACTGCCCATTCTCCTCAGAAGCCAAAAGATGTGAAGCAGAGATTGCTGCCAAGCCTCGTCAAAGATACACACACACCCTCCTATACACACAGGCGCAGGGCTATGCAGTATTATATCTGATAAGAGCTTTTGTAGATTTTGGTAATGATGTCCCTGAATACAAAGTGAGCTGCATCTAAAAAGGCCCACAGGAATTAATAAAAATGTCTCCCATTTCATGGTTGCTGTGGTTTCTTCCTTTGGAGAGATCACAAAAGGGACTCACAGTACGCAATAATTTATGTGTTTTAGGGTGCCTCTATATGTAATGCACCTTGTGGAACCTCTGCATCCCCATTATGATCCTGCTACTTGTCTTCTCCCTGTCTAACTCTCCTTTAATATGCCTTCTATATTTTTCTCAACACTCATCCCTGTTTTTTTCCACCGCACTTCACATCTCGTCTCTGGTCCTTTTATCCCAGCACTCAGATTCATTTCTCCTCTGCTTCACTGTTCTACGCGGACAGGTGGCAGAGCAGCTGGCATACTATGTCCACATGTCAGAGACCGTAATCACAGAGGAGACATTTGATGCGGCCGTATAGTTTGGAACAGTGCAGGGCGACCCCACCCTAAGCTGAGCTGGGCGACCTGTTTGCATGCCCCCTTGGTTACCTTCAGCACCTACTGGGAAGAAAGCATCAAGGACAACAACACCACCAACATGTATCGCTGCCTTGTCAGCCTCACAAGTGGGTGACTCAGTTGAACAGAGAGACAAGTTTCAAATGGCACTTCACTATGTTGTACTTAAAACAAACAAACAAAAAAACCTCAATCCTCATCCTCTCAGTCGTATTGGCAGGATGTTTATTGGTCTCCTCTGTAAAACACTAACTTGCCAAAGATATTCCATACCTCTCTTAACACGTGCCCAACCACTCCTTAAGTTTAGGTCTCTACTGGAGTCTGCAGCTGTATTCTGATGTTTGCTTTGCAGGCCTCTGTGTGGTTTCTACTGTTAGCTGCAAGCTGTTGGCAACTAGAGGTTTTTTTTTAGAGGATGTATCTGATATTGGCTTACACAAACAAACACAGCAAGACACAATATTCTGTGACACGTCTATGATCAGGGTTTTGAAAAGTAGGTTTTTAACATTTAGTCTAGCCTTTTTGCTACAATACACTTGGTTCATGAATAATTGTCACTTTAAGATCAGCAAGCCCTCAACGTAGTGCCTCTCCCTATACAGTATGTGTTGCATTAGAAGTGGAGGTGTGTTCTTATCCTCACTGGGTGCTTGCAGTATTCCTTATTTAGAGGGATGTGTGTGTGAATAACTCCCCTGTTTAGCCAGATCACTGCCTTACTTCCTAATGAGCAGCTATCTTTGCAGACAAGCTCTGATGGGTTCCCTTGAGAGCTGAAGTCGTCTGTCCAGTTGGCCAACCCTCACTTTGATGTTGTGGTTCAGTTAAAAGGGGTGAATATTTACAGTTTCATGGTGGTGGTTGACAAAAATCACCATGTTTCACTCTCTTTTATATCCAAGAGTGTCTTTCAGCACAGTATTCTGTGTTTTTGCCCATCTTCCTCAACTCAAACCTAAAAGTCCTCCGTTCTTACTGTTTTCCTTTCATGGAGGAACTTCTGAGGCTTCAATGCACTAACTCTTCAATGAGTTACAACCATAACACAGCAATGCCTACTGTGTAATGTCAGTAGGATCATGCTTCTGTTAGCCTGACTGTGACACCCATTTCTACATAGACTTTTCATAACAAGCCCTGTATTTCACCCCTTCCTATGTAGTTTCAAATTCATCATATCTCGACGGTTTGAACCTGGGGCCTGGTTTCTTGTTCTTTTTTTTCAGTCTTTTAGAAGATCTCATGTCATAGCCAAAAGCTTCCTCAGCAGCAGCACTTGTTATCAGTTTCACCAAGGCCACATAAAATTACCCTGTCATATGCACAAAACATTTCCTCTTGAAAGAGGTGTTCATCACAACAAAGGTTACTGTGCCATTCTCTTTACAAAATGTCAGTTTGACAGCCAACCATTGATCTACTTCATGTGGAACAACAGGAGCTTCTACAATTTGGACTTGTTCTTTCATGTTGCAGCCAAAGAGATGCTCTCTGTTGTTAGCAAAGCCCAAAAGGTAAATGCTGATAGACTAGTTGAATTGAGAGATGCACAGGGGTAATCACACAGCCTACTGGTAACTTGTGATGGTTCAATTCTCATGCTAATTATCTCAATCAGCGTACAAAACACCACTGCTTTTCAAAGAGGCAACAGACACTCTGTACTAAAGCACACAAACACACATGTGCGCATCCACACTGGTAGTAAACAGAAACTGCACACCCACAATTACAACCTCCTCTACCTGACACAGCCCCATGTTTGCTGGATAATCAGACAAAGATTGGATAATCCTGACAGAAATCCTTTTCATTCCCTCAGCCCCTGCAAATTCTCATTTTGCAATATCATTTTCAGTCAATACACCAACAATCAAAGGCCTTTCAAGGATTTAAATTCCTAGACTCTCAGGCCTGTGGGGTAAACATTTTTATTTATTTATTTATTTATTTGCTTTCTAGAAACTTTTTTTTCCCAAACTTACCAGACTCAGTAACAATGAAGTCACAATGATTAGCCCCCTGTGCATGCAGACCATACATATGTATGTAAATGGAGAACATAGGTAATACTATAGCTCCTGGGTGTACAGCTTTCACCTGCATGTCAGACTGAGTTGTAGCAATCATGCAAAGCACTTATTTGGCTCTGAGCAAGGCTGCACCTCAATCATGTTGTCTTCATCTATTCGCCTCAGGCTCACAGAGGTTAAGTAGCCATGACCTATGGGCACACACATTGAAACATACCCATTATGATGGGTTCACATACAGCACAAACAGGTATGGGAATTCAACAACACCCACTGGCTGTTAAAAGAATATACACAGATTTATGTAATTTGCTGTTTTGCTGTTTTGTTCACCTTCTGTGCTGTGAGTTAGCTCATTATTTTAATCTTTTCCTCCATCGTTTCCTGTCCTTGTCTTGTTTGGCTTCTCTGTTGAAAGGCTAATGGGGGGGCGCATGTTGCTGCCACTGGGTATGGACGTGTTTTGATGATGTCCAGCTATCTTCTTTATGCTGATCCTAACAGTTCCCTCAGTGTGTGGTCTCACCAACACACTGGTCTTTTAAGTCCCTCATTATTCAGTATGACCTTGCTCACTGTTGCCCTCTGCTTTCATCCATGTTCCTGCTCTTCATATCACTATTATTCTCATTCATGTTAGCATATGATGTTATCTTGTGCACCTTGTGCACCTCCTCTTCAATCCCAAGTGGTACACACTGCATATGTGGTAGAGTAAAGGGAAGTTTTTTCTTCACTTTCTCTTGTCCATTGCTGGTGAAGTTGTAAACACTTTCGATTTCTCCCGCTGAGGGTTGCAGATTGAAATCCATTTGATCTCAGTGCAAAGGGTGAGTTGCATATTTTATTCCATGTAACTTAACAGCTCTTTCCCCTGTGCTTTGTAGACACAGAAAACCTAAAAGAATGCCACTCTCTCGGTACTCTCTGCTTTTTTATGCAGCTCCTATTCTTGCACTTTGTAGGCATAAAAACCTCACAGAACAGTGCTCTCTTGAGATGATATATATGACTTTACTGTATCTGCCGTATTTTGAAAGAAACACAAACCTTTTTCTGCATGATCTGCATCATCTCATGCCAGAGTGTAATCTGGTGAAAGTCTTGATGTTGGTGCATGATGTGTAATGTTTCATACAATGTTATTTTTACACAGATAATGTGTGTAAGAGGATGGGCAACACAGCTCTATACATCCCAAAGGAAGGCCTACAGCACAGCCCTAAGGAGGCCAGCAAGGACAAGAAGCCAGTTCAGAGAATAGAGAGTAAGCCTAAGGGGCTCTTTGAGTGTGTGTGTGTGTGTATGTTTGTGTGGTGTGTTTGTGTGTTTGTGTGTGGTATGTTTGTGTGGGTGCCTTTGTCTCTCCATTGGTCTCTCTGGGGATGCTGTCTTAAAGGTCACATAGACTTTATCTTTTGATCTGTGATTCTCTGTTCAAAAACCATTGAAGCTCCAGCATCTGTTTCCTGAGTCTGACTCTTTAGAGTTTTTATTTAATGAGGCAGTGGGCGCACCACCTCTCACCTTCACCTATCCACTTTATTCAGTTTTTTTTTTTTTTGTCTGAAGCTCTGTACCTCCATCATCAATCCCCTTCCATTTCTAAACATTTTCTTCCAATCCATGTGTTTCCTTGCATTGTGTCCTGTTTCCAACATTACTCAACCTTTTCTCAGCCCCCTTTGTCCTACACTGATTTATTTTACTTTTCATCTTCCCTTTCCTTCTCCTCTTTAGACTAAGTGAGCCACGGAATTCCCAGAAAACAGCAAGAATGAAGGATAAAACTGGTTTCCTGCAAGAGATTAGCTTCTGGAGGAGCTGCTGTGCCAATCTGTTGTACACATCAGCCAGCAGCTGTGAGAGCCAGAAGTCAAGAAAAAAAGTTTTTTTCAGGCAGTGCAGGTAAGCAAATTCTGAAGCCCCGTCATCATTGTAAAAGTGTCTTTAAAAGGTTTATAAACACCAAGTCTAGAGTTGTAAATTTCTGCTGCCATTATCATATCTTAGATTTAATGTTATATGCAAAAACATGCAGTTATACTACAGTCATACTATACAAAGCAAAGTGTTGGGTATAGTTGTCACTGTCTGGAAGTTTACGCAAAAAATGCAGAAGTGAAAAGTTATACTGATACTTCATTTTAACAGCGGTTACCATCATTTTAGGTACGTTAGCCATCACATCTCTGCACAAGGCTGCTTTTTCATACCTTTCAAACAGCACCCGAGGTGTGGCTTTCGGCATTGTGCAGCATGACACAGCTCGTAGCTTCAGCCATCACAGCATATTGGCTCATATAAAGCCACCATGGAGGCACGATATGATGAATTATGGGCAAACAGAGAATATTGAGGCTTTATCCACTGTGCTCTACAGCTCTGAGTTGGCTTAGGCAGCTAAACAATCCATTTAACACTGTAGGGCCAACTCTGCCCAACAGCACCTGCTTCGATGTTGAATTTAGGCCCTCCATGACTGATGACACAAGCTAATGCTCAAATCACTCACAGTTAAGTTGCTGAATACACAAGAATGAAGGCAGTGTTTTGAGTTCATTGAATTTGTTTAGATGGGAAACTGTAAAGGATGTGGAGAGAAGTCTCAGTATGTGCACATACAAGAGCCAAAGCAGACTGTGGGGCGAAAGCACACCACACTCTATCAGTGTTTCTTTTTTTATGTGAAGTACTGAGCTGAGCTTGACATTTGCCATTTATCAACAGAGGTACAGCGCAAAATATCTGTAGATTACAGCCTGCAACTGTCCAGTGTTAAGAAAAAGAGACATACTTTAACATTTTACCTGCTAGTGGGTTTGTCTACATTTTTGGGTTAATGCATACATACATATACATATACATATGTTTGTGTGTGTGTGTGTGTGGATATGTGTATATGTATGTTTGTATGTATGTATATGTATATGCATATATGTATATGTGTATGTGTATATGTATATGTATATGTGTATGCGTATATGTATGTATATAGTATATACATATATGTATGTATGTATGCATACACCATTTTGTTGCATACACCAAATCTATTTATACTGCAGGAGCCATTTGCAAAGCTTGCTAAGTCAGTCCCAGGTTATAGACAGTATAAACACTTATTATTCTTTTTCTTTGTCTTTCTTTCGCTCTCATTACTCAAACACAGATGCTCATGCTTACTTCCCACATGCACACAGCCTTGCCCAACAATCCGGCCTTCATATTTTTAACAGCTATTTAATACACAATTAATGGAGGTGCTCCTTGGAGTACACAAGCATTTGTGTATTCCACAGATAAGTCAGTGAAGCAACATTAAAGATAACCTTTCGTTGTCAGAATGTCCTTTTAGTTGGAGATCAGCTCTCCAGTTGGATCAGCTTTTTGTCTTGTTCTGGGTGCTCAGACCTCAGAGTTACAATACGATGAGAGTGAATAAAAAGCTCCATCACCGTTTTCATTACCACAGCTCTTTTCATTTCAACTGACAGCTCTGAAGATGAAGGGGAAAATGTTTAACCTTAAATAATTACGTTCTGAACCCTTATTGTCAAAATCATTTGCTGCCCCGTTGCTTGACTTTGCTTTTTCTCTTTTATTTGTCCCTCAAAATCTTCCTCATCCTCTTTTTCTCCTAGTTTTTTCTCTCTCACTCTTTCTCTGTCTCTTTCTTTCTCTCTCATTCCTCTGATAATACTTTAAGATGGACTGGCTCAAACAAAACATTTAGGCTGAATTTAAGTGTGTGTGTGGCTGCAATGAACTGACAGCCCAAGCGCTGTGAAGGTGATGCTTCTTTCAGTATTGCTGAAGTGCTTTTTAATCCTTTGTAACACTGAATTAGTACATTTAACCCACACCAAGGACAGTGCAGAGTGCTCTATACCCGGTTCTACCTGTGGACTCTGTAACCGGGAGGTGAGTTGGCTTGAGGAGTAGAACTTCATTAATCATGTTGAAATGTTTTACTTAGTTTGAGCAGACAGCAAATATGCTGAGTTGTTGTTGGATGGCCTAGTAATGTATATCGATGGCTCAGCTTTGAGCATCTCACATCTGGTTACATCTTTAGCGTATGGCTTAATGTGTTCGTATTTTCCAGTGCGCTTCAGTAGTGTCATGAAGGGCTTCTCTGCCTTGTGCATTTTTTTTTTATTCAATTATTCATCATTTCTCATACCTGAGGAGGAAATAAACCATTTGCAGCCATTTAGGTGCATTCCTGAGACTGTGCTGCTGGATAAAGGTGATCCGTCTGTAATGTATTAGCCAACTGTCTGCAAGTTTAACTGCTGACCTGGTCTGTGCATGTATGTTTGCATATTGGAGTGCATGTTTGTAGAATAAATAAATAAATAAATCACAGTTTTCCAGTGTTTCGGTGCATATGTATACTGTAGAAGTCTTGGTGTGCTATGAGTATTTCTTTTCCCAACCTGCCTCCTCTGCAGCAGTGCATGTTGTCATTGGCCATGAAGGAACTTGGAAACGTGTGACTCACAGTGTTTCATGCGGCACAGATGGCCACGATCTCTCCTGCAGCATTGCTCTCTTTCTGTTTTCCATCTCCTCTCATGGTTTGGAGGCTTTCTTTCCCTCCAGTTGTATGAAATAATAGAGATGGAAAATTTCTTGTTTATTTTTCTGCAGAAAAAAGGATTCGATCAAGGCCCTCTCCTTCTTTTCTGGAGCAGAACCAGATCACTGATGTGGTTTCCATTTGTGTCTGATGTTTTTTGGCTAATACTTTCTAATCAGAGTCCATTTCTGTCATTGTAGTGTGTGTGGTTGTCTGTGTCCTTTTATGTTTTGTGTTGTGTAATGCATGCACTGGTGTGCCCTTGTGTGTTCTCCCTGTGTGTCTGCGAGTGTGTATGTGTGTGAGTGCATCTGCAACTGTGAGTCTGCCTCGTACTTGAAGTTTGTGTATGTGTGCCTTGCCACTGCCCCCTTTCTCTCCTGCAGGGCTTCAACCATTTTCTTCATTTGTTGCAGCTTTGTGTTTCTTTTCTTTTTTCCCTCCTCTTCTCTTTTTGCACTAGGGAACACAATGTCTGGTTTCATATCATTTTCCAATCACTGAAGGCTGCAGGGCAAGGACTTTTGACTGAGCTATTTCGTTCCAGCTAATACCAAAGAGATGGGAGAGAAAATAATAACCCTAGTGGTTGATAATAGCTGCAGTGATCATTCTGCAGTCATTTGCCTCTGGTCCTCTCTGTAGCTGCAGCTGATGTTGTCTTTGTTTTGTTACTCCCCGCTACGTGGAGCTACACCACTATTACAAGCTGTCCGACACCCTTCGTCTCCTCCATGTCCATCTGAGATATATTCGACACCATCTGGTTGTTTTTACAGGAGGGAAAACATGAGCTGTGAAGTTAAAAGATAGGGGAGAACAAAAAGTCCAGTGGGTATGTACTTTTAAAGTCAAGACTACCTTGTTGTAATGCATGCTTTTTGAAGAGGTCTAGATTCTGAGGAAACTGATTATAGAAGAGCTTAGAGGGAATCTCTGGAGAGTTGATATTCAGGGACATATGTTGTCTTCATCTCCACCCTCCTCACTCTCCTACCCATCCTTTTTTGAGAGAGAGAGGGAGGGAGGGAGTCAAACTGAGGAAAGGAGGGAGGGAAGAAAAAAATCATTATTAACTCATAAGCTGGTTAATGCTGTAGCACTCTCAACCTTCAGCTCAAATGAGAATTTCCGTCATTTACATATCAATTTAATTTCCTGTGTTTCCCTCTCCTCTCTCCCCCTCCTTCATTAAAAGTAGCATTTGCTTGCCACTGCAATCAGCCTGTACAACATATTTTCCTGGGCGGTGAGCACTCACACACACTCTCAGACATCCTGCACGCACGCATAGACACACATAAACAGAAAAACACACAGACGCTCCTGAAAAGCAGTGATATTTTGACACAAGCAAATGCAAAGATGCACACACCTACATTTACTCCGTGTCATCCTGTCACACACAAACACACACAGGTGTGCAAGTACACACACATACACAGATATAGAGGCAGAGTGTTGGAGCTCAGGCAGGCAGACAGCAGCTCCGTTGCCCGCTGTAGCTCTGTTAGGATTAAACCAGTGATCAGAGAAATGAAAGGGAAGCTGTCATTCCACATAGGCCTCTGTACACATCATCCTCAATAATTACACCCTCTCCTTACTCCGCCTCGCTTCCTCCTCTCTTATAACCTCCTACCTGTGTGTGTGTGTGTATGTGTGTGTATGTGTGTGTGTGTGCGTGTGTGTGTGTCACAGACTGCATGCTTGACTGACAACCAACACATCAAATAGGGGCTTTTATGAAATGTGCGCCTGCTTGAATTACACTCACTTTAGACCTAACCCTTTTTTTTTTTTCCCTCTGTGGTATAAAGTCACACCTGTGTGTCTGTGTGTTTGCGGATACATGTATGCGCATGTGTGTTTGTGCTTACATGAGCACACGTGTGAGTTGTACCCTATTTGAATCAATAGGCTACAGATGTGCCTAGCCCAACTCAACCCACATCTGGCAGTTAGACTTAACCTGCAGGGGATATATGCGACTAACTACTTCAGTCTGGGGCTTTAGGCTTATGAATGTGATCAAATATTCAGTTCAAGCAAAGTGTTATGCAGCAAGGCCTCAAGTGTAAAGCAAGTTTAAGGTCTGTCAATTTAAGTCAAAGCCATATGTGACCTTTAGTGTGAAAGTCAAGAGGTACCAGATCCAAGCTGTCATAGAATGATCCCTTTCATTTTTTATGACTATTTTTTATGGAATTTCCATTTTTAGTGGAATTATAGAGAACACATAAAGGCTGGAGGCTGAAAAACACATTTGACTGGGTCAGCTGAAATTATTTGGTGTAGCTTACTACACTGTTACACATTTCTAATTTTTTTTTTTTTTTTTTAGGTTTAAGCTTCACTTTCAGCTGTTCTCTTTTTAATATGTTTAGAATCTGTGTAGCTGAAGTATAGTAGAACTTACTTGTAATAATTTTTTGTCACTGGTGATACCTGTTTGGCGTGATGGAATCTTTTTTGATATTAAAAGTCCAGTGTGTAGATTTAGTTGTATTTAGGGATGAAGTTGCAGATTGCAACCAACTAAATTCATTCCTTCGCTTACCCTCCCCGTGTAGGCCCACATCAGCTACAAAACTGGTCATAAATTACAATTTTTTTTACAGCAAATGTTTAGTGTGTACATTCTGGGCTACTGTTGAAACATGGCAGTGCAACAAGGCATACTTAGTGGAGGAGGACCTGCTCCCTCTGGAGTTATTGTAAGGTAACCATTACATAATGGTTCATATCTTGAGGTGATAGTACATGAACGAAAACATCCCCATAAATGTTACATCTCATCTGATCAAAAAATCCCCCTAAATCAGACATACTGGACCTTTAATGCTATTAGACAATGTTTCAGTTTTTTTCCTCTCCATTTTTATTTGTTTTTCCTCACATCTGTGTTCGTTAAAATTCTGTGATAGATGGATGGACGGACAGAACTGGGTGAGCCAGGACAAAACATTTGTTTCCCGTCTCATTGTCCTATAAGTAAACCCCTCTCTGTGCTGTAGTGTCAGTGTGGAAATGATCAAAACAATTGATCTGCAGGAGCTCTGGTTCATTGCAGCCAATTTAATAAAAGGTTTGTTTCAAATGCAGTTTGTCTGTTAATTCAAGTCATTTCAACCAATTTTAAGAGCTTCCATCACTTTTTAAGTGAAGTCTCTTAGTGGACTTTAGTGGACTGGACCCTAAACTAGAATTCGCATGGAGCCAGTCCACACCACTCCACCCAGTATAATACTTCTGTCTCTTTGACTGAGCTTTATAAAACACAAAATGTGTGCTCTGAAGCGAGTAATGAATAAGCTAATACCTTGGTTTTGCTTGCTGTTTGTCCCCTTTTTGGAGCTAATGACTTTGTACTGTAAGACTCCTTCGTATCCAGGGTTTTGTATAACAGTGACTTGTTATTATAGCTCAGCACTTGAGCGTGTAATAAATGTAAATCTCACTGTCTGTAACTTGGTCCCCCGAAGCTCATTATTTGTGACAAGTGTGTGAGGCAGTGTTTGTTTTCTGCTGTGTTGCAGATGAGTAATGAGATCATTCGCCTGTGCCTCCAAAGCATCTCTCTGGACAGGATCTTTAAAAGCTACGTGATCTCAACCTCAGCGACTATATCCGGTGCTGCCTATCCTGAAAGGAAATTTACTTGCACGCATCACAGATTCACCACTAGTAAGAAAAATATCACCCATGCAGGGACTCAACTCACTGAGGGTCCTCTAAAAGCTTGTAAAATGTTTAATTAAATTATATAAATTTAAAACAATATAGAGTATTAAATGTGGTAATTAGAGATTGTAATTTTTCAGTGTTGTGCAGATTTATCTGTAATTAAGTTTCATTTTCACTTGACTGTAAAATTCAATAGATAGTTCTGGCAGAGTTTGGAAGTGAGCCAAAAGTAACTTAGTTAGAGCCATGATAAATCAATGGGACTGACTGTAGTGTGGATTTATTTTTCCATCCTCCAGTACAGTTCATTAGTCCTTAAATACACAAGACTTACTGTATGAATAGCTAATCAGCTCTTAATACCACATGCAATGGCTGACCATCACAAATTAAAGTTGTGGTCAAACATGTTGCATTCAGATTTTAGCACAGACCACACAGTCACAGTCAGTGTGTCTGTTTCTGTTGAGTAACATTATATTGAATTAATGTGTGTGACTGGATGAGTGTTGACATGCAAAAGGTCAAAAGATAAAAGCTAAAAGCTATATAAATGCAGTCCCTTTACTAATCAAGAGCATAATAGTCTAATATAACAATTAAAAACTGAGATGATGAGTCATTATGGATTATTACAGCTCTACATTTGGAAATGTATCTGTTCATGAAACCTTACTATTTTACTGAGGGTTTGGAAACGAGGGGCTGAGCCTCTTTTGGGAGGTTTCCCTGTCATATTTAATGTGTTCTGAATGTCCTTGGCCCTATTTTGTGCAGAGCAGTACAGACTGTATAATCTCGAAAGTCATATTAGCTAAATTGGGGTTACAATGGGATTTTAAATAGTGTGTTCCCATCTGTAGTGCATTTTCAGTTCCTTGCGATAACTTCAGAATGCACGTCCAAATGCATAAAGCGGGTCCAATCTTAAATCAGTTCAGACAGGGTAAATACCATATGCGCAACCTTCCTTACATATGCTGTTTATTTATTATTGCAATACTTTCATTAACTGTGTTTATTCTTCAATCGTTTGACTTTGCTTTGTTGTGTTCTTTAAAAGTTTGGAAGCAATCAGATCATCCATAAGATCAGTTTACCATCAGTACACAGGGTGCCACAGGGAGTAAACTTGTGTGTCGGATTAACCAGCTTCAAGTCATTCTCTAGAACTAATTTTAATTTAATTTTCTACATGAGACACAGTCATTTTTCCATTTAGAACAGAATATTTTCCTGCCTGAAGAAAATGCAAGACAAAGTGTTAAGTGGAAGTTGAGATTAGGAACCTAATTTACAGCAGATGAAAGCACTATTTATCATAATAGATGAAAAAGGAGCAAAGCTTGGAGCTAGAGGTCACTGATACTACAAGCTTACTAACACGTGCTAAATGGTGTCATTAAAAATACTTGTTTAATCAGTTGGGTGTTTTTTCTGCTTTTAACCACGACAATGCTAATGACTGAGACACTGTCTTGTAAATACAAAAGCAATTGTGTTTACTGTTGTGTTTTTGTGAGATTCTTAGCTGTGTCACCTCTGAGGAAACTGTGAAAGTGCTACTGGTTCTTTTAATAATAATGACACATTCCTCTCACTAAATGATAGCATAATAGAGTAGTCGTGCATAATGAGATAAGACGAGAGAGTCCACTTACTTCAAAGTGATACAGATGCACTGAAGTGATGGCAGATCCCTGCAAACATCTGCTTTTTCTGTCAGCTTGTTACCTCTCCCTGCCTTTGCATGTATTTACACACACTAGTACACTAACTGTGCAGCCACATTTAACAATTTGGATATTTCCCAGAAAAGGTACCAAAAATATAATGCAAAAAAAGAACATTCAGATAACTGGAGAGTTAGAGAAGACAAGCAAGATCTGCTTCAAGTTATTTGTTTCCTTCACTTGTCAGTTAATCAGTGGGTCAATGGTTTTTGAACCACAGATTTTCACTTCATTACTATGATTGCCTTAAGAAGCAGTCTAAAGGGATCCCAGCTTTTTCACTGGCTGGCACACACACACACACACACACACACACACACACACACACACACAGACACACACAGACACACACAGACACACACACACACACACACACACACACACACACACAAACAGAGCTTCTGTATCTTCTATATCTTTTTGTTTCCATCTCTGATTGGCTGCGTAGCTTAGAAGCTAGTTAGCAGGTAGTTGCTCACTAAAAATAAGCACATTAGCAGCTTTAAGCTAACAGAGATTCGAATGTTACAGAATAAAAGGAGTCGCTAACTGTGACAAACACACATTGAATTATCCAACAACAAGCTCCCATCAAATCTATGGAGATTTTTAGCATCTCTGTAGCTTTTTATGGGGCAGTTCACTCTCATTTTCACTCTCATTGTAGCAGAAAGAGATTTTGTTGCATAGCTTTTAGCGAAAAAGCGCTTAAAAAAACCCGCCTGTGCGCTACCTGATGAGGTTCAGAAAGCAGACAGACAAACACAAGTGATGACAATGTGAACAAAGTGCATTTAAAAGCAGAAACATCATTAGATATAAATATCTTTTGCAGAAGCTGATGAAACCAAACCAGAGCTTAAAAATAGGGAATAAAGTTTTTGTTTCCACTCGTCAGATGCTAATGATGCTAATGTTGTTTATGACTGTTTGATTTGTCATTTGATTTGATTTGTTCTCCATGTATCAGTGCTGCATTGATTGGTCCTGCTGCCCCCAGGTGGCCACAAATTAATGACTCCTAATTTGAAAAATAAAGTTACACTCTCTATTTTATTGATTAACATAAATTTCAAACCACAAATGATAATCAGAGCATTAATTCTGCACAAGAAACTCAAAAACAAAAATTTCAGTTTGTCCAAAAGCTTAAAAAACCCCCCAATATTAATGATTTTCTAACAAATAATCCAAAATTTGTTTCCCATTTCTTCCAAACTGTCAAGATTGTTCCCCTTTTTTGGTCAGTGGTGTTGATTTTAAGTAGTTTAAGTTGCCTAAACTTAAGAAAAACCTCAAAAACTCACAAACTACCAAATCAGAAAACTCTCCTTTAAAAAAAAACTTTATCTGATGGTCATATGTGTTTTGATAAACATCCTGTTTTGCCACCTGCTGCAGGATGTGACAGTGATTTTAAAAATTCAGCATCAGCTTCCCTTTTAATTCCTTTTAATAATTTATTCCAACATCTGTGCCTTTTTCAGCTGCAGCATCATTAAAGCTGTGCAACAAAAACACGGCTAATATCTGCAAAGACTGAAGGTTTAAAAGCACTTTGTTCTTATTTACTGTATTTTGATTCTGTATTTTCCACATAACAGCACAGATTTGATCTTCACTGCATCATTCAGAGACTTTTTATACTGTTTTTAACCAGTTTTAGGAAAAATAAAACTCTTTCCGTCCGCTGTTTGAGTCTCCTGGCAGCCACAGAGAGACATTGCCTCCTGTCTGTAAGTGGTGAGTCGGTCTCCTCTTTTATTTATAGCCGTTATATTGTCTTTATTGTATTTCCAAAGAGGCATTATTCCGTAATAACTCTCTCATGCTTTATTTATCGCTCTTTATGTCTCTCTGTGTTGCATTTCATTCCCGTCTGTCCGTTTTTTTTCACTCCGATCCGTTTCCTGCTCGTTGTCCTGAGAGCAATATTGTTCGCAATAACTCTGTCTTATATATATTTCTTTCCTTTTCTTCCCTCTGTCAGCGTTTCACACTCACACACACACACACACACACACACACTCACACACATACACACACACACTCATGTCTTCTTGCCTGGAGGTACTACTATTCCAGTCAGTTCCTGTTGAGACAAGTGGCAGGATTGAATGTGTGTGTGTGTGTGTGTGTGTGTGTGTGTGTGTGTGTGTGTGTGTGGCTCCCATTGTGAGCGATGTGTCTGAAGGAGTTTCCTGCAGAGAGCTGCAGTGGTGTTTTGTCACCAGCAGAGATGCAGCAAGAATACCCTACAGTGTGTGTGTGTGTGTGTGTGTGTGTGTGCATGCATGTGTGTGTGTGTGTGTGTACATACAGTATGTCACTTGGCTTTATGCGAATTCCTTTATTTGTGCTCACTGACCTCTTTCTGACTTCACACTCTTAAATCCCTCGACAAAATGAAGCTGTGCGCAGACTAAAGGCCATGTTTCAGTGTTTGTGTGTAAGTGTGTGTGTGTGTGTGTTTTAATGGTTACAGACCTCTTGTGCTGATTGGTGCTTTGTGGTCGTTTCCTCAAAAGAGACTTGCCGAACTCTCTCCATCGAACAGACTCCATTTTTTTGTGAAAAATGTGCTTTTCACACTCTTTCCTGCATGAAAAAACAATATTTACTCAATTTGAATCTTCATGTCGTGTGTTTTCTGTTTGTTAAATAAATCTGGTTAATGTCGCGTGTGGTCTCCTCCTCTTCGTCCTTCCCCTAGGCCGCGCTCTGACATTAAACATTAATGAATCACGGCGCAGAATAAGCCGACAGTACATGAATTCTGCCTCAAGGCCCCTGGAGATTTATGGCGGTCTTTCTATGGAGCGAGTGCCGAAACATCTGTAAGATCCCATTCTTCACAGAAGACAAGTGGAGGCTGCACAAACAAACGGAGCCAATAGAAATCCAACACATGATGTCACTTTTTAAAGCCCTGAGTATCTATTTAGCATCAGTTCTCACTGATAACTGATCAATATTAATAGAAAAATGTCAAACATCTCAAAGAATCAGTGAAGATTTGCTGCTTTTTCTTTGTCTTAAGTGATTTTGGACCGATGTTCAGGCAGTTTTAGAAAGATATTTTGGGCTGTAAAAGGACACAGACAGTTTATAGACCAAACAGTAAATCAAGGAAATAATTGGAGGATAAATCAATAATGAAACTAATTGTCAGCTGCTGACCCTGTTTAATGATTTACTTACATATATGGGCTTCCAGATGACGATATGAAGGTCTGTAATTTGAATTTTTTGTACAGCTCTGAATATCTGGATACCTGGAACAGAAAAAAACAATTATTAAATTAAACTTTTTGAAAAACCACTTAAAAATTTGTACTTCTGGTGCATTAAAAAGAGCTTTATAACTCTGCATTTATTAATCATCCCTAATCAATACAGTATAATCTTATAGATGGGCCTGTTTATGTGTTTAATGTGTTTGTTGGCTTCCTCTGGATGATAATATGCTACTTATGTTTATATTTAACGGTACATATTTACACAATTATGTAATTATGAAATCACTTCCTCCCTTTTTCTTCTGTCAGACTCATAACTTTACTCATTAAATTAAAGAAAAACGATAAGAAAAAAGGTTTCGGGTTGATGGACTGATGGTTTTCCCGGTCAGACAGAAGGAATGATGAGGATGATCCAGATGGGTCCAGAGGTGAGGGGACATCTGGTGACTGAGCGGCCCAGACAAGAGCTACTACAGCTGGCTAGCATCTGGTCCCTGTGGCCCCTGGGCTCCAACCACAGGACCGGAGCCAGAGGCTGGAGGGCAAACGCTGAAAAAATGCCTGGATCTGAGTCCAGCTCGTGTGACAAAGGGATGGATGGATGGATACGGTGGGTGGAAAGACAAAGAGTAGAAGCCAGATCTGGAGGGCTTGTTGCTCTTTGTGGATGGATGGACTGAAGAAGTGAGGAGGGAAAGAACAGAGCCAAAGTCTGACAGTATGACGGCTCTTTTAAAGCTACGATATAACAGACTTTGTCAGGGATACAAGGGATGAATTATTTCTTACAGTGGTGAGACTCGATTAAAAAAATTAATCTAATTAATTATAGGCTTTGTAATTAATTAATCTCAGTTAATCGCATGTCAATATTTGACACGAGAAGCAACATTTTTTGTCATTTTGTTGTCTGTGCTAGCTGCAACATGTTTGGCATTGTGGTGGAAACGGAGGTTGGAAGAACTCCGGATAGGCAAATTCTTTCTTGGACACATCCAGATTTCCACCCGGTAATTGTTTTCTAACAAACCCAGCAACGACTTCTCATCTTTTATCTTTTAAATTTTTTGAAATTTTATATTTTATAGACATGTAGCAAATGATTGGAGCCAGAGTTGAACTCACGTGGAGAACGAAACTTCC
>JAQMCX010000039.1:4877885-5013603 GCA_029814765.1 Acanthurus leucopareius
TGAACCACAGATTTTCACTTCATTACTATGATTGCCTTAAGAAGCAGTCTAAATGGATCCCAGCTTTTTCACTGGCTGGCACACACACACACACACACACACACACACACAGACACACACAGACACACACATACACACACACACGCACACACACATTCCAAGCACTCCAATACCCCTTCGGGCCTCTCGCTGTCTGCACGGGCAATCGACCTCGTCCAACCAATTAAAGACGGCGCTTAGTTCCTGATCGATGGCTGAGGTTGGGGTGGGGCAAGATGAGGACAGCAGGAAAGGAGGGGAGCTATTCAAGAAGATTCACTTCATGACCCAAAGAAAGTTTTTATTTGGTCTTCCTATCTAAAGCTCCTAAACCCTCATCCTGAGATCACGCTTAATGTGCTAAATGCATCAATTGCTCTCCCTTGCGGGTTTCATAAGAAAATAAGTTGTTGTTGGGGAAAACCATTGTGTTTGATAAAGCTGTTTGGCATTAGTTTACATGTTGATAGTGTTTATAGTAGATTCACTCACTTTAATGTTTATGGGATTTCTGTAAATAAATCAACATGCAATACTACAGTTCATAATGATGTTTACACTATGTTTTCTAAGGTGCTTGAAGCATTGAGGAGAGTGCATGGGATTTGGAGCAATATAATCTAAATATGTGGCTAAGAGTAACATGCATATGACTAAGAGTAACCCCAAGGTTAGGTTTATTTTGCACTCACATGCAGAGGAATGCAGGGAGTAGATTATCATTTATTAGTGTTTCTGGTTCACAGTTTATATGTGAGAAAGCTTCATAGATACTGTATGCAGTGACGTGTACGAGAGATAAATACATCTTAGTGAAGGAAAAGCAGTCATAACTCCCAAATATTCTGAAACTGAACTATTTTCATTTTCATCAGTTGTCGTTATTTATGGAATTTCCAAGAGACCTTGAACTGGGAAAGGCATTTAGAGAGAGATAGCCACCTTTTGAAAAATAAATTAATAACATTCCCTGCTACAGTATCTCTAGTCATTCCTTCCTTCATCAGCGGCTGGTGACGGAGGGAGGGTGTTAAGTAAAGAGACGCTGATCTGTTTTTCTCCCCGCCAGATATCACACCAAGTTAGCCTGTCACCCACACAGCCAATATCACAGTCAGTCCACATACTGGGTTCAGTCACAGGGCAGTGAGAGGGAGCAGAAGGGAGGGAGGCTAAAATGAGGAAGAAGAAGGAAGAAGTCAACGAGGATAAAAATGGGACTGTGGCGTGTCCTGGTGGCTCAGAGCAAAAGGGCTCATGCCATATGTGTACAGTACAATGCAGTGTGTCCCAGCTTTCCTGTCTCTCCCCTTCATACTGCACAATGTAGTAAATACATGCAAAATAAATATACAGAGACAAGTCATTTATGCCAAGTTTCCTTTAAAAAAGAGAAAGGAGCTAAGAAATGAGAAGACAGATGAATGGGGGGAGAGTGAAATGGATTTTAGAGAGACGAGGATGACCAGAGGAGCAGTGCTGGATGGGCTATAGAAGACGGCATCAAAGGGATGCAGCATGAATAAGCAAAAGAGGACTTTTACATCAGAATACACCTGACTAGCTCTGACACTGGCGAACCCGTACATACTTGCAGCAGTGAAAAGCCCGATCCAGGGAAATTGGTGAAGTGCTCTGAGATGCGGTGTCAACACAACAATACTGACAGCTTTGAAACCCATTTATTAGTCCCCCAAGGATCCCGCCATCTCCGAATTTGTCACAGAATTAGGTATCAGCCTGGGAATGCAGCCTCCTCTGTGGCAAATGGAATAAGCTCCAGAATAAAGTCATAAATTGAAAGCCTACTGGCAAATTGTCACCAGCACCGCAGTAGCCAGAATGTAGCATTTGCGTCCTTCTCACCTTCCTGCTCTTAAAGCACAGCTCAGCCTCACACACACACATCATTTTTCACATGGTCACTCCTACGCAGTATTAAGTGCAATAAAGTGATTCTTGGGTACATTAACACTGCAGAACAGGCTGTAATTGCAGTTAAGTAAATCTTTTTTTGGTGTATGAATGCCCATTTCTGAAGAGCTGACATTTTAACTCACTTAATTCCCCACAAAGTAGTTATGAAATTCTATTGTGTAATCATAGATACAATATTAAATAACTTCCTTGAAATGAGAACTAATGCATGTATTTTGGTTTTTTTTCCTCCCAATTATTAGGACTAAGAAGAAATATGGAGAGTCAGGAGCCATGTTTCTGTAATGCCTGCTGCCATAGCTGCAGAGACAACAGCTTTCAGCCTCATCACACACCACCTCACCTTCATAAGGTAATATACCAGGTGTTGTTACCTCGCTCTGGCTCACACTACTTCTTCCGTTCATTTCCCTGCTCGGTCTCACCTATGTCTCCTCTCTCCATTGTGTCCTTTGCCTTTACTACCTCTTCTCCTCTCCTTCTCTCCTTGTCTGCTTCACCTTCCTCCTCCCTGTGTGTTCCTGATCGATTAAAGTTGAGACTTTGAGGCCCTGAAAATAGCCAGGAATCACAGTTGGCTAATCCGCTCTCCTCTAACGTCTTCTTTGCTGTTAGAACATGTTTATATTAGACTGTACAGCATGTGCGTGCAGCCACACATTGAGCAGTTTACTTTGTTACTCTAACCCTCGGGGGGTGGTAGTCGATATGGTTTGTTTCTGTGCACTTTTGTGTGTAAGGCAGAGTATGTGTATGTGTGTGTGTGTGTGTCTGTGTGTGTGTTTGACATACTATATCTATCATGTATCTGAATGTAAGTGTTGTATGAGAATGGCGTGGTGACACATGATGAATGTGAGGTTGGCCGCAGCCTGCCCTCGCTCCTCTCTGTCCTCCTGGTGGCCTCTCTGTTGCTTTCTTTTTTTTCTCTTCTTTTCTCTGTTGTTCTCTCCATCACTGTCTCTCTCATTTTCAATTTTTTTTTGTTTTTATCAACCCCCTCCTCTCTTTTCCTTTCCTTTCGGAACACTTCCAAGCACTGTTTTCTTTGCATGTGCAACCATGCAAGGCACACGCACAAATACAGTCATGCACACACACCTCTCTGTCTTTATTTAATCATTGGATCCATTACAGGGGATATTTTCCCAGACAATGCCTCCGAAGGCGGTAAGCCAGGCGGGCCAAATGAGAGGGGGGAGATCTCTCTATCCCTCATCACATGGAAGCCACAGTACTGGCACTCCCACTGACTGAGATGAATGAATTTAATATATCTCCCTTTTGAAGCACAGATGACCTCCTGATATGGCTCTCTGTCTCTCTATCGCAGGAGGGCTTTATTATATTTTATTTTTTTTGCTCTGCCTATCAAATCTGGAAATGCACAGGAAGACATCTGAAGGGATTTTGACAGAGACTAATTTGTTTTGCGGCCTGACGTGAATCGCGTATATCTTTATCCATATAGGAGCGGACACATTTTTCCACCACCCCAACACTTTTATGATCAGGAGATAGTGCTTATCATGGGAGTTTGTGCTTGCGTGCAGCTGTAGCTGTTTATAGAGTAAGCAACAAGTTGTGCCTTCATGCCTGTGGAACATGTTAATTTAATAGCTGCTGAGTTATGACTTGATAATGTCGAGCAATATAAAAAATAGAGGTATGATCTGTTTCTTAAAGTAAAAGAATATTGGTCTTTTGATTTTCTAACTCTTTAGGGTATATTTTTATATTACCCTCTTTGAAAGGTTAAGGGCCAGCCAGCTACATCTGGAATAGGTCAAAGTAGGGTCAATAATCATTTCAGATCAGATTTAAACCTGCACCTTTGACCCTCTCTGAAATCTCTTGAGATTTCTTTTACTGTTCCATATAGCATAGTGTTTCTTTCTCTGTGCTAGAGCCTCTGCATGATTCCTGTATGTATATGTGTGCACGTCTGCTCTGATTTTTGTGCCTCTGTACTAAAGTAAGCTAGAGTGACCTCTCTTTTATTTCCATCCTTATTGGATCTAGAGCTCTCCTGAGATATCAGAGACGTTGATGCCTCTGGTCATTTTTCTGTCTCTTATAACTGACTGTCCCAGTGTGCTATGTAAGTCCTACTTAATTAGGCCCCAAATTGGAAGGATTTATGCTTATCCAGACACCAAAATGTCTTTTATTGGGTATTTATCCCATGAGGGCAGGGCCACACTGATCAAATTACACTGATTCAGACTGCACAGCTTACTGCTCTGCAAAGTACTGTATGTTCTGCATGCTCGGGCAAGTTTCTGATGCACACACGTACTACACACTCTAAAGAAAACACATAAATAATGACCCCGCATCAACCTATCATTAAGTAAAAATGAAAATATTTAATTTTTAAACAGGAATAAGGGTCTTTAAAACACCAGTAGAGACCCCTGGAGGCCAGACTTTTTGCTACACCCAATAAGACCAAAAGGTGAGCAGGGTTTTAAAACAAGCTACCAATAAGCTAACATTTGAAACAAATAAACACAATCACCACAAGTGCTTTTGGAAAAATATGATTCCTCTTGGAGATGACAGTGTGTAGATCATATGAATATGTTATGTTGAATAAGAAGTTGAAAACGATGGGTCAACAGTCTCTAAACTGTGTTTTGTTTTTCTCTTACTTTTATTCTGCAAACAATGGTTTACATAACTTTAAGTAGGCAGAATTAGCAGTGCAGATTTGTTTTTAAAAACAGCCTCCCTCCTGCATGTCCCTATTTAGACCCCTATGATGGAAATTCAGGCAAGTACTAATTTTCTTTTTCCGTAACAAGCTTAACATTTTTCACAAGCATCATCTGTCATTTAAATTATAATCAACCTGGTAAATGAATGATTCATCATAATGTTTTAATGGCATAATTTAAGAGTCTTGAACTCCTCCGGTGAATTAGTCTGATGAGTGGAAAGAGGCCATAGTTTTAAAAAAATCATTGTGTCCCTAGAGTTGAAAAAGTTGTAGAGGCAATGGAAAAATAGCCTTTACATACCCAAAACACCTGCACGTCTTTGTATGCGAGCAGAATAACGCATTTATTTGTGTGTATGTGTGTGGGAGACTGAGCAGGTTTTTTGTGCACACAGGGCACCAAAGTGCTGTTAATTTCTGCCTGAGCAGGGGAACGGCCACTAAAAGTATCATTGAAGTGATGAATGTGCTGCTAGGCACAGACATCAGTGTTTAATCTGAGTCATTGGAGAAATAGCACCACATCAACTTCAAACGACTTCCTTTCATCTGCAGTTAGAGACGGATAGTCACAGATGTGGACCCTCTCCTTTTCCCCTTGTTTCATTTCTCCTGCACATTTCCTTCATACCTCATGTATTTTATACTCTAAAAAGTAGATGTAAAACCCCATCCTTCATACCTATGTGCAGCAAAGCTACAGTACGTGTCTGAGTGTCTGTGTGAGTCTGTGTATTGTAAGAAATGAGATGGAATAGTATTAAGTGACTGAGCCAATTTAATGTTGCAATTCAAATTTGCCTTTTTTAACTCTTAATAATTATAATACACTTTCAAAGTCTTTTCTTTCCTTCTAGTAGACCTCTGGTGTTTCAGAGTAGGTTTCACTGTAAGTCGAAATTCCAGTGATGATGGTGTAATTTGTGTATATTTTCCTTTTTAGCAGAGACATTCACTAAATGAATATAAAATGAATTGCTAGATCATTAAGACAGGGATCTGCTGGCGCAAAAACTAAATTTTGGGGCCCCTATGGACTCTGGAGTCATTCCACACTCTGTATATCAGCCTTCAAATGCAGTCAACACAACATACCACATATGGTGACCTTGTTACCATACACGCCAGTTTTTAGTAATTTTGTTAAAAGCAGATTTATTTAGGAAAATGCAGTGGCAGATATGGATTTACGTCTAGCTGTTTATGTATGTCCCTTGCACCTGTTGGCTATGTTAACATGACTGAGATGTGCCTGTGCACATTGTTGCATTGAGGTCAAAGTGAGAAGATAGGTTGTATCTTAGCTCAAGTAGATCGCTCATTCCCAGTGCATTAAATGCTTTTCATAAAAAAGTAAGTGTGTAGAGCGGCTAGACAGGCTTAAAAGCAACAGCCAGAAGAAGACAGGGATTCCCTACCATGTAGGTGGAAAATGAAAAAGACTCCAACAGTAATGACGAGGATGGTGACCATGACAACAAAGATGGTCTCAACAGTATAAAGGACAAAGAAGGACTGCTCATATGACAGGGGAAAAAAAACATTTCCCTGACCAAAACAGGCTTGAGGGTGGAAAGAGAAGTAAAACTGTAATGAAAAGATAGCCGAACAGCAGAGTGCTATGAAGATGGTGGTTAGCTAGTAATTTGAGCCAGTGACTCATCAAAGAGACTGAGAAAAAAAACGTCTATGATCCGGTAAAGTATATTTAGAAATTTAACACTAACTAATGCTCACCCTGTCACTTTAATATATTATTTATAAATCAACCAGACCTAGAACTTGCCTTTGAAAAGTGACTCTGCAATACACTCAAGCTGAGAAAAGAGTGGGAGGTAACGGGATGCTCACATCAGATTAGAAAAACCAGCAACCAGGTAGATTCAGCCTCCCTCGCTTTCCCAGAGACAAACCTTCTTTAATGCTTTTGGGTTTTTGGGGGGAATTTTTACCAACGTTTTAGTAATAGGCCCTGAATAATAGGACCGAGTTTTTACTTGTTTGAATTTATATTCCTCCTTCTAGATATGGGAACAGTTAAAGTATTTTATTGTTTTGCTATACTATCATTTTCACTCTACAGCCACAAATTCTGAAGCTTTAGCCTTGAAAAACTTCATATGCATTAATAGTATTTCAAAAATAACCTCCACAGTCTAGGACATCAACGTGACACTGGCAATTTTTGGAATTTATTTTTAGGTGTGTAATATCAACTGAAGTAATGCAGCTCTTCTAATAGTAAACCTAAAATGTGATGTTTCTCTCTGTTTGTGTAACAAAACGTAAAAGTTTATCGACACTCTGAGCTTCCAGGCATTTTAGGAGTTCCCATGTTTTGCACAGAGACAGTAAAGTGAAGAAATGCCCACATTTCTTCTATGCAGTGTTGTTTTACTTGGAGTAACTGCTGTCAGGCTACAAAGCTTCTGAAGGAGAATTCAAACCTGTGTTTAAGTCCCCCCAGGTAAAACAGAGCATAAAAAATGTCACAAATCTTCTGTATTGCCTGCACAAACGCTCCTGCATTGTGAAGAAAAAAAAATAATAGCAAAAGGTCAACAACTGGCAGGGCTGCCCCAGACTGAAACTTAGATTCCAGGCCTTTAAATGAATAGGTAACATTGTTAACACTATGCCACATTACAGTTGATACAAAAACATAAAAATCAGCCTTCGAAATATAATTTTACTGGTGCAAATATGAGGCTATAGTGTCATTCAGAAAAACTCAAATAAATAACCTCTATCTCCACAAAAGCAATTTATCAATACGATGAGTTATGTATACTTAGACATTAACTCAGGACAAATTTTCCCTCTTTCCCATTTCCCATTTCATGCCTCTACTGTCCCCACCATAAACCCATTCTGTCTTTCTCATCCCTGGCTCTGCTACTCATTCTGGTGCTGCTCTGTCCCAGCAGTCTAAGGCTCCTGTGCCGGGGTGGTTAACATGAACACTCCTCTGATGCTCCAAGCTCCCAGGTAGATTCAGTTAGCCAAACAGCTAAAACAGGGGTCGGCAACCCGCGGCTCCGGAGCCGCATGTGGCTCTTTCATCGCTCTGCTGCGGCTCCCTTTGTCTTTGGAAAATAAATAATAAGTGTTTATTTTTTAAATTTAATTCTAAAATTGAATATTATGGTGCTCTTGTAACATTAAAATAAAACATTTTTATTTTCTATTTTTCTTTTCTTTTTTTTTGTCACTCAAAATATGTGTCACAACCGCGACATGTGCGACACCCGCCGGCGCGCAATTCATTGAGCTTTTCATCCCCCGGTAGGCCAACCATGAATAATTCCAAGAAAAGAAAAGTTTTTGAAGCAACCAGAACATTTACCAGACAGCACATTAAAGACATCAATTCAGCTGTGGCGTACTCAATTGCCAGCGTCTTTTTTTTAGGAGTTCAAAATGTTCAAAATGTTTTTGTTGCATGCAGGGAAAAAAATAGTTTTCTCTGTACCAGTTCACTGATTTCATGAATGCAACACACTATAGTTTTTTTTATACATAGAATAAAGGTTTATAAAAAGATATATGCAGTGTTATCTTCATTTTAGATGTCAAAAGGGTTTTGCGGCTCTCTGTGTTTTCTTTTCTTTGGGAAACAGGTCCAAATGGCTCTTGGAGTGTCTAAGGTTGCTGACCCCTGAGCTAAAAGAACAAACTAGCTAGCTAGCTAACTAGCTGATTTTTGCTGCAGACTTCCGTATTGCAAGACAAAAGGTCAGTGTTGAAACTGTTTCCTTGATAGTTTTTTCTGCCTGTAATGACAAGGCAAAGCTTTTCAAATGGAGGTCTTTTTTTAACCTACATCAGAGGGAGACTACTGACAATGGGATTGACTAACCTTTTTTTGTTAACTCTGTGGTTGACTATTATGGTGTAGCCATATAAACCAGATTGCATTTACAGTGTGTCACATTTTTTTATGCATGTGTAGCCCAGTAAAAATCACCTTTTTTCAGATGTATTTGGAAAGTCATGTCTTATTGGATTTGCTTACTGAGGTCACATGCTCATTCTTATGTACCTGCTGTCACCTTGGCTTCATCTGAAGTCCTTCTCTCCCTCTTTCCCACCTTCCCATTTCCACTGTAAGTAGCAACAATAAACTTTTTCTGTCTTCAGGATTACCTTTCCATCAGAGGCAGAATGAAGTGTGAAAAGCAATCTGAGAAACGCCAGGCCACCGGTATACAACTTCTGCGGATGCAATTATGCCAATGACAGATCATTTTCTGACCTTTATCCCTCAGCTTGTATGGATGGCGGTTTGCCACTGTGACAGCCTGCTTTTTGTTTTCGTGCACTTTCCAATTTTGCGACAGCTGGAGACCCAGCTCTAAAATGCTGAGGTGCTCATCTGTTTGAAAGACAGCTTGACTTTTTGTGCTGCTCTTTCTCCCTAACCCTCTATGTACTTTTGTTGTGTACATCTCAGTCAGTGCAACATTCTCATTATTTCTTTATCGGTCTCTCCTCTCCCACTTCTCTTCTCTCTCCTCCTCTTCATCTTTTGTTCTGTCCCTCTGTTTCTCTCTCTTTCTGTCATCTTTATTTACATCAGACATTCTCCAAAGACTGGGTCTTGGACCAAACCAGCATTTTTGTTCTGGTTGATGCCCTCGTTCAAAGGTTCAGAGACATCACCACATGCTTGAGGTGAATTGCTCTCTCACACAACCACAGCCATGAATACATATACAGACAAAGCAGCAACCTCCGGGGCTGAAAAGTGAAGCCAGTTCCTCAAATGGCCACTTGAGCAAGTCAATCCCCTTGAGACCCTCATAGCAAAAAGCCCAACTTTACAGCAGAAATGAACATATTTACTGCCTGTTACAAAACACTGATTTTAGCCTCAACAGCTAATTTTTTTTTAATGCAAAGCAACTGTGCAGGGGCTGACTTTTTATATAGCTCACTCATTTAAAATATATCAACGCTTGAAGTCATGCATAATTAAGGGTGTGGCTGCTCTAAGTGATAGCAGTCTTAAGCTGTGTCACACACACATTAGTAGTAATGTATATCCTCTCCAGCTCCACGCTCTCATCCAGATAAGATCATCGCTGGCTCCAGAAAAACAAGATGATGTCAGCCATAATGCCAAACCCAAGACTATGGCACAGCTCTGTCTCATGTTTATTATGCATGATGTTACAGAGATATACCAGCAAACACACTCTGCAGACTAATGGTATAGAAATTAGTTTCAGACTCATTTGATACCATCCACTTCAATTTCTACTGGTTGTTCTCCTGATGTATCTGAAATGCTGTCTGAATGCTCGATTCTTCTTTCTTATCCAGTCAGTTTACCCATGACCATACCTTTTTGTCATACAATCCGTTGCTATCTGTCATCTCTCCTGTGGGGAATGCATTGTCTGTTTTGTTTGTCCTCCTCTCTTTTTGTTATCCATGACATTGCTGTGGCTTTGTCTCCTGTCCTGCAGTGCTTTGCTTGTGTGGCTTCACTGCAAGAACTAAAATCATGTTATCTTTTACTTCCTTAAATTTGATAATAAATGCTCTACATCCAACATGGCATTTTCAAAAATAAAAACCCACATAGGATTTAAAGAGCAGTTTTTGTGTTGAGTGTGTTGACTTGCAACATGAGAAATAAACATTGGCATCTTGCAAAAAGTTTGTTTGATTTAATTGATTTTAAGGTTTTATGCATCCCTGTTTATCACCTCATTCAAAAATTGTCTTTGACCTTTAACTTGATTCAGCTTAACCTTCAGTTGCTTTTTCCCACTGTGTTTTCCCATTCTATTTATAAAATTCATATCTCCCCTCTATCCTTGCTATTGTTGACCAAGCCTCCCTTTGGACTTTGTCTGAAGATATCATTGAATGCAGATATCCTCCCTTACAAATCCATGGGATGTGACCTTGAATACATTTAGTCTTCAGTATTTCCTCAGTTCTTATCACATACATGCATAACACAAACACTCATCTTGCGGTTTGTATGTGCTTTCCTTTTCTACTTTCTATTTCATCTCCATGATTCACCTGCAGCTACATAGATTAAACTACATTATGCCGAGCAAAGCCGTGTCGCTACATAACATCTTATTCATACTTGTCCTTACCTTAACCCGTCTCTCCATTACAGCTCTGCCATGTGGGATATCATTTTCTCTAGGCCACATTACTGCCAGTAGCAGCTTGTCTGTTGGGAGGAGGGTCAGCTGAGGGTCCTGCCATGCTTCGGCGGGCGCCAGGGTCCAGAGGTCACCCACGGCCTGCTGGAGATACAGACCAACTTCCACCGCTGCCTCCAGATTCTGAACTTTGTTGGCACGGGCATTGTGGATGTCGAAGCACCACCTGGCACAATGATTACAACAGGTAGCGCTGTTTATCTTTAAAGGATAATTACATTTTTTGGCTGGTTTCTGTTTCTTTGTTGTTTCTTCACATATGGGGCCCAGTGACCTTCTTGGTACAGTGGGTGTCAGTACTATTAATAGACTGCTAGGAGTTGCCACAGCTCGTAAACATGTTCTTGGATCTAAGCAAGGATGTTTGGTATTATTAAACTTAACCAAAAGCTGTTAAAACAAACATCAACCTCAGCATTTGGACAAACATTTGACATTAATAAGTTTGTGGTGGAGTCATTGCAAATAACACTCAGTAAGTGGAGTTAAGGAATCTTGATAAGAGTGAGACTAGTGTCTTTGCAAACCCGAAGCTTCTCTTACAAAATGCTGTCTCATAACACAAGATATTTATAGTCAGACAAGGTAAGGAAGATTTACAAACTCTTTGTAGGCTGACAACATCTGGGATTGAATCACATTTTTTTGAATATAAGAAGTATGTGAGCTTAAAAAAAGCATGTCTTAACAACATGATGGAAATACTGTCTATACCATCAGTAGTGAAACTAACTAACGTAACAGCTTTCATGCAAAAAGATATTCATGCAAAGACAATGAATAAGCCTCTAATTTTTGACAGCTTAGTGGGAAATATACAAAGTCTATACATATTGGATGGTGAAGACATGGAGACAATACACCTTACACTGTCATGCTTCACTCTTGTTCAGTTTTTGATTAATTTGGAATAAAATAAGAAATACTATGAACAAACACCTGTTCATCTAAAGACCAGCATATTTTCCTCTGGGTGCACAGTATTTTTAACCAGTTAAACAGTACCTTTTTTGAAATCATTGACCTATAAAAAAAAAATACTGACAGTAACAATATCTAAGTAAGAATATAAATACAATACAAAGTTATAACGCCCGATATGGTAAGAATTCCATTGTGAAATATCTGAATGAATAACAAAAATGTGAGTTTAGAAAGCGAAAAATCAATGATGTTGCAGAATTGTGCACATAGAAGACACTACTGCTAATTGTCAGCTAAACCACTGAGCTGATTTTTATGATTTTTGGAAAATAAGAGACGAAGGCATACACCCCCTGTCATCAATCGAGGTGAGGTGTAGCAAGAGAACAGCTGAAGTTTCAAGAGCCAACATTACAGGTTCGCACTGCGGTGTAATGTTGCTGCACTGCGCTGCATGAACAAGAGGTTGTTGTAAAGGTCATCGCCTTAGGAAGAAGGAGTTAATTTTTTAAAGTCTAGTTCATTTATTATTTGACACAGCCCCCTCCTACACTCACACCACTTTGTGTAGGGGTCATGGAGCATATGGATTCCTTCTTTGTAGAAATCAGTTTCTTGTACCTCAAGCTCCTTCTGCATCTTGGAAAACAGGCAGTAGAATGAGGGGTCCAAATGAGGGGAATAGGTTGATGTTTTTCCACTTTGCAACCCAATAAGAACAGGTGTGTGACCCGCTCTGGGCCATGACCCGAAGTTTGGGAAACACATTTTTAAATAAAAGTGTGCAAACTTTTATTCATGCAAAGCAAGACAGAACAAGGGTTATCTGACATGGGTGTCTGTTGCAACACAGATGTATAGTTGTAGCCCTTCAAAAGGTCACACTTAAAATGAAAGGAGAGAGTGGCTTTAGTGGGATTTAGCAAGGCCTAGCTTGAAACCACTGTCTTGTTGTCTGCTTGATTTTTGAGGTTCTCAGTTTGAGGTATTCATTGGGAATGCCAAGCACATCTAAAGGGATGTCAAGAGAATTGAACTCGCATCACTACCAAATTTAGGAGTAAATAAGGCTGTCCTGCTTCAGTTTCTAGAGAGCTGGTTGGAAGACCATTTTCTCCTCTTGTTTATTTTGCTGAAAAAAATAACCAACTTTAAGCAAGACGAGCTTTAAACATTTGATATGAGAGGATCATGCTGATAACTGGTATAAAATCCCTGGGCTGTCATCAGTAGAATTTAAATGCCTGGTATTGCTGGGAGTAATAGAGATAAATGTGCTGTGGCTGAGAATCTGTCTTGTTTCCTCCCTCTGAGTCAGTGCCTTGCCCTGTGAGCCGGGATAAAGCATCTCCTCTGTTTAGCTAGTTCATACACATATCCAGGCAAGGGTGTTTTGTCATCTTTTTGTCATTTTTCAAGTAATAATGGGTTTCTGTACACAGTTGTCAGACAGGACAGGAATCAGCTTTCGTCCCTTTTACACATGTACTGAATGCAAAACATTACACCCACCAGTATCCGGCCACATAAGCATGGTCCATTATCATTTTGTGTGCTTAAAAGCATAATTGTTTGTGGATAAATTGGTCATTGATTTTTTCATTGTTTAAACTAATTGCTGTCATAGATAGTCTGTCATTTGTTGTTTTTGCTGCAGTGTCTAAACTTGTCAACATGTTGTCAAAGGGAAGATAAAAAATATGCAGCAAAATGAGTTTGTTCTTATGGAGGCGCTAAGAGGCAAGAGAACAAAAAATTGTAATGATCTGTTTTGTAAGTCTGATTCAAATTGATTTCTCTCCTGTGTTTGTGACTTAAAGGAAATAATTTTGGTACGACCATCTTTCTGAATTCCCTAAGTTTCTTATTTATTTATCTCTCTCTCATCAAAAAGAAATTCTCCAGGTTAACACAAAAAATATATTCAACATCAAGTATCTTTTTCTTGTCATCTGTGAAAATAGGTGATTTTTTTTGGAGGGGTCGAACTATTTTTTTTTTTTTAACTTTTATATTCTTTTTTAAATCTTATTTCTAGTTTTCAGATGTAGTTTAGTCAGATTTCGGCACCAAAACTATTAAATTTGATGAGGGAAAGATAAAAGTTGAAGACATCCTTTGACTTCTCCCAATTGGGAGTTAACAGTTACATTTCACCTTCATGTGACCTACTTTACAAAAACATAATTTAGAAATAAGAGCCTAACAAAAAAAAATTCAAGAAATTACATATTTTACAGATGATATGATGGGGAATGTAGAAAGATTGTTATTCACCTGTTCTTAACTTATTAACACAGACAATAAACATTTAAGATCAGACTTAGTAAAAGGATCACCAGGAGTTCTGTAAGTTCTACAGAGCTATAAACATTATCACCTTAACATGCATTTTTGTAGTAACAGTGTATCTTGAAATTGAGAAAGGAAAACAAATATTAAACCACAAGCTTAAGAACAATGCAAACAATAAGTGATAAATTGTTAAGATAAGATATTTAATAAGCTGCAAAAAACAAATTCCCTGAGCACAGAACACATTTATCTATACAGCACACAAACACACAGTGCTGTAATGTTCAGCCCGGAACTCCTCCACATAAACTAATTGCTGCCGTTTACTGCTTGAAACAAAAGTGCATGAAATTAGTGTTGCGTCTAGACAAGCCTGTCTATGTGGATGTGTGTGTCCATAAATTTGACATTAAATGCATAGTTAGTATGTGTCTTCCAGATAAATGAGCATGCAATGCTATCCGTGTGTGTGTGTGTGTGTGAGTGTGTGTCCACACATGTAATTTATCTACATTGGGGTCTTTGCTGTCCCAGTGGGACACAACAGAAACGCCCCTCAATTGTCATTCTGACCTAAAAGGGGCAGCAGGTCATGTGACATCTTATCTGAATAACATGATTAAAGATGGATATGTTGCCTGTGTGACATGCATGTGCATTATATGTGTTTGCTTGTGTGTATATTGTGTATATCTGTATTTCCCTTATGTCTCAGCACATGTGCTATGCATGTTTGCAAGCATTTATATTCTGTGTATAACTGTCCATGCATGTGTGTGTGCATTTCCAGAGTTTAAGCCATGAAGGTGAAGCCCCATCCCTCGAGGGACTCGTGCTCACACTGTCCCTCTCCTGCTCATCGACACATCACAAAAGGTCTTCAGAAAAGCAGTTCGCTGGTAGCATGTGTATGTATATGTGTGTGCGCACTACGTGTGTGTGTGTGTGTGTGCAATGCGAATGATGGATTGGGGTCGTAGGGGGTTGCAGGGTTGCAATGTTGTTGCCAAGACAAACAGCTGCGCTTGTGTCTGGGGCAGGTGTTTCATAGCGACTCAGCACATTGAAATTAGTCAAATCAATACACCCCTTCCGCTTCTTTGCATATTTGTGTGAGTGAGTGAGAGTGTGTCTGTGTCTGAGCGTGTGCCCTCCTCTTTTAAATCTGTGCTTTTGATCTATTAAATCACTTCCTCTGTTCAGCTCATCATTATGTGTCTTTTTACTGCTCTAGTAAGGGTTCGGGAGATTTATATACTTGCATCACTTACACCCTCTCTTACCTGATATCGTATTTACAGTTACCTGGCTATAAATTGTCGAACGCCTGTTGTGTCTGTAGTTTGTGATAGCCAATCCACACCAGGTCCATTTTCCTTCCGTAAATGGACCATAGAGATCTGCCCATTCTATCACTTTAATACACAGAGAGCAAAGGCACTTTTCCCACAATAGTCTTGGTGTGTAGATTATCCACCCTCCGTTGATTTCTGAGCTTTCTGAGAGCCTCGAGGTCTGTCTCAGCTTCCCAGTGTGTGCCGCATTCACTGTGAGCTTCTTTCTCACGCTCAACCAATTTTATGTATTCACCCATAGATATAAACACATCTCTCCTGAGTAAAGACTCTTTTTCCATTGTCTTGCTCTTTTTCTCTCCGTATTTTTTATCTCCAACACTCACTCATACACACTCATCCTCTTCTTGTTGCCCCTTAAAATTCTTCTTCCATCAAACACACCACTGGACAGCATATGCAGGAAATGGACAGTATTGTTAATATGAAGCTGCACTTTATATCATTAGCCAGACGCAATCCTGAGTCCAAGCTGGGCTAATGGCTCTTATCCCGGCTCTCTGGCCTCTCCTCCTGGGGTGGACCGGCTGGTCTGGCTTGGTGGTCAGAAGTTGCTGTGGGTGGTGATCATCCTATAAACCTGCTGCTCTTAATCCTATCTTAGCAATTCCTTTATCCATGTTGATGGGTGCATTTCCCCTCATAGTTTATGCCTGTTTTAACAATAAAGCTTAAAAAGTATCACATTTAAAACAAAACAAAAAAAAGTGGTTGAAGGAGCTGTCAGATGTGTCAACAGATTGTTTCAATATAACAATACACATCTACCCACAATCACAACATATATGTTTGGGTGACAAATATGGTGTTTTCTTACCTAAAAAATAACCAGGAAAGTTCACATTTGGCTTCACAAACCCCAAGCTGCCATTCTATATCAGGCGCTCAGTCTTCTTTACCGGCCTAAATTTGTTTTGTATTCAGTTCTGGCAGTTCTGGCAGGCCACATATGAATGTTGTTTTTTTCCTCCTTTGAGTAAGTTCTTTGGTATTACATAGTAAAAATCCATTCATATCAACGTGTTTCTGCTTCTCAGCACGACCCAGAGTTCAGTTTGCCACCTTCTCCCTACTTTGATAAGCTTATTAGACTAATTACCTGTCAATCAATCTGACACCAACCTTCACTACATATTCACCGTTTTATTTGCCTTAAGTGTATCATTGAGCATTAGTATTTTGAGCCATCTCATTACTTTGTCTTTATTTGAATAGAAAATGTCTATCCTCAAATAAACAAGAAAAAATTAGAAAATAAACAGACCAACAGAACAACAAAACTGTAGCACAGCAATCTGCACTTGAACCAAGACTTGGACAAAGTCAAATGGACCTATGCTCAAACAGGTGAATGCACATGCACTCTGTTTCTTAACCTTTCCTTCTTTCTTCTGCTCCCTTAGTCTCGTACATAGACTATAAAAATGCAGTAGAGTCAGACTGTTTCTAAACTGTTAAAATGAGGATCAGAGTAAGAGGTAGATTTTTATAACACAGTCAATAAGAAGTCTATTTACACCAGCAGACAATAAACCTCTTGAACATGAACTTTCAACCTGAAAAGAGCATGAGAGTCAAATCTCCATACTTGGACATACTGGAGGGGAGAAAATGCCTTTGCTCAAACTGCTCAAACACAGGGGTTGAATGTGGTTACTGTTGTGGAATGCATTGATGCTCCACTGTTCAAAGGGCCAATGGAGGCTGAGTAAAGCCAACTCATGCTGTTCTTTGTGGGCCAGGTCAGCCCTCAAACTACCACAGAGCTTTTTGGGGTTTAAAACCTTGTGCCTGCCCAGACCAAGCCACCTCTTCGACCCCCCCAACAGCAGAGCAGTGTATCTGTGGCTTTGGTCCAGCTGTGGCCTTAGTGGCTCGGTCACTATTAAACACAGCTGTTGCTGCCTTGCCTCTGGCTCTGCCTCTTTCCACACACACACACACACAAATGTACATTTAAAAAAAAAAGTCAGAGCTTTTACTCTGTTCGGCTTTATTATCCCCATCTAGATTTACACAGAACAAGTAAATTAACTGCAGTAGGGGTGCTTAAATTGTATTCAGATATGATTTTGTTGCCATTCATTTTACTCATCTTGCCTTTTTGGAATAAGACATTCTTCTATTAAGTTAAAATACAAGACATGAGTGCAACACAGTGGCAGCAACAGTCTCTTGTGAGCAATAAAGCAGATAATACTTTATGTATGCTGCTGTGTCGAACTGTGAATCTTGAATATAATATACCCTTTGCACTATGCTGACGAGGCGATAACTTAAACTACTTTCTCATGATTAACAAGTAAAGCCCCAGCCACTGATCCTCTGTCAGATGATACTCAACAGCTCTACATCACGATACTGTAGATTGTAGATAATGATTTAAGCATTGGGTTAGACAATATTGTCTTCAATACTAATCATGAAATCAAATTCAACAAATTTGCATCTGTTTATCTTAATTACCTAACACTTTTAGGAGCAATTGATGATGAAGATATGATGACTCCGTGATAACTCTAAGTGAATCTCAGTGCATCAGTTGACCTGGAGATGAGTAATAATGCCTCAGACTAGACAAGACAGTGAGATTATATCTACAGCACACTTGTGTAGATTTTTAAAACCGCACACAGGTTAGGATCTCAACAAACAGACTTTTTTATTTTGTTAAAGACATCCTGTCATAGCAGTATTGTCTGCAGCACAATATTAGGTTGACTTTATAACAGCGGATGTTATGTTTTTGATGTGCTGGAAGTTACGAAAGTTGCCGTTTATGGGCTTTGGCCACCTGTGCAGTAAAAATCTATGATGTTGCATAGAGATATACGCTGCTGGGATGAAGCAGATTTGTAATAAATACATTATGTGGTATCTGGCATAGACTTGTGTATTTGCTAATACTAAAGTTAATATTTAAGGCGGTATTAGAGGCATTTTCAATTCTGGGAATGGTATTACAATAGTGCAACTATTGTTCATGTGTTTGTAAGGGGTGTCTTTGCATTGAAGCTTACCATACTCTTGTTTCCTCTCCATTAGTCTGCTGACAACAATGGAGTCAAAAGGTAGTGCACTCTGCAAATTGGATGGGCACAGCTTTTCCCACTGTCAACATTAATACATAACACATTATTTGTCAGTGTTGAAAGTAATTTAAATGTTGATCAGCAAGTCAGAAATTCCCTCTTGTGAAGGTGAAGCGAATGCTCCTGCTTCTCGTTTTTCCTTCACAATCTGCAGACATTTAACTGCGCTGATTACATGCATGTTAACCCACAGCAGGCTGATAGGCTAAATGTCACACATTGTATCGGGAAAGCCAAGGAGGCGGATTGGTTGTGTTGTTGCAATGCATTGTTTCATGTGCTACTATTTAGAGAAGAAAGAATAACATGGATCCCTGCTAGATCAAGCCTGAGGCATTTAAGTGAAGATGGAATCCACTCGTGCACATACCCCTGGCACTGGGTCAGGTCCAATCAGGTGTTGGCTACGAATCAAAGCCCTAGTATGCCCTCCTAGAACGATAAACCACTTTCAACTTGAAAGCACTGCGTTCTGTAGGAAAAAAAAAAAAGCCAGGCAGTGTTTATTCTGAAGCACCTGCTTTTCATTGGCTTTGTGGTTTCTTCATATTTACTTTATGGCAATAGACAACAGTTTGATGAAAGCACAATACTGTGAACGTTTTCTGTTTGTAGAGCTACGGCAGTTACTGTTTACAGTCTGAACTGCAACCTTCCTCCTTTGACCTACTCCCTTTTTTTCTTTTCATACCTTTCAGGTGCTTCAGAAGCCTCGCTTAATGTCTGAGACATACAGCGTAACACCCTCAGGCGGGTCAGAGAGAGAGAGCACTGCTACTGGTAACAGCTCTGACATCATACACACATGACACCCAACTGTATATAAACTAGGAAGTGAATGACGTCAATGCTGGCAATATTATTCCTTGAAATATTTGTGATATTGAATGTCCTTGTGTTTTAGGCATCAGCACTAGCAGAATCAGAAGCATTAACACAAGCTTTATACAATTGTTAATGCATTTGCACACACAAAAACAGTTTTTGTTGAAATGTAGTCAACTGTGAGTGGACGTATCAAAAAGGATGATGTGGCAGACTGTATGCAGCCTGATACCCCAACACTCCTCCCCACTTCTGCCATAGTTACAAGTGCCAGTGGAGAGCTTATATGTATACAGAGTGGGGTTTCTTCTAAGCTTCCCACAGACTCGTCTGAAAATTACACCTCTGTGTAGCTAGTGAAAGTGTATTTTACTGTGTGTGCGTGTCTGCGAGCGAGCCAGCACAAATCTAGTTCGCCATGCATGCCGTGAATGCTCATAACCCAAGATGAGCCCCAGTCTTAGGTCCAGTGGGTGCACAAACAGAGCTAATGCCAGCAGGCTTTTCCTTGATATTTCTCTATAAATGAAGCAGTGATAGCCTTTGAGACATTTGCTGGATGAATTTACATACAACAGGAAAAAGCATTGTTCTTGGAATGGTTTGTCAGAATTTCCAAGTTTATCAAACATTTTCCCACAAAACATTTTTTTTTCTCTCTCAGTTAACAGTGCAAGACTTAGCATGGTATTTCTGCTAAATGAAGCCATACGTGCGCACACACTTTGACAGATATGGGCACACACTTGCTGTCTCAGCAGTTATAGTTGTGAGATCATTTTGCCTGCTCCAGTAATACTCACTCTGTGACATAAAATCCCCAATATTAACTCTGTGCACATCTGACCTGTGTGTCTATGTGAGTATTCGTCTGGCTATGAGGATAATCACGATGATATATTTCCTGACAAGTTGGGTCTGTTTTGGGAGAAAATTTGTTTTCTGGTGAAGATGATTCACAATGCTCCTGTGGTTATCTGAAGAAGATTCTCGCATGTCTCCTGTGACTGTCTCCTGCACATTTCCAAGATTTTTACACAGTTCATCACCTGCACATATAAGCATGTGTACATTGATATCACGGCTGAAACCATCGTCTTTTAGAATAACGGAAAATATAGTCTGTAGTTTGAGCAAAGCACCTGTATTCTGGTTGCTTTGTTAGGTGTTAAAGAGGTCAGAAATTATGTTTGTGTGTGAAATCTCCTCGTGTGCATCAGGCAAAAACTCTGGTTGTATCCAATCACTGTTAGTGATGACTATTTTAATGTAAAGTTGGTGCTCTATAATGAAAAAGTGTTCCAAGGTAACAAACTATTTGTACATAGATGTTATATAAAAAATTTTTTTTTTTTAATTCTCATTCTTGGCATTAAAATTTAAGCTTTGGATAAAGCCTTGGGACTGGTGGAAATTTACAGTGGTCCTCTTAAGCATGACAAAACAAAGCTGTGTGTGAGGCAGCGCCTGCTTGTGCTTGTGTTCCATAAACAAGTGGGACAACTTGATTAAGTCTAGTTTAGTGTGAAGACGTGGGCCTAATGAGGGATATTGGTTTCTGTGTGCTAAACAAAAACAATGGCATTATAAAATTGAGGCCAAGTGTTTTATAGTGGGAAAGCTCATTTGACGAAGCTCACACAGAATTAAACATTAAGCACATTACATTAAACATTTATCTTCTTAGTTGTCAAGTTTGGTGTGCAGGTGCTGTAAAGGTGTCCATACTAAAAGAAAAAAAAAAAGGAAAACAAATTGAATCCCAGCAGATTGTAATGCAGCGGATACACAAGAGATGATGAATTTAGGTCATGTCATCATGCATTGAATGCATGATGCAACTGCGGGCATATGTGGGTCTCTGACCTTGCAAACACAGCAGCTGTAACTCTGTAGTAACATTATTTGGATTGAGCTATGCTTCCCCTTTCCCTTTCCCTCTGTTACTCTAATTCCTATAATATTTCCAGCCCCCCCACCTTCATTTACTTTCTTTCTTTGCTCTTATTGTGATTTCATCCTCGTCTCATTATAACTAATCACTTCTTTCATTCAGCCCCTCACTCACACACTCTCCTGTGTTGTTCTGGCTGCTTAGCTGTCATCAGTCTATCATCTGCTTTTTTGGGCCTACATTGGAAATAAATGCAGCAGAGCAGCAGTGGAGGCAGACTGGCTGCAGTCCAGGATGTGATGCATAGGCTGTTTCAGGGGAATCTAGTGTTAGACCCCACAAAGGTCATAAAATCGAAAGATGGATGCAGTGCTGACTTAAAGCGCAGCACTCAGCTATGACTAGAGGGGGAAAATGTGGGTAAGATATGTGTTTATGTGTCAGTTCAAGCATATGTGCTCAAGTGTAAGCACGTGAATATGGTTGTCTTTCGTCTGCACTCATTTAACGGTTCATCAGGGAGCAATAAGCATTAACCATTAGAAAAGAGAGTTAACTGGAGATGACAGACACATAAACACATATAGAAACAGCACATACACATTGCGGAGCTTCTGTACATGGGTTACTGTTGGCCTACAGTTCAAAAACAATAATAAAAGCCTTGGGATGAGTTGCCAGGGGGCAGCTGGAGCCGCGGCAGGTTGAGCATGCCTAATGAAAACTTAATGCTCATTGGCAGGGATTGCCACTGCACTCCTCTCCAAGGATTTAAGATCAGGCCGACATCAAGCCAATGTCAAGATCTGTGGAGCCCAAAGTCAAAGCCTGGCAGTGCGTCTCTGCATTTCTAGGTACACAGACAGAGAGCGTGAGAGAGACAGAGGGAATCTGCAAAGGAGATCTAAACTGACTCAGAATAGTCACCCTCCTTCCTCACCAACAAAATTCCTCTCCGAGGCTTATTCTGCACACTGTGCCTTATCCCCATGAAAGCCATAAAATCCAGCGATTGGCACTTGGATCTGGAATTCTGAGTGAGAGCAAAATTACTCTCCTTAGGAATCAGGTCCAGCAGTGCAGACGGCAAGAGAGAGAAGGAGAGAGAGAGAGGCTGTATAGAGACAAATGCGTTCAGGAAGAGAACAGCCGCGTGTTGACTCTCGGTGGGAACGTGCTCTCTGCTCCTACAATTTAAATAGGAAAGTGCTGGATGTAATGTTGGCCTGATGCTGTCTGGATAAGGCCTGTCTGCAGTAATTGAAACCAGAGAGTGAGACAGAGGATATGAGGCACTCTTTTTGTATCTGAGACGTTAGAGTCATGATATCCCTATGTAATGAGCTCCTCTGTGATCTGCAGAACTGCAGTAAGACAGGAAGGAAAGGAGTGGAGGACTTGGAAATGGAGAGGAGGACAAGTTGGAAGAATGGGAACCAGAGGTGGAGGAAGATGCTGTCAGAATGAAGGGAATTCTTTGTGCTTTCCCTAATCCTTTTCTGGTACACAGCACTCACTATTACAGCAGGTCCAGTTAATTAAAATCTTTATTTTTTACATCCAGTCACTTATTAGCTACTTAGTCGAGTTAATTCTTCATTGGTAGCCTGTAGTTCTTTTATCTTTATCTTGCTTTCATGCCGCTTTATTGGGAGATGCGGTGATAAAAAATAGTAAACAGCTGACTGTGCTCTGCTCTCACTGTGTTGTCTCTGCATTTCTAGGAGCTAACAGAAACAGTGCACAATGTACTTTCTTTGCATTTGATGCAAATAGGTGTTGTTTGTCACATCATGTGAATTTTTTCTGATGTCATTTCAGGGTAGTTGGATATTGAGGACCAACTAGGGACTTACCAGCAGAACTGTTTCCAAAGACTGTCCTCAGCAGTGTTTTTCCAGCTCACATTCCCTCTTTCCCTGCTGCTCGCAAAACTTTTACGGCAAACACTGTTTTGTGCTTGTGTCTGTTTTCTGGATACAATGGTTACACTCCATTGAGCAGTCTAACTGTTTTGAGGAATTACATAGTAGAGCAGTGCCACAGATGTGTGCCAACAGCAAGTTCTACAAGCTGTTTGGTGTTCAGTCCAAAAAATCAAGATAACGCCGATAATACATTTTCCAAACGTCATTAAGGATTGCTTGTCCTTTCTCTGCCACTCCAAGAGGACTGTAAGAGGTTTAGCCAACTAAGTCCATGGCTGTATCTAATGAGTTGGCTCTTTCTCCTTTCCCTCTCTGTTTGTGTCTAAGCTCCAGCAGCAATGGGCGAGCCATACAGAAAGTGGATGCATGTCCTCAGAGTCCTCACTACAACAGAGAGTCCCTCAGACCTCAACAAAGGTAACTCTTTGTCCTGCTGGGCTAGAGGGATGATACAGATATGTTCACAACAGCATATTACATGTGTCGTTTACACAGCCAGCTGTTGCTGTTGCTGCTGCTACTAAATGGACAGAAACTCCAAAAGCCCACAGTACTTTCACAATTACTCTTTAGTCCTAATCCACCCACCTTTGCTATTTTCTGTTTTTAAATTACATTTATTATTGTCAGTAGTGATTTGTCTGCCCATTGAACATTATTGCTTTTTCTTCTTTTCCATTATTTGTCAAAAAAGTATTTTTTCAAAGCAGCAGTTACCATCCTCCATGTTGTTTCACTGTATTAACTTTGATGAAAGAATTATAGCATTTGGAAAACTGCAGAATAATGTGAACATGGCCTAAGATTGGCACATTTGTCAACAGACCAAGGTTTACAAGCACTAACAAAACAGGCTGCGCTTTCTATTAACCCTGAAACAGTTAAGATGAGAAGAGTTATTGTAAAGCTTTCTAGGTGCCTCAGAATTACTGTTAAGTGTAATTAGCTTTGACACATGGCCTTGCACTTGATGTGAAATTATACAAATGTTGAAAGAGTCTCATCCAACAGAAAATTAGTTGCTATTTTCCATCAAAAAAGGCCATCATTTAATGAGATGATTCATAATATTCAGCAGATGTCTCGTCGAGTAGAGGATGAAAAAGGAAGTCAACATCCCACCAGGAATCAGTCCTGCCCATCTTTCCTCCATGAAACATTTTGTGTCCAGGAAAATATTAATCCATTTGGTTCCAAGTTTTTTCAGTTGATTATATGGACAGATATGAATGAGACCATACACACATTGTGAAGCTTACACAACATGTGCAGTATTGTGCTGTGGAAAGTAGATATGATGCCGGGACATGCTGACACATTATCATACACATATTCCCCCCAGCAGGAACGTTTCGCATAAGAAATGCAAATAACAATAGGCAATAACGGCATGTGGGGAGATCTTTATTTATCTTGCTCTGACATTTACTTCAGACGGGGGAGTTCTACCAATATTATTCTTTCTCAGACACAAACACGTACACATATACAAAGGGAAGAATTTCATATTTTTGGGCTCAACAAAGTCATCCATCTTCCCTGTATGACGCCCCAGCTTTGTTGCAGTTCCAAGGTCTGAGTCACATTGAGAATCTCATGCAGACAAGGTAACACCTTGTATGCAGCATGATAGGATAGGAGAATAGCCATTTGTCCTTGTCAAACAGCTTGGAAAGCACAGAAAAAAACATGCAACAGCTCTTGCATTCATACGTATGGAAAACATCATGAGAGTAAACAAACGAAGAGACACTCATCCACTAAGTTATACAAAGTGAGATGGCATTATAGATCAGAAAGAGCACTCGTGTCTAGGCCACCGTTTCTGTGTAAATCAGTACTGACATGTGAGTCATGCCTTATGCATGTTGTTTGACTGTAACCTGCATTAACAAGACACGCTATAGCACATATCAGAACGTATTAACTCAACTCTGTGTTCAGTGTTCTGGACGGGTTGGCCTTGATGAAACAATACAGGCTTAGAGGAGAAGGAACCTGATGAATCTTTATGTCATGAAAATCAATGCTGTTGTCAGAGATCAGAGCCAGAGTTTGGATTTGTCTTAAGGTTTTTTTTTTTGTTTTGTTTTGTTTTGTTTTTCTTTTTTGTTTTATCTCGTGTGGAAAAAGGATGCAGGCTTGTTCAAGTAGTCCTGCCTCAAGGCCAAGAGCATTGATTCTGTGGAGGTTAATATTAATACCAATGGGGTAGGTGGTTGTGTGTGATAGATAAAATCAGTATTAGTATAGGTGTGTTTGTTTGTCCGTGTCCACAAAAGCTGGCTCAGCTCCTCGACACCATCTTAAAGTCTAAATGGCTCCTCCTTACATTTTTCACTTTGCTTAATTGCTTTTCTGCCATACTTTCCACAAGAAAGCAGCAGTTTGCACTTCCACACTGCTCTGGCTGGGTGTTGCATTAAAGCAGACCAGAGGCACAAATGGAAAAATGAATTCACTCTCTGGTCCTAAGCTCCCGCTCCTTGTTTGCAGCGCTTTAATCAGCAAGGTCTTCATCGTGCAAATCAACTTTCCAGTAAAGGATGGAAAATTTGAAACAAACATGACAATATGTTTATTTCAACTGTAATCAATACACCGAGACAGACTTTAAACTTAACTTCACTCTTGTGGGTGTTAAAAACAGATCCAAACTAATAAAAAAATCCCTTTCATATGGTCATTTGGATGGTCTGTATCCTGAAACGCAGCTTTGAACTTCCAGTACAATTTCTCCTATGATCACTTTGGGATCTGTTAACATTCTTTCATGACTTTTATAAACCTTTGAGTCGAATCCCAAAAGATAAGTGACTGTTTGTTTTCTCGTACCAATTCCTGTACATAACCGTTTCCGAAATGTGTTTTGATGGAATGAGAATCTCTTTATGGGAAAACAACAACAAAAAAAAGACAAACAAGCAAAAACAGGAGAAAAAATTTCCAACTGTGGTGGCTCTTATTGGAACTGAGGAACACATATTTGACCAACCATTCACTGTAATCCCTTTTCCAGTGGCCCAACTGTTTCTCTTATTTCATTTCATCACTCCCCAGAGTACCCTTACCTCTGCTTTTCACGTTTTCCATAGGTCTATCATTCTTTCTGTATTTTGTCAGGGGCCCCTCTTACTGCCTCTGCCAAAGAGGCTATGCCTCAGTCCTGTTTGTTGTTGGTTTGTTTGTTTGTCGGCAGGATTATGGTAAAACTATTGGCCCAGTTTTCATTAGGCAGTGTAGTACAGGTCAAGAAAGAGCCCATTTAATTTTGGGGTAAAAACAAAATCACCAGGTAGGTCCATAAATAATTTTTCCCTTTCCCAGAGTAGGATCCTGTTATTGGTTGGTTCCTCCAGTCCAGTTTAAGAGAGCAGCAGTTGTGGACAGAGCTAGACAGCGAAGCAAGAGAGGTACTGACGTACCCCAACAAAGCAATGAAACAGACAAATAAACCTTTATTTTGTGATTGTTCATGGCAGTTAGGTTCTAACGCACAAATAAAAGCAACCACAAATCTGAGCAACCCTGCAGGAGGGTGCTGCATTACCAGAATTTTTGTAAAAGCAGACAAAGCGCAGGTACAACAAACAAACAGATCTGTAGCGCTTTGTGCATTAATAACACAAAGAGCAGTGAAGGGAGAGACATGCAATGAGGTAACCTGGGCGCTATGTTTTGAGCCTTTAGTCGGACCTCACTATGTGTTCAGTTATTGGCTGGGGGCTTCATGAAATGCTTAGAAAAACCCAAACACAACTTAAAAACTACAATAATAAAATTTAGGCTTACACAGATTCAGACATTGCTAAACTCTCATGGTGAGTCATAAATGATCATAAGAGGTGATGCTGTTTCAGCTGTTTACAACCATGTTTTAACAAAATTCTATAAAAATTCTAATACTTTTGGAAAATATCTAGACATGTTTAATGGTTATTCCTGCTTATTTGCATATCATGATAGAGTATTGGTCGTGACAAAGTTTTGCGTTCTCGAAGTGACACCTAACTTTGTGGTTTAATTGGCTCTTTAGTTTGACAGTTCTGCTGATTGACTCTCTTGTGATCTTCATTTTTCTTCCCTCTCTTCTGTTTTTTCATCTTCCTTCTTTTCCCTCTTCATCTTAAAAATAGCCAGCCAGGATTTTATGTTATGCTGCAGTTAAAACTTTGTATTTAAGAAAATCCCTCTCTGACCCTCTCAGGGTAAGCCAATGAATGTGAAGGCTTAGTTATTAACAGATGATTTTTCCAAGAGTCATTTAAAGTTTCCAATGTAGGAACAACAGATCATTTTTTTTCTGGTTTACCAAAATTTTTGACCACATTTTTACTGCATCTGGTATCCCCCATCTCATTCTTGTTTTTTTAAACCGTCCTTCCATATTACCTTTCTGTCTCCTTATCATTTCATTAAAGGCACATTTCTTGATAACACTGGAGTATAGCAGTTTTCTAAGTAAAATTTATTCCAAGTTCATTCGTACAGGCCTCTTACTCTACATTTACAGAATAAAAAATACTTTAAATAAAGTAAAAGTTTAGAAAGGTTACAGTGATTCTTTTTGAGTAGACTATTGATATTCATTCTCTGTTGTGGACATCAAAAATTTATATTGCACTTGTGAAAGTCCCCTTAAGCATCTTTTTTTATTTAAACAAATTTAAGTCAAACAAGTATTTTTTTACTGTGACTGAACAGGAATAGAAGTTTAATCAAGACTCACTTGATCAAATCAGGTGAATTTAAGTGAGCACGCAAATGTGCCAGACACAGAAATGACAAAGTTAAAATAAGGTTGAAGTATAAATGTGTGTGAAAATATAGTCAGAAAAATTCATGAGGGTAGATCCAGGCAATCTCATCTTCAGTCTCTTCAGTCAGTTCTCCTCCCTCCTCTCCTCCAAAACATTCACTCAGTGACCTCTGTAACTCCAGACAGCCGGTTTTTTCTTCTATGGATCTGAACCCCCCCCCCCACCTTAAAACCTGGCCATTACCCCCTCCCTCCTGCTATGTTCTGTTACTCTCTCCTCTTGTTTCTTCTCTGTCCATCTACCTTAACATTATGTGTCTGTGTGTAAGACAGTGCATGTGTACATCGCCACGCTGTGTGCTGTGTGTGTGACAGACTGCAGGTGGCATGCACTGCACATATGCTGCATTACATAAATGTTCTAACTCATTCACTTGCGCAGTATGTTTCTGTGATATTACTTGATTTTATTTTCCTAAAAACTGTATTCAAACGTCCTGGTACCTCCAAGAGATAAATGTGATTTCTCTTAAACAGCTAAATGAATTATAAGCACTGCATTTATGTTCTGTTCATGTCCGTCTGTCTTTCCGTGCATTTATTTTTCAACTTTTCATTAAATTACCTACCATTGCACAGGTAGCTGCCATCGATTCTTCTTCCCTGTCATTCTTTTAGGGGGAGCAGGGTCTCTTCCCTAAACCTCAAATTGAGACGAGTTTCTCCGCAGCTCACATTTGTAGACTAAATATGTCAGAATAGGCCAACGGGATCTGTCCCTTCCAAGAAACACAGGCTGCTTCTGCCTGACAGAAAATCCAATATTTCGTTGCAGGCTGCTAATTGTGTTTGAATGACGCTCCTTAACTTGGAATATCACATACACATGCTTATTTGATCAGATGGTCCTTGGATCACTGGTAAAAATATCACATGTGCTAAACCAATAAAAGAGCAGTGAGTCATAAGTAATGTATGGCTGTGCAAGATGCCCATCATTGAAGCAGAGATAATAATATAAAGTCAGGCATCATGGAAACTTGTCTTACTTTGCAACTCTTTGACTGTACTGTTAAAAATAGATCACACCGTTCATCTTGGTCTCTTTGATGGGCTTATTTGTGGAGGACAAACACACTCAGCTGGATGACTCTCAAGGGCACACCTCGTGGACCACTTTGGAGCTTCCAGCTTCTGAAATAGGTTGTGCTAGTTAGTTCCAAAATGAAGGAGGAGGAAAACTAGAAAATATGAGTAGAGAAAATTGCTTTAGAAATCAAAGGGTTCTCATTTCGTGTTCAGCTTAGCTCAACTTTTTGTTCTCTTTGAAAATATTTTTGCCCAATTTAAGTAATAAAAGCAGCCTTGTAATTTTAGTTTGTGTTATAAACACTGGTGGTGGCATTCTACAATGACAATGCAAAATGATGACAGATTGCTTTAAATATACAGCGCTACAAACACAGCACATAAATAGTCCTTCACAAACCACCTTTTGAGTTTTAATGTTTATTGCTGACAACGTACAAGCTTTTTTTTGTGCAAAACATTGAGGTTCCGTGTGGCAAAAGTAATTTCGCAGCGTGCAGTTCGTCCAAATCAAAATGTGCAGGTAAAATCTGAAATGTCAGTTCCTCTGTTGTCCATTCACTGTGTCCTGCTGAGTCTTATACACCTGCAGCGTGGATTTAGATTTGAAAAGATGGAGACTGATTCAAATACGAATAAAAAAAGAACACTCTGAGCGTCTGTACGCAGAGCTATTTGTAGATAGCAGTTGAGTCAGTCAAAATGAATGAAGAAGTGTGAAGAAAGAAAAGAACAGTATTTTGGAGCAGTGAGAGCTCTGCCAGCATTCACACTTACCTGGCCAGTCTCAGCGGCAGTGAGTTGTTGAAAATCTCACAGTTTTACTTTTTTAATTTTACTTTTTAAAAACGTTTCTGACTGCAAGTTTCTCACTGGAAAATTATTTCACCAAGAAAACACACAATACCTGTTATTAAATTCCTTCAGAGTCTTCATTACTTATACTTTTTGAGCACACAGACGTGGATGTAAACTGAAACTAGACTGATGTATGAAGATGTACAACTTCAAGATGCCGCACTGAGTTTGACCAAAGCTATGACGCTTGCAGTGCAATAGTTCAAAGAAGACAGAAAGTGAGAAAAAGTTGTGGAAAGTAAAGAAACAGCGAGGCTAAAGCAAAGAACACTGTTCTTGTGACCTTGGTGGAATCTATACGCTGAGGTCCAGTCACACAGTCACAGCAAACATCAAACTGAGCCTCACACACTCACACACGTACTGTACATCCACAGTGCAAGTATGCATTATTGCCTTATGGATTTGTCAAAGACATTGGTATGTTAATGGCTGAAGTGTCAACACTGCTCCGAGTGTGTACACACAGTAGCCTGCCTCAGCACATTCATTTTTACACTCACATCGATGACACCGCTCATCCATAGAAGTAATCTGATTTCTTTCATAGCTGAATTAACTTTGCATTGTATTGCTGCTTGTGTTTTTTGGGATGATGCTATTAACTTTGATTGCAGGATAGTACAGGTGGTTGTGTTTATCACTTGGTTCCTTTTAAATTAGGTTTTTTTAAAATTCAATCAACTAACTCTCAGGCAGAATGTGAGTGCTTTTTTTTATTTTTTGACAAGGCACACTGATGTCTGAACAAGTAACCAATTTATTTTGCATCACTTTAGACTATCTCTAGTACTGAATTCACATTTGAACTTGGGACCAAAATTTAATTAGATTTTAGTTCAGACCTTTTTAGAAAGGTGCTGACCACTATTTCTGTTCAGAGAACTGCACATAGACACTCTACATGTCCCAGTTTATTTGGTACATTAGGTAGCCCAGCAGCGCACGCGACCCGAGAAAGTAATAATTCATTTTTGCTGAAACTTAATGACCATTTTTGAGGTTGTAGTTTGTGGTACCGCTGAACATTAGGCAAGGAGATGTTTCTGTTATTTAGCTGACACTTACTGATTTTAATACAATGTAAACATTTCCTAGCATCACAAATTACAGTTCAACAACCTCACACATTACTTCTTTCATAATGATCTTAAAGCTTATATCAACACTTTTTAAAAACAGCTCTCATAACCTTCATGAATTTATCGTAAGATCACTGTTGTACTGTATTTAACTTTTGAAATTTTGATCCCCCTCTTTTACATTTCTGTTTTATTCCTCTGATCTGTGATCTGTCCCCAGGTACACAGAAAAGACCAGCAGGAAGAGATGGTACTCAATATCTGGATTTTCATGCTGGATTGATTACTACTCATTGTGCACTTGATGCAGCGCTGCAGTGTGCAGGAAGAACAAGCTTACGCAGCTGCCGTCACCTGCCATGAGGAAGCGTAAGACAAGGCCAAAGGTGAGAAGGGAAATTGTCCACATACTTTGCCAATAATGTCATTTATTGACTAACCAAACTGTCCAGGTGCCTTATAGTTCAAAAGACAGCTTCAGGGTTCTTTAAATTTTTTAGCTTTGTGGTCAAAGTTTGTTTAGACATGTGACATTGATATGCATATACCTTTATTTGAAGTGCTTGACGAAGGATGTTTCCATTCCAAACCTGTTTGGTTCACTTAAATGAACCCTGTTTGTCTGTTCAGTGCAGTTCAGTTGGGCTACTGTACATGTAGTCGAGCAAACCGTGACTCAGGCCAAACAAGTAGACAAATCTGCTTTAAAATGTGTGTCTCACCTCACTGTCAGGCAGACTCAGGTTTGTTTGCAGTGTGAAAATGTTGTACAAGGCACTTCTTTTTCACCCTGTTTGTCATTTTAATAGCATGCAGTTGATTTGCAGTGTCTAATGACTCCTGAGGATATAAATCTAAATTAGAAGCGTTTAAGAGTGGCATGACCTGCTAACAGAATTTGATTTTCTCCTAGGATCACCAAGACTGTCTGATTAATGAGTTACCTGTCAGTCCGCATGAATTCACGTTTACGACAGCAGTTGATACAAACCAGGCCAGAAATTGAAAATATAAAATAATAATAATAATAATAATTTTTAGTCAACCATTAGTTAAGCCCAAATGTACTGAATCATAGTGGTGAAAGCATTGTTAAGTCTTCAACTACTGGACAGATGTGTTGTCTGGTGGCCTGAACGTATGCATGGTGTGGGTACGTGAAATATTTAGTATAGCATGAAACTACAATGAATCAGAGACATTTCTCTGGCACTCATCTTGATTTAATGTGGTCAGTGAGTTTGCTCTTGACCTTTTCCCATACGCTGCGATGTTGTTCTGTATACTAAAGAATCATCTCTAATCTTTACTGTTTAAAATCTAAGGGCAGACTACATTAATTCAATTTTTGTTTGAAATGTTAATGAGTTGATAAACTTGCGTTCAGACCAAAAGTGTAACACGTCGAGCAGCTGATCAGCTGTTTAGATTTAAAATATTCCAACATAAGCTAGCGCTTTCAAACAAAACTTGATATAACCCTCTCTGGAAATGTTTAAAATGATCAAACTGTGCAGTGAAATGGAGTGTGTCACTGTCTCTGGGCCATGTTACATCTTAAAAGCTTAGCTGTCTGATGCAGGCAGGCAAGCCACTCTCTGTTAGTTCAGCACAAGTGTGAGCCACCGCTTCAGACACTGGTGGAGCTCGATGAGAGCCTGAAGCTCTTGGAGACTCTGCTGGGTGATTTGGCCAAGACAGAAGCTCAGAATCCCTCATCCATGAACAGATTGTTATCCTGGACAAATATGAGGTCCCATTGGAACAGGCTGTAAGCAGCTCGTTGACTGATGCAAACATACACACAAATATACACATGAACAAAATGCATCTCAGGTCAGGGTGTAAATCACATGTTTCATCACAATACAATATTGTATTGATTGTTTGGACAGTGGTGCAATGTTTGCTGATATCACCAAGTCTGCCACAATACTATTTTGATTCAAATCCATCCAGGGGGCCACAATCAATATAAAACAGTTACATGACCAGATACAAAAGAAGTTGCCACCCCTACTGGTCAGAAAAGAGAAAAACACAACATATTTTTGAATAGTTTGCACTGAACAAAAATGGAGTGCCTTGCCTGCCTGTTAAGTGCAGTAATTTTGCTTGAATTAACTCATTACACATGAAACATTAAAAACAAGGAAACTGAAAAATAAGAACACATGAAAATATATTTGGCTCAATAATAATTGTCAAATTCCATAGACAAAATGATTGCTTTTTGATACTCACCCATCTTTACACCTTTAAAGGAGGTCTTTTTTTTAGCCTACAGTTAAAAAAATCAGACTGAACATTGACAGCATTGAAAATCTTTAACATCTCCTAAACATTCAAACATCTCACAGTAAGTGAGAAAAGGCACCTCCCATCACTATTTAATGTTATTTACAGAGTACAAATTCAAATGCCTGTCATACTTTCTGCCACTGATCGTGGTAATTGTGCAGGGATGCCGGGAGGGAAATTTCTCATTTGCTCTTTGATAGAACAAAAGATGTGACCCAGTAACAAGAAACTGTTTTATAAATGTCATTTCACCTTCATGTTGAAGCTTTTGAAGGACTTTTTGACCCTTTATGAAGGGAAGCAATGAAACCTGTGTGTATCTGTGTGGGCACACATTAAGGCATTGAAGCCAGTGTATTCTTACTGTATAAAAAAAGGAAACAATTTCGTCATCGTTATTATAAAGATTTCCATCTTACACGTAGTTTCCCTACACTAAAAGGACATGTTTGAGGTGCTGAAATGAGAATCAGTGTGGCTCTAGCATGTGATGATTGACAACTACCTCATACACATCACAAGCTGTTTCTCTCGCTCTCCCTCTGACACATTTGCAAATATATATGTATATTTAGAACTGAGTGATAAAACCCTATATAAAGTGTCGTAGAGAGACATTGGACCACGATACCAGCCTCAGTGCTCTTTGTTGCAGATTCTTCAAGTTAACCCTCTACAGTGATGAATATCATTATTTAGAATGACAGCTTCTCATTTATTGTTTTTATGATATTAGCTAAGGGCACACTGGTCCATTATCTCATAACTCAGCTGTTAGACTTAGTAACTGTGAAGGCAATATGGCATAATTGTCTTTTTTTGTGCCCCAATCATTAAGTTTTGTTTTTCCTTCAGTTTGTTATCTGTATCCCTAAATGTTAGTACATTTATGTAATATCTGATTGGTTGATATATGCAGGCGTGATTATACTTTTTTGTCTGTATGTGTCTGCTTTTGTATCTGCCGTTGTATTATTTTGTCACAGGCAGAGTACGTTATTCAACATTAGATTGAAAAAAACTTTGGCCAAGATTTACTTTTTTTCATCTTTTGTCAGAATGTTAAATCAGCCCGAGTTGCAGAGATGAAAAAAAGTCTCACTTATTAATTGCATTTCACATTACATTTACATTATACACTGTAAATTTGACATTAAATGGATTAAAGAAAAATCTGACAAAGAAACTGAAAAGCCTTCAGTGAAAGAACCCCAAGCCTATCTGTGTGTGTGTGTGTGTGAGTGTATGTGCCACACTCAACCACACACACACACACGATCCGACAGATATTTTTCTAATCTTTTCTGAGGCATGGCTTTGTGCTGTGCTCGCCTGCGTAGTAAGCTTGCATGCGTGTGTCTGTGCCTGCACTCTATTCGTCCATCTGTCCCATCCCCCAAGGACCAGATGACTCAGCTGGGTGTCTATCTGCATGTCTGACATGATGCAAGGCCTCAGCCTTGACTGGCCCGGTGGGTGGCCACGTCCCTGCATGGCAGAGCAGCAGGCTGAGGCGTCTCTTTCCACCTCCGACCCCCTCTTGCTTCCTCCTTTATCTCCTCTCCTTGTCCCTCTGTTTTCATTCGACTGTCAAGTGGATTAACAGGAAAAGGTGGAACCATCAAGTGCTACACATATGGTGAAACACGATCTTTGTTTCACTGCTCAGCTGTTATACTGGTGTGTCCCACATGACAAATCATTTTCACTGATATTTCCTCTGTAGGATTGGACTTAAATACAACTTTGCTTTGCCATATAATATAACTTTCTTATGCATACAGTGAATCTACTTGAGAGGAAATGTGCCACCAGCACTGAAAGCCAGCACCATGCTGCTTCTCTGACTGTCTCTCCCGCTCTCTTTTCCTCTGTCCCTACTGAGCCATTACTGATCTATACGAGGCCTCATCAGAACCAATAGCCTGTATCTAATCTGTTCCTGCTCTTGGTGATTTTTGACTACACGACTGCTCCCTTCCACAGTATAAGTGACAACTCTGACTGGAAGACACACCATGACTGATCCCCTGTCTCGTCATCATTCTTCACTTCCCTTTCCTCGCCTTTCCCTTTTTTGCTCCTTTAACATCTTGATACTCCCATCTTTCCTCTTCTTTCCCTTGCCTCTTCCAAGTTCCTTTTTTCTTCTCCCTGCTCACCTCAGTTTCCCCCCGTGTCTTCTATCTCTGCCTCCCCTATCCTCACACCCACCTTGATCTGTGAATAGCTGAATGTTTACTTCATGTCGGCCTCATCATCCATTCTGACTGGGCCTCTGCTGGGAGGATTTGCTCTTCTCCTCCGCGTTTTATTTGTTCCCCTATTTGCTGTTTCCATTAAAGATGAAATTGAAATCTCCTGCGCTAACAAACACACAGGCACACAAACAGGCTCGCGCACAGGCATCAGTCTGCACGTTGCCACACGCGTCGACTAACAAAACAACAGCGTGCTGTGCCAAGGCGTATGAAAGAGCACAAACCTCTCGTCCTACTTTTGCTTTACCTTCTTGTCATCCTTTCGCTCCACTTCCTCATTCTCTATCCTCGCCTCTACTTCCTCTCCTTCCTCTTAAGCTGTTGTGAGTGCAATGGGAGACAGTGTGATCCATGTTTTGTTTTTTGGTTTATTCTGCTTTCTCCATCAAACTGACTTTTCTCCTTCCTCTGTCTGGCAAAATTCCTCAAATTTAAGACCTCCTGGAAAGTTTTTTCACATATTCTAAAATTTAATTCACTGCTCAATTTCATGTTTCTAAGAGTTCCTTTTGTTGTGACAACATTTAGCAATAAGCAGCAAGACAAACTGCTCCACTTACCTGAGCACTGCCTTCCCCCTAGTTTTTTATCACGCTGCGCTGGTCCTGCTAATGCTGCCACTCCTGAGCTTCTTGAAGGCTGCCTCCTCAGTGTGCCCGGTGTGACTTCCGAAAACCTCTTCGGACAGGATGTAGGAAGTGTTTGGAGCATTGCAGAGGAAAAACAAAGGCAGTCTTCGACAGGTTAATGAGGCCAGGAGGCAGCTTTGTGTGGCGCTTCATCAGTATTCAACAGAGGCCTCTCTCGCTCGCTCTCCCAATAATATCCCAGTCATTTGGGTCAGCCACATCACTGTGCCTCTGTGAAGGGCACCCACACACACACACACACACTCACACACACAAAAACAGAAAAAGAGGGAATTCTTCGACAGTTTAATAGAAAAACAGTGTCATCAAATGTTCACCTCCTCATACCCTCTAATCATTCGCAATGTCCTACACTGCCTCTTTGTCTTTTCTCCATTTTCTTCACTCTGTCTATCTCTTTTACCTCGACACCCCCCCCCCCCCCCCTCCTCTCTGTGATTCTGGGCTACTCTTCCTCTGTTTCTACCTCCTCTCATACAGCTTCTTCAATTAAGATAAAGTGGCTAATCATATATGAATTACATTAACATCTCTAATAGCTACTGCAAGTTATTGGTTCCTCATTAGGACCCAACTCACTTCAGCTAAGGCCAGCTTCCAATAAACGTAAGAACAGCAAAGTGCAGTTAAAGGGCCTAAGTGAAAGCAGATACAAACTGCGTGTGTGTGTGTGTTTGTGTGTGAGGCCTGGGAGCTGGGACCTGGCCACCAAGTTGTGTGTACGCAGTGACTGCGAGTGTATGGGTAGATGGGAGGAGAAAGAAAGCTGTGAAGATCAAATATCCTGTAAATCAAAGCTGTCACACAAGTGAGCAGGGCCATGGGAGCCCTAAGTGTGTGTGGGGCTCCCGACCCAAGCTAAGGGCCAAGGAGTACAACTGGGCCCAGAGCCAGCTCCTACCGTCCTGTGTGTCTCTCCTCTGCCTTTTTTTCCCCACTCCTTTTACTTTTCCCATATCTCCTCTCGTAACTTCACCACAAATCTTTTTTACCCTTTAAACTCGCCTCCCTCTTTCTTTCTTACTTCTACTCTACCTTCACAACTTGCACTTTTCCTCACCACTCTTCCTCATGTTCAACCCATGTCCCCTGTCTCCCCTCTTTGTCTGCTCCTTTCCTCTTACCGAATAGCTAACCCTCCTAGTTTTTCCCTCCTCTCCCTCCTCCTCCGTCCTGCACAAAGCAACATGGCTGCCATTAAAACTAAACATCACAAAGATAACCATCTCCACCGACAATGTTTCAGCTCCTCCACTGTTTAATTATGTCGCAACTCTCTGAGCACATTGTTGGAGGGCTCCTAAATTAGCGGCGCAGCTTAATGTCGCAAGCACATGTAATGTGTCAGATCAGTCGGAGTGTGTTTTTCTGTGTGTCTGTGTGCATCTTCATTAAGATGAGTTATGATATTAGATATTCTTGCACCATCTCTCCCTCTCTCTCTCTCTCTCTCTACTCTGGTAATTTGTGTTTCTGCTCAGATGTTGTCACAACACATTGAAAAGTATGTTTTTATTCCTGCAGACTGTTTTTGACACCCTACAAGTTTGCACTGCACTGGTGTTAGCACATATGTGCTCCTGAATGCATGAGTTGTCATTTGTAGGTCTAGCTAACAGCATGCAGAAAAGCCCTAGATCACAGAGCAGAGGTCTGCAAACTTGAGGCCATGAAATAGGAGAACATCATTCTCCATTGTCTTGTGAAGATCAAACTGTTCTGCCTCAAGAACAGTACAGATGTTGTAGGGGAGAAGAAATGTTTCACCAGTCAGCTTATAGTCCTACCACATTGTACAGTTGTCCTGATTTGACGTAACCCTAGTCTCACTTGAACAAACACCCAACAGAACTAGCAGTTAATTCATAGTGTGGGACCAACACGTGTGAATTAGGCAAGATATGTGCAAGAGAAACCATTTTTTGTAACATTTTTTTCCCTGTGTTTGTTTCTCTCCTTCTCAGTCTTAGTTTTCACAGTTCAAGCCTAGACTGTGAGTAAAAGTATGAGAGAGAACAGATGTCTTCCACAGGGAACAGTCGGTCCAGTGTTTTTTTTTCTTTTCGCTTTATAGAACTCTCATCCTCCTTGTAATGTCAGCTTCACTTCAGTTCTACATGTAAAACACAGGACTATTAGCCCATTACCAGAAACGTTAGGACGTTTTATCAAAATGTAAAAACAGAAACCCATGTAGTTTCACCGAGTCGTGAACCTCATCCCATCATTGCTCGTAAACGAATGAGCCTTTCGAGGATGCTGCTTTCATACCCAGTCATGTTGCTGTCACCTGACAACATTAAAACACATGTTATCATTGAGTTTTTCAATGTGCATGTGCGTGTGTGGTGTCTGTAGGTATTGCACCTAAGTGCCAACTGACCCATTTTGAAAGTTGGTAAGATTGTTACACACAGAATGGTGATCATAGAGAGCACAGCACAGGAAATGTTTTCAAAAAACTCCTCAAATTCTGGGAAAAAAAGTAAAGGTCAATTCTGCCACACAGAGTTAAATAGCTGCAGATTCTGGTTTATTACAAGTGTATGTCAGTCAAGCTCGAGCTGTAATATATTACTTGGGTTAAATAAGGCTTTGTTTTTCTGGAAATAAAACATAAATGCCAAAAGAGTTCATTTTCTCAGTGCAGAACATCTTTAACTTGTATTTGGATGATGGTCTCTGTAGAAAGAACAGAGAAACACACTTTGTGTGTATAATGGATACAAAGCATGCAGACTCTTATGGGACATCATTAGAAGTATTTTTAGCTTCAGACCAACAAAGTCTGCCTATAATGCATTTTACTGTGACAGTTAAAGCATTCTATGGCTTTCCCTCAGGACTCACAAAATTTGGTAGTAATATCACAACATACATGGCTTCTCCAGAATAAACAGCTCAGCAGATTTCAGATAAACATTACAGAGTAGTGAAAACCTGATCTTTGTCTGTTTGCAGGATAAGGAGTGTGACATGGAGGATTCCTACAGTCTCCTCCTTCCTGCTTTTTTCTTTTTGCATAAAATGTACTTGAAATCTCTTCACTTAAATCTTCTCATTTTAAATGCTGGCTGTGATTCTTCTGCACAGAGCCACCGCATAAACGCTGTTCTGGGATAATTATGATCTTGCAAATGACCAAGTAGAATAGAATAAGCTCCTTACTGTGAGTAGTCAAATCTGCTCCTCCTGAATCTTGTTCCTCTGCCTTTTTCCTCTCAGTCTTGTTTTTTCCTCATCAGAGCTCGTAGCTTAATTCCCAGAGAACCATTCAGACCTTTGCTGCTTTCTCTCCACTCTTTGTAACAGTGTAAGCACATCGGAATTCATTTTAAGGGAAGATCTGCCACTGTTTAGCACCAGCATCCCTGTCCTGACTCATCCTGTCTATTTTGTCAGAATTGGCACTGGCAATGCAAAAATATTGTTGGGTCAAACTCTGCATGACTCGTTTTGACAAGAAGCCAAAGGCAAGCAAATATGAGAGGTGGACGCCAAGGGTCTTATCACCAGTGATGTAACTGTTTGAAAGAGTCTTCCTAAGCTCACTGCACTCAGGGAATATATGAAAATAAACAAAAGATTAGATCTAAAGCTCGAACACAAAACAGCAAAATCAGAAAAAAAAAGAAAGGAAAGGAAATACGTACTCCTTTGCTCTGTGTGTCCCCTGGTTGTTGGGGTAGTCTGTGAGGGTAATGAAAGGCAGAAAAACACACCGAGGAAGATGGCAAGGAGTCTTGTCTGTATTAAACATGGGTGTATTCGCCTCGTGGTTAATGTCAAGTGTGGCTAAGGTACCTGGGTCTCTAAGGGGTTGTCGAGTGAGATCACTGTTGCTGTGATTAAAACGGTGGAGAACAGCCAGAGGGTGATAGTTGGCACAGATTCTGCTCTATCTCCTCCCCCTCTATTTCACCCTCCATCCCTCTCCTCTCAGTGCCAGCTGTCAGCTATGTCAGTCAGTGTGCTAATGATGCTCCCTTACAGAGCTCAGAGCACGGTGATACATCTGTCATGCCCAGACATCTCTCTAGTCATATGTACGCATTCCACAAATGCCCTAGTTTTGTATACTTTGGTTTTTATGCAGGATGAGCAACTCACATTCCAGTAACATTCACTTTTGAGAACTTTATGGTCGCCTGTCTGGTACGCTGTGGTCATCAATATCACTTCTACATAAATCCCATGTCTACCGCTGGATATGAACCTATGCACAGCTAAATCTGACCTATTCTTGCCACACAGGTAAATCTAAGGTTGTTGCTGTCCAAGCAAGACCCAGATCTGCTATAATTGCACCAAATACATCACAACTAATTGTGTACATTTTCAGTTTTGATGCTTTCAGGTCATTAAAAGTGGTTGCTGCAACATATGTTACTTCAGATGCAACAAGCCAAACAGTCTCTCGTCTGCCTATTATTCTTCCTGTCTTGAAAGCTATCAAGCCTGTGAAATGTGCAAATAATGTGTGTTCATAGATGAGCAGTGTTTAATGAAAAAGCAGGTCAACATCACACCTTACCTGCTAGTTTTCACACACATGTTCTGACAGCTGTTATGCCCTTTTTGTAAGCAATTTACACTGTGTCAAAGAGCTATTCCAGGTTAATAGTCTTTGATTTTTTTTTTAAAACGATATCATTTCAATGTCAAGATGTAACATTCACACATAGAATAACCAAACTCTAATTTTACCTGACAAATCAAGTAACAGTATTACTGACTGTTGTATCTTACCAAAAGCTTGGGCTTAGAAATTGAACTGTATTCTAACAAAGTCTCATTTTAGGTTAAAATTATTAGTCTTTTCACCATTTTTAATTGAAATTATTATCTCAATAAAATATGTTACTTGCTTTCCACCTTCTTTTAGGAACTTGGCACATATATGCCATGAACTACGATGGTCCTTTGACCAAACCAGCAGTGAACTTAAAGCGGTGAAGAACAAAATCTGTGCCTCAGAAAACCGGCTGACAGGATCTGTAAGTTCTCCAAAGCTCTCTGTAGAACAGGTGCAGTTTTTTTTTTTTTAGATTGACTCTTAGCTGGCTTTGTCTTGCTATTCCTGCTCCCTTTCTTTCTGACGCTCATATTTGTTTTGAAAAGGGGGTATGGAGACAGCTGCTGAGATGCAGATGTGTGCAGATGCAGTTATTTTTAGGTTTTGCCTGGTATGATGCAAAGCTTGTACGTTCCCATGGGAATACAGAATTACTCACCTTTCCATTCAAACATTACCCTCCTTGTTCTTATCCCATTTATCTTCATCTCTCTCTTTGCCCCTTTTAAAGGGTCACCTGCATTAGTGTTCGAATTCTCCATAGTTAAGTTATTCATTTGACCTTGTGGTACTAGGGCACTGCTCTCCTGGGTCAGCCACATGAGCCTCTTGTTATGATTCCAGGGGTCAAAGGGGAGAAATGGATAACCTTTCATCTGATTTTACCCCTCAAACTTGAATTTCATTAGCATGTATGTGGATGTGAGCCCTGTGCCTCTTGGGTATGTATAGGGTTATTAAAGGCTGTGGTGCTGCTGTGGTTGATGAATGGTTGCCAGGTACTGAGGTCCATATGATGGTCACCTCAGGTAAGGACTTTTGGCCCTGCTAGCAGAGGAACAGAGAGGGTTAATCGGCTGTCGCGGCTCTTAGCTCTTGTATCATATCCGTCCATAGCCTCTGGCAGCAGCTCATCAGCTTATTCCCCAACATCTTCAAGGGCCCGTGTGGATGATGTCTAAAGCTTAGGCAGGCAAGCATTGGGGGAAATGGAGACGAGGCTTAATTTCCTGCAGACCAGAGGTGGGACCGGGACTGACTCTTCGGCTTCCTTCCTCTCCGCCTCCAGGCATGCTGTCCCCGAGCAGCAGAACCGGCTCGTGGAGCAGCCTGTCAACCTGTGTTAACATCATTGCATTCCCTTTCCCCATTTCCACTTCCCTGCCATGCATGCTAGTACTGGCAGAGGTTACATGAGGGCAGATTTGGTGTATGAATAACCCTGGCCTAGGGATGTGTCAAAGGTGTCTAATTCAGACCTCCCAGTAACCCCCACCGGCTCCACACAATCTCAGCACAGTTCACTGGCAAGTCATGTTGTGTAGAGGGAGGAGAGAGGCAAAGAGAAGAGGGAGCACATAAAAGAGACGCCGTTACATGCTGTCATCATCACGCCTGTTTCTAAAAGGTTCTCAGTCTCTGATGTGCGCAAGCTGCAGCACTCAATAGCTGCTAAGATCAATGGTTTCCTGCCTCTAGCGCGGCGTCGTATCATCATAAAAAGTTACTGTTGGTCTTGTGGAAAGGAAAAAGAAAAGAGAGCCCTTTCCTTTTGTATTCTCTCTTAACTGTGACTATTTTCACCTGGGATGTTTTCTGTCTGTTAGCGTTACACTTGGGCTTTGATATTGGAGTGTCTTAGGGAGATGATAAGACAGGGCAGGACATATTCCTGTACATGTCAACTCATGAACTTGAAGGTCATTGCTGTCCAAGGTGAGAAAAGAGCCCTGAAGGCTTTGTTTAGACAGGGGGTCAGGAGGTCAAAAGGTCAATCAGTTTGAGAGCTCAGGTTTCTATGACAGAGGAGATCAGTGGTCATAAGAATGTGCTCAAAATCATGATTGTTTTCTTGTTAATCTCCTCTCTGTGGGATTAATTGAAAGTATTTGTCAGTGTTGATTTTTGATGCTGTTTAGGGTAATCGTCTCTTTGAAGTTTGGTCTTTTAAAATGAAAATCAGTCATCTATAAATACTCGTCCAAAAAAACACTAGGGTATTGCCAGCATCGAGGTAGATGAAAATCAGTCTCTCTGCACCAAAGAACACACACGCTTTTTCTGTTTTCAGACTGACACAGCACCTATAAATAGTCACACGAACACACACTCTCTCATTCTCTCTCCCTCTTTTTTTTTCTCTCATCTCTCACACTCTGTCTCCTGCTTCCACATGTGTCCAAGCACAAGCTCGGTCCCGACAAATTCAATTTGCTGTCTAATTCCATATCAAAAACATGGTCAAAGCTCTGTGTTTGTTGAGCGCTGCACAAACAAGCAAGGACACAGTGTCAGCGTGGCTACTCCCACAACCTCATTATAGCTGTGCCCTCAAGTAACAGATTTGTCCTTAATTCATGAGTTGTCCTAATTGACTTAAGCTAATTTATGGATTAGATTATTTTTACCCTTTTTCCTAATTGAACCATAACTTTCATGCTTTCCCTCACTGGCCGGGTCGTGGGTAATTGGTGCTGAGTGCTGTGAGTTGTTCATGTCTGTGGTGAAGCTGGAGGTTTTGCACCATCGCATTCAGTTAAACGCAGCATCCATATAGTAAATGAATCCAATAAGTACAATGTAGATGAAAAACCTGTGAAATTCCTGAGCAGGAGTAAACAGCAGGAGCACCCATTTATCAGGCTAAAAGATGATATCGGGTGTTGGTTCTTGTCGTGTTTTTTGCTGGTGCCTCATCATACTAGTGTAGCTCACTGGCTCTGAAGTACTGGAGATAGAGTAAAAGTGAGAAGAGTAAAAATGTGGATCAAAGTGGAAAATTTGAGCTTTTGAGAGTTTTGACAAGCAGGGACTTTTGAAATCTGTCGGCCTCACAAGAGCTGACTCCACTGCTTGTCTGTCGCATCATGGACATAGTTGTGTTTATGGCAGTTCTTTAAGCTGATATAATGTAGTTTTAGCATCAATTTATTAACAAAGTGCAACATTTTGCACAATATCTTATTTCTTTCAGACATCTAAGAGACAAAAAAAAGATAATGGGTGTGTGAAATGTTTGTTTGATGGCAGTTATACTTAGGTTTCTCTGCACAAACCTCTCCTCTATCAAAGCAGGCCTGAGGCATGGCTGCTTACTGCTGCTGTTCTAAATGCTTCTATATGACTATTTCTTGTGTATTACAGACAATGTCTCACTAAATCCAAAAATACATTATGGAGTCTTTGTTAATGAAGTGGGAATGGTTACGTTGTAGGAGTTGTTGCATGTTATACATATAAATGTGCTGAAACACTTTTTTTTTTGTTATTATTATTTTGTTATCATTTGTTTTGTGGGTAGTGGCTGAACTTTTATGACCATCAGTTTTGCCACCTGAAAAGAAACATGGAGAATACAAAGACATTTTTTTTTAAGTGATACTACCTGTTTTCTTTTGGGAGATTCTGCTGTATTATGTCCCTTGTATCTGCATGAACTGTATATATACACACATATATATATGCTACTAATTGGTATAAAATAAAACAGTGTATTTGTGTGTCTAAAAGTTCATGATGGTGAGGAGAGGAGGTTGAGACATGTCAGGGATGAATGTATCGCATCTCTCCTTGGGGTTGTCAGCCTGTTACCAGGTGTCACTTCAACTACTCTCGCCCACCTGCTTTCCAGCCTCCGCCAGACCGCTGCCATGCACACATACACACACACACACAAAAGCTGCAGTCAGTAGCCTGATGAGTGTAAAGAAAAAGCTGAGCAAAAAAGGGAAAGAAGGTAATCACAGATCACTGAGCTACTGTACGAGTTCTCCCCTAGAAGCGAGTACTTGAATAATGCCTTTCATGCTGTGGCTTTAGTTCATCAGTACAAAAACATAATCAGGCCATAATCACCACTGTGTAGTTCTGAGTTAAACAGAGTTTTGCGATGGGGAATATGGCGTATAACAAATATACTGTGCTTCGTCATAGATTAATTCCTTTTTTCACTCTAGCACTATTACCTGCGAATCAAACTCAACTCAATGACTATCACACAATGGCTATCATTTTTTTTAATAATTAAGTATTCTACCGATTATTCTGCTAATTAGTTAAGTAATCAGATAGGCTTTATTATAAAGCAATTATTTTGCGATTAGGGTTTTAGCTGGACCCAAATACAGACACAAACATAGTGGCTGGATGGTAATGGTTTGCTTATTAGAATGCAATAGCATGATGATAAGGCTGAGGTGACCAAAGGCAGGTAGAAGGAGAATTGCTCAAACGGCTGAGGCTGCTGGCTGCTGGCTGGAGTAGTGTGGCTAATGGCTGAGCCGGCACTGGGGATCCTAGGCACAGCCGGACAAAAGGTTAGCGTGAGGCGCAGGCAAACAACTTGAGGAATAAACTCAAGCGAATACAACACTTCTTGGCATAGAGAGTGGCTACCACTGAGAGGGAGAAAAAAATCTGGCCACGAGTGGAAGGTGAGCCTGGGTTCTTACACTGCCAGCTGATGAGTTGATGTAGGCAGGGGTGGAGAATTATCTAGGTGCCAGGAAACTGTGGCCAAAACATGGACAAACACACAAACACACACACACACAGACAAACACACTGGGGAAGTGATGGCCCAAGGGAGAAAGGGTAAAAAAAAAAAAAAAAAAAAAAAAGGAAAGAAGAAAGGCAACACAAAGAAAACGCGCAGTCACAGCTGTGACACATTAGTAAAAGTGCAAAAAAAGGAACATGTCAAGTCTCCTTAAAATAAACAACCATTTAGTTTTCTATTTCAACAAATCAACACTTTTATTGCTTAAATTGCATAGATTAATATTATCTGTCAAATCAGAGCCAATGCATTAAGTGCCAAATTGCTTTCTGGCTTTGTGACATATGTAGGAGGCGAAATGAATGGAGCAGAAGATTGGAACAGGAATCTAAAACAAAACATTCTATCAGAAGATGTTAGTCATTTCTTCATCTAAACTATCAATCATACTGATTTAGGCTACACTAAATGTTTACTTTAATGTTACCTTAAGTTGGGTCCCCTCCATGGACTTGATGTCTAGCTTGTTAGACTGGTTGCCTTCTGCTAAGATACTAAACCCTTCAGAGTTATATCATTATTATCATTATAGGCCAGTTTGGTTTTAAAATAGACACACTGTAAAGAGATGTTTATTGTTTCATCTTAAAAAAATCCCAAGACACTTCTTGTCATCTTCTCTGGCCTTTCTTCTCCTTGCCCCTTGTTATTTTCTCTCTCCTCGTCCATTTTGCAATCTGTGCCATCAAAACATTCCTTCCTCATGTAAGCACGTGTTTAGCAGTAATAATCATTCATGTGAAACACAGTCAGCTATCAGAGTAGTAGCTTAATGGACTAAACAAAATTTTGATACAAAGAACTCACATTGCTTACTTTTAGTAGTAGAGTCACTTGAGTTTCTTGAGAAATCTTTTTAGGCCTAAAATCAACATATTTCTAGAAATTTCACAATAAAAGCTCTGCGAAAAAAGAGAAAGGATAATCTTCTCTGAGGTACTGAAAGGGTTGAAATTTGAAACAGACTAAGGATTGTTGAATTTGCATCGGCAAAGAGCTGCAACGATAAATTACCGTGGCGAGTGGGAGCAGAACCAACATCAGGGAGGCTTCTTTAAACATGATCAGATTTACAGGAATTAGGAATACAGCTCTGTCAGTAATATGTGTTTGTCTCCTCTGTTTTGGCAAAAAAAAACGTGCTACTATTCTCTCTAAATGCCTGCTATATACCTTTGCAGAATCATAATTTCTCACAATTGGAATCTGCTCAAAGATTACACAGAAGATGTAGAGTTTACAAAACCTGTATCAGGCAGCTAAAACCCAAGAAGATGTTAAGGTTTTGGTTCCAGAACAACCTAAAAGTACTTAAGTTTGAAAGGAAATTTTTCAGAGAGACACAAAGTAATACCATTCTTGTGTTTTGTGTGTGCAATAGTAGAACAGCAACAAGGGCTGAGGGAGACAGATTAGGCAGTCGTAAATGAGAGCAGTAGACAGAAATTGAGAAGGAAGGGTTTGATATAAGGAGCCAGTTCAGGTTTGTAGGCAATAACTTGACAATTCGAATTGGAATGATAATAGTGTGCCAGAATTGACAGTCATCAGTAGCTTCTGAAATGCTTCATTTCTCAGTCATACTGCTCACTTAGCTGCTCTTGGGCAAGGAGTCATCATCTCTGCCTCTGCAAGAAACTGTTATCTCTTTCACAGCGTCAAAGCGGTGACCCTTCAGCTTGATTTTTAATTCCGGCTTCATTTTGGGAAACAGAGAGAAGTCAAAGGAGCAAATTCAGCAGATGGGGGATAGGGAGTGACAACTGTGTTGTTCTGAGAGTAACTTGTGAGATTCCAACGTGCTTTGAGCACGATTATTGTCATTCTAAAGAGCCCAATTGCTAGTGGTGACAGTGCTGGTCATTTTTGCTGAAATTTATCCCTCAGACAACTTAAACCATCACAGTAGTACTCAATGTTAACAGTCTGACCTGGGGTGACAGATTCACGGTGCACAACTTTGAACATGAAATTCGGGTCATTCCAGACCTGTAGACAGAGCTCCTCACAAACTCCAGCATGCTGCTCCTTCTGCTTGGGGGTCAGGAGCCTGGGCACGAAGTTGGCAGCGACCCAGAGCATGTTCAAACTGGATGCAAGAGCTGCCTGAGCTGATCCAGACGACACATTGACCATATCAGCAAATTCCTGGATGTTTATTAGATGATCCTGTTGCAGAGTTTGTTCTATTTCTTGAATAAATTTTGTGTCATGCTTGTGGAAAGTCCCCTTGACCTCTTGATAACCCCCTCCTAGAAATGTTCTACCCCTTTGAAATGCAGATGCCACCCAAAACACTTTGCTCTGCACTTTGCTTTACTGTCAGAGGCTCTCTGAAAATTTTAAGTGTCTCTGTTGCCAGTTTTCAAAGTTGGACACCGAATTTAATGTTCACCCTGTGCCCAGATTATAGGTGCATGGTAAAAACACACATTTTCACCAGTGGTCGCAAAAATGTCAACATCTTCACTGTAAAAGTTTGACATCAGGAAAAATTGCCCATGAAATTTGACTGCATCTGAGCACCAAGCATCACTGATGTAAAACACACACTCCATTCCCTCACTCTTGGCCAACAGCACAGTTTGCATGTCAAGTGAAACATCTTAGTAACAGTCTCAGATTTTCTGTTGTTTTGCCAGCTAGGGTTAGCGTTTTGTCCATTTAATTTTGTGTCACTGGACATTAGTGAGGAGCAGCTACAAGTCCAAGTCTGGGTCCAAGTCACTGGTCTGATTGACAGGATGAAGACTGTAGGTAAAAGCCTGCCGCTTGGTGACATCAGTTGGAATTTTCTTTCACTTTCACGATCATCTGTTGTTATTTTGCAAGGGCACCCACACTGCATCTTTGCTCAGTGCCACCCAGGATGTTTGTGATTTGTTCAAAGAAACACAAACAAGTTGGAGCATTTTTCTCCCCATAGTAGCTGGATAATATGTGCAGACAGACCTTCCTCATGTGCTGACACTGCACTTTGGAGATGCTGGCTATGCGAGACTAAAGCAGGGCTAATGGCTCTTATCCCGCTTCACTTTCCTCTCCTCCTCAGGCGGTCTGGTTTGTCTGCCTGGTTGCTCAGAAGGTGCTGTGGGCAGTGATCATCTCAGAAATCATCTTCTCCAATCCTGATGAGTGTATTTTTTCTCAAAGGTAATATTTGTTTTAGCAATAAAGAATTTTTCCTAAAATTGCTGCTGATACCAGCTGATATGAAATCACATCACTGGGGGAAGTCAATGGGAGAAAGGAAAGAAAAAAAAAAGAGAGAACACAGATTTAAGATGGTCTCTCAACCCCCGTACGTCAATCTTTTCCCTATTTATAGTGGCTTAGTAGAATGCTCTTCAGCTGCAGCTCTCTCTGTGTCTCTCATTGTCTCTTTCTAACTATCTCTCAAGGTTTCTGTCACTGTCGCTCTCACGCTCTCTCTCCTAAATCTGTATCCTTGTTAAAACAAGGGCTTTTGCGTAGGAGGGAGAGAGATTCCGTCCATCATGTTTTCTTCTCTCCTCCTCCTCCTCCACCTCGTCCAAACTGACTCAGAAACAAGTAAACGCACACAACAGGAACTATTTCTCTATAGTTTTTCCTCCTAGTTGTTCTGTCAACAAAAGGAGGGCAGAAATAAGCAATAAGTGAAAGAAAGAGACAGAAAGGAGGAAAAAGATACCTCTCACAGCTATCTGCACAGTTGTAGAGCTACAAATACTGACAGCCGTTAATCATTAGCTTTCATTCTTCTCTCTTGCCAAAGGAGTATTTTATATTCTGAGCCAGGTCCATGTGATGTTGGGGGACTAAATCAATTCCAAATTATTGCGCCTCTCAATAACTGATGGCCATGTCTGGGCGGAGAAGAAATGATTAATGATGATACTATGGACAATATGAGTAAGACACACGCTAAGACATTATCTCCTGCATGTCGACAGACACCCACTCACACTAAAGATGTAACTGCATGTGTGCACCTGTAGTACCTTGTGGGAAAGAGACATCACTGCTCCTTTTTGTATTGAGGAGTAAAGAGTTCTGTTGTGTCTGTGTTTAGAGAAATTAAAAAAGAAAATAATAAAAAAAAGAAAAAGCAAGTAAATGTGAAAATCATAGGTACATTACCTAGTACATTATAGTCAAGATACAGTGTGTAACCCATAATAGCAATCTCATTTTAACAGTGGTGATTCTGCTTCACACAATACCTTGTTATCTATGAATCAAACGTGTAAATGAGGAAGGAACATACAATACCTCTCAAATATCCTTGAAAGTTTTCACAAAATAAGCATCATTCACGCATCATATTCCAGAAAAATATAAAATGAAATGATTAGTCAATTGAGAGAATGGTTCATCATAAATCCAAATTAATGATTGCTTTTGATGAGCCATTTTTTGTTGTTGTTTATCAAGCAAAAATGCAAAACATCACATCACTTGTAAGATTGATTTGATTTTTAAACAGGTAATCAGACAAAACAAGTAATTTGAAGACATCCTTTTGGTTCTAGGAGAGTGTGGGGGTGTTTTTTTGACACTGTATCAACTAAAAGCTTAATGATTAATGTATTAGTACGTCTTGGTGGCCTAGGGGTTAACGTGCTGACCATGAACCACAATAAATTCAGTCAGAGTCCTGCCAAAGACCTTTTTTGCGTGTCGTTCTCCATCATTTCCCTCATTTCCTGTTGCCTCTCCTCTGCATAGCAGTGCTTTGAGCTAATGCTGCATTCTTTCTACCTTAGAAGTTGAAGCTGGGAATGATGTCACACCCTTGTTGACTATATTTCAGCACACTGAATCCTAAAAGAAAGACTATAGAGGATGAAATGGCTTTAACTTTTGCCAGGTCAGCCATTGTTAGCAAACCATCAAAAATGTGTTACGCAGTATTCTGCTCATACAAACACAGTATCATTATGTCCATAGATAGAAATCAGACAGTACTGTGTGTATGGCCCATTAAATGGGACACAGTGACAACAGAGCTGTATTACTATATTAATACAGCTTCCACTACTGTTGATACATGGAGCAGCCCTCTTAGTTTTTGGCTTTGGGCATGATGAGGTTCTCCAGGCCTTCTGAGTTGGAGATCATGGGAGTTTATGGGGGGCCGTAAAATTTCCAACAAGAAAACCTCCCACTAACGGCTTCCCAGTTCAAATGTAAAGCACCAATACTTAAGCATTCTATCATGTTTACAGTGGATGCGATAAAATGGTCATGATAATCAAGTATAATTTCTGCCATTTTAACAACTAAGTTTATTATTATTATTATCCATTTGTACTGGATTATTCACTAATGATTTTTAGTCACACAGGGGCAAAAAGCTAAACTGACGGCAGAACAGTCCCTAATTTGAAAGTCTGAGTTAAATAAAGAACACACTTGTTTCTCAGTACTGCAAAATTACAGCATTATTGGTGTAAGTGAAACAAGGTATTGCAAGACTATTTACTGCAGTGAATTACTGTTCCGGTTTTTCGTGTACTGGCCTCTGAGGGCTCAAACCTTGCCTGTCTCTGTTTAGCCCTGTAGATGAAGCTGCATTGTCTTAGTGTGTCTATAATAGGAAAAAGACAGTATACACTGTGCACTACCGAAATCACCTGCAATTACCACCCACAGTCTCCGCAATTTATCTCTGACTTCTCCCAGACTGATGCACAAACACACAGAACATCCATAGAGATGCATTTAAATAACTGCTTGCGCTCATACATTTGGGCAAAAATGTATAAACACACTTGCTTACAAATCTAAGATCTTTGTACAAAGAGCTGCTGTCACGCCTACAGCCCAAATGGCTGTTTTGTGTTGTCAGTCATTTACTCCCAAAACATACACTTACCCGCTCTGACAAAGAGTCCCATCTTTTATTATCCTGCCGCACAACAAAGCCCAAATTCATGTGTGCTTTCTATCTTACTCATAATCTTCCTCACAGCACTCAAGCTGCACTCTGGGGAGTCATCACAAAACAGTAAGCACAGCCCTGCACAAGCAGAAAGTATGCTGAGTTTGCTCGTGCACACACGTACACACACCATTAAAGACACACACATGCTCCTTGATACCTCTTCCCCGGTACGCTTGGATGGCTGGTGATAGTAGCCATTGTGAGAAGCGATGTTCCCCAACTGTTGTTGTGCTGTTATTACATTAGCAGCTCCGATTTTATCCCCTTCTCACTTTCTTCTGTTCTCAACCTCTCTGCTATATATCACTTTATTCCTTCCTCTACCTTTCTACCTCCCTCTGCTCCTCCCTCCATCCTGCTCTTTCTGTTGTGATTTAGTGCTTACAGTGTTTATTCTCCAACACAGCACCAGAAACTAGGGAAATTATAACTCTAACCCGGGCTGAGTCTCTCTCCAAATTATGACCATTGATTTGTGTCTTTATTATGTCTTCAGTGGAACCTTGTTCACCAGCATCACCAGATCTCGGTGCCCAGTGCAGCTCAACACTGCCATCCAGTGATGCTTTAATCCACTGGTGCTCAACAAAGAGAGTGGAAGCAGACTGTTTGCTGTGTATGTTTAGAAGCCTGTTTATGTATGTGTCACATATAGTTTGTCTCTACGCATGTCTGTTTAAAGGAGGCTGTTTATAAATAGCAGAGAGCATGTATGAAGTGTGAGAACGATTCGCTTGTTAACTGCTGTGTGGCTCAACAGCTCTATTGCAGACAACTCTGCGAATGCGGTCGAGAGGAAAAATCGGAGACCTTTTACATTTGTGTGTAACCTCAAGGTGACTGAGTTAGGGGTGACTCGCTGTTTCTGTCCGTCCCTCTCTCCGTGGTGGTTTACATTACCCCGAGCAGAGCAGTGTGGAACAGAGTGGTGGCCTGCGGCTGCTTGAATGCAGGAATGTCCCGGCCATCTGCTTCACATTAGAATTAGACCTCCAGCCCAATTCAATTAGCAGCCCGAGCCAGTGCCGCTGATTGGGCAGAGGGAGGAAGGCTACAGTCAGCCACTAGCCTACAGTAAACATGATAGAGGGAGGCAGCGAGGGTAAAAGAGGCAGTAGGGTTGGAGAGCCAAGAGTGGGGGCAAAAAGAACGCAAGCAAATAGCAATGAATCAAATCAAAGATACTAAATAAAGTCTCCTAAAAAAAGACACGGCTCGAAAATATCTGAAAGGTAAATAGAAACCACCATGAAATTAAACATGAATCACTACTGGTGGATATGCCTGAGGTCATGCCACATGTTTGATCTGCCTTTTATGATCCCATGGCAAATCCCGCCAGAGATCATGATAAAATAACATAGACCCAAATTGTCAGCGAGTTGGACGTACATTCCCTTCTGCTCTTGCAAATCATGCCAACGCAGATTAAACAACAACAACAGCGGTGAAATAAGAAACAAAAAGCCTCCCAAAACAAGACTTTTGCCAACTTTTGAGCAAACAAGAGGAAATAGACAAAGCTGATTGAATAAAGGAAAAAAGGCCCCTACAGATAAGCATCTTGTTCTCCTTCATAATATTTGGACTAGAGCAGATGGAAACAAACCTGTCATTGTGCAAAGCAGAACTTGAGTGGTGCAACTTCTTTCCCAACTTTGATGAGCCAATCCAACATCTGAAACACACTAAACTTAGGATAAGTGTCAGAATATTTCGGTGTAAATAGGTACATAACTCCAAACCATTTATGTTTTCTAAAATGAGCCAAACTGCTTTCAAATGACTCAAAATCATCTTCTTCTGTAATCACTGTTTCATAGGTCAGTAGTGGTTTTAATCAAAAATAGCTTATCAAAAGTTCCAAAATTCTTGGACTTTTTCTTTCTTTTTTGACTTTCCTCTCTAACAACAATCGTTGCAAGGTTATCCTCTGTCTGGATATGAGTGATTGGAAAGAAGAGTGTGGTGTGCATGTATGTGTGTGTGTATATATTTTCTAACTGGCTCATACTTTGGTCTAAGTGAAAAAAGGCCTGAGGTTGTACAAGGTTTTTCGCAGCACAGCGAGACAGATGCACACGCCAACATGTGGTGATAAATGGTGCTAACCCACGCCAAAGCACATAACATATACAAAAACACACACATAGACAAACACAGTCGTAGTCAGACCTACCTGTCTAATCTCCCTAATCTCCAGAACATACACACATTACATATTTACATACACATATTGACTTGGTGGCAGCAGGATGCATAAATCCAGTGGAACATACTTTCTCATACGTTCTAGATGCTGTCAAATGTGCTCAGAGCCCTTGCAGATATAATGCACAAAAACATTGGCTCATATAAACACTGTGCTGTTTAAATATGTTCCCAATTATCTGCTGCATATTTCTCTGATTTTTAACTCATGCCAGACTGGCATCTTTGTAAAAAAAACAGAGATTTTTTAAACAATTGTGGGATTGTGTTTTTGCTCAAGCGAACGTACTGCACAGCAGCATTTTTTTTTCCTGTGCTGGAGCTGCATAATATATCGAACGGCACTGCTCCCCCCATACAGTGGTCTGTAAGTTTGTGCGGTATCACAACATGACTGTTGATGGGTGAGTGTGAACAGTGTATGTTGTCGACTCAGTTTCTCGTCTATCACCTGTACCTCACACCCCGACACTCAACAGTTAATCGGAACACCGTGCCATGCTATCATGTCCTCAAGCTGGTGCCACACACACTTGCACACACGTGAAGAAACTGACAGTTGTATATAGAAATTTTTTTCAAGTAGACTCGATTTAGACTTTATTGTTCCAGAGGGAGATTTGTCTTCATAGACAGTTAAATACAGATATAAACACAGCAGCATACAGAAACAGACAATACACTGAGTGTCCATAAAATAATTCATACATGCCAGCACACAGCAGTGTCAAGGAGCCAGTTTGTTCAATGCTGCAGCAACACAGAGGACAAAACTCCTGCTACAGCTCGCTCTCCTCCATCTTAAGGTCTTGCATCTCTGTACACATGGAAATAATGTGGAGTGATGATTGAGGAAGCTATCAGAGGCATTTTCTATTTTGAGAACTAGACTTGTTATTGCTTTGTGGTTCATGTCTGAGAGTTTGAGTGTGGGAAGGCAAATCGTTTTAGAGGCAGTTTGTGTGATGCCGTTATGTTTGTTTTCGTCGGAGATGGTCAACATGGTGAAGAAGCAGGGGGAACAGTGCAACAGGATGGAGTGAATTATGCTTTTGTAAAGTAAGAACAGGAGGTTGGGGCAACAGACAGTGCTCTGGGTTTACAGATAAAATTCAGTGTTTGCTGGGACGGAGTTTTCCAAGGATTTTTCCCAACAGCATTGCTAAATTCTTTGAGGTTTTTTTTTTTTTGTGCAGCTAAATGATATTTAGCGTGTGCGCTGACGCGAGAAGGGTAAATGCCTATAGGGGAAGTATGGTGGGAAAGTTTATTGTTTATTGAGTTCATTGTCTTTCGTGAGTCCAAGATATTCAAAGTTGTTGACCTGTTCTGCTGTCTTGCCATGGGTGGTGGGGGAATCGGGCCAGTGCGGGATGTGTTTGATGTGATAATGAGCAGTTTTTTTGTCATGTGCCTGTTCAGATGCCTGTATTAATCAGAACCTCATTGTGTAGTGAAAAATTGGGTTTTGATGAAGTTTTGGCTATAACAGAGTAATTGTCACCAAGTCCAGGATGGCAGTAATCAGAATATCTGAATTATGTGGTGATGAATGGGGGGCTGATACAATCATTTCTGTAGAGGGTGTAAAGGAAGGGACTGAGGACACAACTCAGAGCTCCAGCATTGGTGATGACAGCTGATTATGATACTGCACTTATTCAAAAAGCCTGTGGTCTGTTGCTGAGGAAGTTATGAATCCAGAGTTTCTTAATCATCTGGTGGTGTTGAATTGTTCAAAGAGGATTGTGGCAAAGTTGCCTGGTGAATCCAGATGTTGGAGGAGGGAGCAAAGGAGGCCTCCCACAGCATCCTCTGTCCTTTGTTTGGCCTGGTTGTTTGGGTTCAGCTGTGGTCTTATGGCTAACAGGATGATATTCAGGATTGTTGTTGTTTCAAGCATTTCATGATTTTTAAATTGCTGTCCCCAGGTGGTTGTGGCTGGGTTTTGTTCCTGGTATGTAGGTGGAAAGTATGGGAACTGATGCTGTCCAATAGATTTCTCAGGAGATAGAGTGGAGAATGGGAGATTCTTTAAAATCTTTATGGCTCAGAGTTTGAACACACTTGTACTTAAAAAGTCAGATAATTATACTTTGTTACTATTGTCATTACTCTTTAAAAATGTAACTCATTTCCAAAAAATGAACGAAAAATGAATGAAATGGAAGCCAAAGAAACGCCGCAACAGAAGACCTTCAGCTACACTGCTCATATAGTACTTCAAGCTTTTCTGTGCAATGGAAAATGAGCACACAGACACAGCAGGCTGAGCAGCACGGCATTAATGACTGTTTCTCATTGGACATCTGTGTGTATGAGTGTAATCACCATCTCGTCATTGCTTTGCACCTTCGCCAGATTCAGCCATTTAGCCACTATATCTGACCAAAACAAAAGACCAAACCTTGGCCTGTTGTGCTTAAGTATAAACAGGTAAGTTTATAAGACAACATGTGGTCTGTGCGTGTGTGTGTGTGTAAATATGTGTACCAGGGTAGGTTAATGGTTCTATTTACAAGTGCATACCAAAGGTCAGAGATTACAGATTCAGAAAGTACTGTTTATATGAGCATTTGTGTCTTCTCCTTGAAATAAAATGTGCTTATTGTGTTTATAGTATCAGCAGTCATTTCTACTAGTTATAATTTTGTAAGCCTATTCACCAAATGTACTGCTGGAATGTAGGAACGGGTTATAACACAAGACTCTGGCTGTTGCCATCCAGGCAGTACCCGATTTAGCCGACCTTCTAACAAATCCCAAAATTAGGCAAAAATGGGTCAATTGAGTGTGTGTGGAGTACAGACAGCTAAGATGGTCTGTTAATACAATTAACTCCACACACAGTCTGATATTTTGTGTTATCTGATATTTGTATGAGAAATTCTCTGAAAGGCACCAATAATACAAAAATGGCCTTGAGGTCAAGTTCAGTGGATCTAATTACCCAAGGTGACGCTTAGCACACAGCGAGGGGCAGGCTGACGCTCAAAGTGGCCACACTCTTAATTATACATAACTATGAGCCTTAGGGAAAGTTAATTTCATAAGTTATAATAAAATTCTACTCTGTACAAAGCTTATGAACATTAAAAGTAATGTTTTTGGACCAGGGTTCTAAACAAGTTTATTTATTGCAAAGTTGGACATTTTATATGGTGATTGTTTTTAACTAGTTTTTGAAGGCAGCATCAGGTGGCCTTTCAACGAACAGCACTTTAGTCTTCAGTATGATGTGAGGGTTGCCGCTTGGTAATAGTGCACACGTGCTGAGTTAAAGTGTGCCAGGATGTCTGCCAGCTGTGATGGATGTTGGTGCAGTTCGGGTAATAATTTGCATTTTCTCCTCCAAATAGGTTTGGTAAAACTGTGATAGTGTGTGTAGTGTGTAGTGTGTGAGGGTGAACATGGATGCACAGGTTACAAGACACACATGAAGCACATTCCCACTGGATTCACTGTATTCACATTGATTGGCAGGTGGTGGTCATACTCCAGGAAACAAGAAATATAGCAGTGCGCCAGCAAAGGCAGAACAGAAGATGATTTCTAGCTGGCAAATATCAAGCCATGCACAATTCAAAATTTACAAGAAAAAAAAGGGGTCTCAAGAGTTTTGTAAGGCAGGAAATGCAACATAATCATGAAGCACAATGCACCAACACACAATGCAACAACACACAATGCTTGTATTCTGGTAAGAAACACCAAAAGTACATTGTAAACAATGTTTTTTTCTGTTTACAAGAAAAATCCACATGGCACCTTTTAGTGTACCATGGTATTACATTATATATACCATAATATATGTTTATAATACACATAATACAATATTGTGTGAAATAATATAGTCTGTTCACCTTTCTGTTCTCCCATTGTCACAGTATTTTGCACCTTAACGCTGGTTACCAGCCATGTTAAAATGTAAAAATGAATTAAGTGTATTTGTCCTCTTTCCTGCTCTTTTTGCAGCTGTGGTAGCAAACTCTCCATCCGCTTTTCTACAATTGTATTACCAAAGTAATTCCTTAGCCAAAAAAGAGACAAAATACACAGTAGACGAAGTAAAACATTAATTTGACTGGTGGCATTTCTTTTAAATATCTACACTTATTACAAAGATATTTTCATCTCAAATTCTTTAGTGCATGATAATTATATAGTGAAAATCTGATATTGTGAGACAGCCCTCCTGTTATACATGGATTTTTATGCAACCATTTCTTCAACTACTTGCATGTGTACATAAGAGTGTATCTGGCTGACTGAATGAACACAGGCAGCCTTGGGGAAGGTGCAGGCAGATAAAGAAAGAGACATTTTAGCCCCCTCCCCTCTTCATGCTTAGCACACACTGGAGGTCAAGAACCACATTTCTCAATCTCACTAAAGGGTCTCTTTTTTTTCTTCTCTTGCTCTCTTTTTTTTCCCTTTCCTCGACTGCCTTTTTATGCCTTCATCTCTATCAGATGTGGAGAGCAGATCTTCAGCGCTATGGTGAAGCTCTGCAACATAAACGCTCTGACCCTGATCTTTTCTTCAGCCGAACACACATGCACACTGTTCGCAAAGCCTTTTCTCCCTCACACAGAAATCACGTTTGAGATCACATAAAGGGTATTAACAGGCTATCATTCACCCTCCAACACACAAGCACACACACACACTCACCCAGCCCTACCTCTGTGTCCTCTTTGCCCTGTCTGAAATGTATTGTTTAGGTAAATGAGTCTGTGCACCCAGCGGGGGAATCAGCATGAATAAGAACCTGAATGCATTACCCCATTACTCTTCCCTCTCTCACTCTCTCGCTTTCTCTATCTCTCTTGCTCTTTCTCTCTATGTGGCCTCTGCCTCGCTCAGCACCCACAGTCCTTGAGAGCTCAAATTGACATTGGAGACCTAGTTATTAATATGTGGGTAGTGGATGTGTGTTTCGTTTTGTGAGTCCGTGTGTGAGTGTGTCTGTGTGTGTACATCCAGCGGAGAGTGATTGAGTCCTCTTGTCATTTGTGTGCACAAGATGTTGTGTGATTTGTGTTAAGAGAGAGATGAAGATGTGTTTGTGCCGGCGTGCGTGTGTGAGTGTCTGTCAGTGTGTGTACCCCCATGCAGACAGCCAGACTCGGTCAGGCTCTCTAATTAGATAGACAGAGTGAAGTGCACAGACTAAGAACAGGAGGAGAGGGATAAAAGAAAGGTGGCCTTTCTATACACCTGCTGAAAGCATCACACTGTGCATGTGCGTGCATGTATTTGTACGTGCACGTTCAACTGCATGTTCGTGCTCACATGTACATGCCCTTGTGTGTATCTCGACATGTATTTTTACCCACCTGTGTTAAGCTCACCTGCTCATTTTTTCTTTGTTCCCTTTTTCCTTTCAGCAGCTGCCTTGCTCCTGTGTATGTGTGTGTGTGCATGTGTGTGTGTGTGTGTGTGTGTGTGTGTGTGCTTTCGTCAGGTGTCACCCAGCAAGTCTGATCCCCACAGAAAGCTGCTGCCACTGTTGGCATGGTGATGGCTGCAGTACTGTGAGACACTGCTGCCATGGTTTCCAGGCACGCCATGCAGGGGGGGAGAGGACCAGTGCTGCATCTCTATGTTCAGATCCAGACTGTGTATATGTGTGAGTGCATTCATGTGTATATGTGTGCTTTTGTGATTGAGAAAGAGAGAAAGAGCCCCTCCTCCTTATAGCCCCTATTTCCTCCTGACAGCATCTCACAGACCTCTTTGTTAGAATGTGGTGTTTCTCCTCTCTGGTGTACTGTATATTTACTTATTTATTTTGTCAGGCCTCTATTTCAAGGCACACGTGTGTGTGTGTGTGTGTGTGTGTCTGGATGTGTTTGTGTGTGTGTTTGTATATGAGAGAAATTTATTTTTTTCACCTACAAGTGAATCAGCCAATGCCAATGCATTCTACTCTGGGCTACAACAATGTCTACTTATTAGATATATTTCCTAAACTTCTCTATAGTAAGACATCAGCAGTGTAGAATTGTAAAACGTGTGTATGTGTTTTGTAGCATCTGTTTGCATATGCACACGCATACACTGTATTCTCTCTGACATACTTCTTTTGTTGTGCACTTGAGTCCAATCCTGCAGGGATCTTTCAGGGATTTCTATGCTAGTGTTAACAGAGGGAGAGAAATACAGCACACTTTTTTTTAACTCTGAAGTGCGAGTAAAACCTTCTGAGAGTATCCCTGTTATCTTGAATGGAGCTCTGCACCGTAATTTGCATGTAGTAAGAAACTATTGTGAATTAGTGTTGATCATCATCAGCACCTCAGTTACATGCATTTTTAAGACCAGTGTTGCAAACACATTTTAAATTTCCTGACTCCCAAGCAGAAGCCAGAAGGTGTTGGAGTCCATGAGGAGCTCTGTCAGTAGAACCAGAGATAACACTTTCTGTTTAGAATCATCACCTATGATGAGAGCTGTGTCTGCAGCTTTGACCCAGAAACCAAGCAGCGTTCCTCACAGTAGAAAAGCCCACAGTCTCTAACACCTGAGAAGGAGCATCAAGTTAGAAGCACAACTGAGAGCATGCTGGTGCTTTATTTGATATCCTCAGGGTTTTACATCCCCCTCTGCACTCCCTTCTGTTATGCTGGAGCCAGAAGTGACCATATTTCAACAAGAGGGTGGAGCATGCAAAGCTACTTATGCAGTAAAAACAACAACCACAGCGAGAACGTGAACCTAAATAAGGAAAAGTTTAATTCTGTGATCCAGCTACTGGAACTATCTTTACTTACTGATCGCTGATGAGACCTGCTGTTTGATTTTTCAACCTTCAAAAGCAGATAAAAAATAAAAGCTTCTATTTAAATGTTTTGTACATCCACTTCTCTCTGCTAACGATGATCAAGAAGCACTTTGTTAACATTACCGACTAAACTAAAAAACAATAAGTCATGATCAGCCCGAGATATCTCTGTTCTTAAGATGTCCCGTTATCCCTTGTGCTTTCTTAATTAATGTGGAAATGGTGATTCATAGATTAAGCGTACTTTCCACATTTATTTGAAGTCACTCTGGCTCCAGAAAACAAACCAAATGTCCTTCAGTTTTTAAGGGCATGAATGTGTTGCTGAACCACAGACTCGTCCAGAAATTATCACCCTTTTTTTATGAGAATTGAAATAAGAATTTTAAACCAACAAGACACTGAAAGGAAGTGCCACAGTATTCATTGTCAAAAACAATAGAAATTTACAAAGGAGCTCTGTCTCCAACCCAGCGAGGGGCCGCTTGTGCTCATGGGGAGGTAAAAGCCCTGCCTGAAGCTATGGCAACTGGCTTGAGGTTATCTGAGCATGCCCACTACCCTGGTGTCTGATGAATGTCAGTCTGTCATTCTGTTTGGTTTGTTCTCCTTTTGTTTGGCTGCTCCTTCCTTATTTTTTCTCCTGTCTTCTTTCTCTTTTTGCTGTTTGTAAAATCATCAAAAAATAGATTAAATTCTCTTTTCTACAGTAGCAGTAATACACCAAAAAACGCACAGCTATTATCCTTTTTTATATATGTGTACTATTAGATTGCAGTTTTAGTGCTCATTTATAAGACACATTACTTTTATTATAGACACGGATGTATGAACAATTCTCATACCTTTTTTCTTTCTTCTCTCCCTACTATTCTTTCTTCTTTATAAATATGGGTTCTACTGCTCTTGCACATTGAAAATGTTATAGTCATCTTTTAGCTATCCACCAGATGTCCTCAGACATTTAGTCATCACCTGACTGCCCCACCCATCCACACACCTGCTCCCATCTCCAATCAGCCCTGTAGTCACCTGAGCTTCTCCCACCTTCATCTTAATGCTTAATCAACTGTCACTACTAATTAGAGTTCACTTCCCTTGTTCCTGGCTAATATGTCACCTTACCTGGAGCTTTATGTCTTGACTCTCTAAAAGCTGCACTTGTATCCTGTTAACTGTTTCCTACAACCCTGTTCCTGAACCTGTTTCTGCCTGCCTGACCTGCCCATCTGATTATTGGATTTAAGATTCCTTCCGGCTTTTATTTTCAGCTTTGCTATCCTGTAAGCCCTTTGTACTTTGAGTTTTCCTAATAAGTCATTGAACTGCACCAGCTCTGCCTCAAACGTCCGCATTTGGGTCCTCTCCCCTCTGTCACCCTGCTAGCATCAGCCGTGACAAAATAGCCGGATTAATCATTTGTGTAACCTGCAGGAACAAAGTAATAGGTGCTGGTCATTTCAATGCTGTGGCACAGCTAAGAGGGATGGGTGAAATCCGTGTTGTTTTGTTGAGGGAAGGTTAATGTAACATTATGAATCTGCAGACTGTGATTTGTGCAGAGGACAGGAGACTGACTTTGCATTTAAATGTTGTTATTAAAGAAAGTAGATGTAAATAGTGCTCATTAATAACTGATTAGATTCAGTCTGAAATTGCTTTTCTTCTCTGCGATCACATTTTTACACAGTAATGGATGAGTGAAGCTGACTGACCAAAATGTAACCTTCAGTAAGCAAAAAGCCTCGTTGGTTAGGCTGCTCCAAGAATGGATATCTCATGACCAACAGTGCATTTCTATTCATTAGCGTGTGGATTGTTTGGGGTGAGTGAAGTAATCCATTATAAAATGTCACAGCAACCAATATTATACAAAATATTTACATGAATTACAAACAAGCAGACTCAGTTAATCCCCTGAACATGCTGTTAGGCCCTTTATAATCTGCCCGGCAGTGTCCTGAAGCACAGTTTTTCATTTTAATGTATGAAAAGGGCAGTGATCTGAAGTGTTCAAAAAACCTTGTGTGGGTGTTTCGTTTGTGAACACCGGAAAACATTAAACTCTGGTTTTCCATCTTATCTCTGTGACACCCTTCTGGTTTTAGTTTTCTTACCTCCATTTTTCTCCTGTCATCCTTTTGATAATTGGTTTCCTTTTCTTTTTTCCCTTTATTTCTGCTACCCCACCTCAATCTGTCTGTCATTCCTGTCCTCCCTTTCTTCTTTATCCTTCCAGAACATTATTCAAGGAAAGGACATCAGGGAGCAGCTGCTCATGAGATAAGACTTTGATAACATTACCTTTGCTGGGAAATCCACCTTTGCCCGACTCCTCTGAAGTCTGCAGAAGTCATATTTTTAAACACAAGGGTTGAGAAACAAAATTAAAATACCCTTGGACAAAGCTCCCAAACACAGAATGACAAGTATGAAAATCAACACGGCAATGTTTAATTTTATTCAACTTTAAACAGGTTGATTTGGACTTAAGAAATTAAACCTTTCCAATGATGACATTTATTACTTAGTTTAAGAAAAAACACCTTTTTATAACCTCTGAAAGCTAAATGACTCCTTCCTACAGGGTCAAAAAATCTTATATGCCAGGGTTTATCTGATTTTCCACCTGAAGGCGACATTTATTGAGTGTGCCAGAGGAGCCGGACTGCTGATCTAGCCCCATTTCAGCATTTTACAACATGATGAATCAGATGTTCAGGATGAACTGGCCTGTGATACTAGATCAGCAGGGGGACTCAGGGTACACAAGTACATAATATTCACTGCATGGATGCAATTTATTACCATTTAATCAAGTATCTCAGAAGAGGACTTTTGAGGCACTAGCACAGACAGATCCAAAGTAGAACCTTTGGCACAAATGTGACCATGGTTTGACCCTCATTTACCCACCTTCTGCCTATCAACATAGCACCCTGTTATTACACCGCAAGACGTTAACCCTTGCATCCTTATTCAATCATTAGTCATTCTTTTATGTGTTTTTGATATGTATGATCATAAAAATAAGGAAGAAATAGAGCAGTAGGTTAAGATCAGCTGCACTTTATCTTTTCAAGGCCTGAACAAAATAGAACGAAAGACAAAAATGCCAACGAATGCACACAGAGCGCTGATGACACTGATAAGGGTGGTGTTATGATGATAGATCTGAGTGTAATCATGATGACATTGGTGGTAATGAACACAATGAAGGAGGAAATGGTGGTGAATATGAGCATCGTTTTGTTTTATGTGCATGTAGGTTGGGCTGTGTGGTGTTAAGGAGGCCACTTCTGAACGACTGCTGTTAAGTCTGAAGACAAAGGCGGAACAGGAAGACAAATACATCAGAGATTGTCCAGGTATGTGTTGTTTTTTCTCTCTTTCTTTTTAATCTCTCTCTCTTTCCTTTTGCATTTTTGACATTTTGACAATACTTACTGAGACTGACGCAATGACACGCTCATCTTCCTGTCTCTGAAGGTCAAAATATGCTGCATTTTAAAGTAATTCCAAAGGATTTTGAATCCAATTTGACATCCAGTAGGCTACTTATTATCTGTGTTCTTTTCTTTCTCTCTCTCTTTCTCTCTCTCTCTTTCTCTCTAGATATAAATATATGAAAACTATCGACTCTCTCTGTTACAAGTAACATAAAAACTTTAAACTTTCTACTTATAGAGGGTTAGATGGAAATAAACAATACTCAAATCGAAGCAGTTGAGGCTACTTTTACCTTTGTCTCTAATGTTAATATCTAACATCTTAGATGGCGTGAGTGTGGTTCATTGCTCAGTTATCATAAGCTGCGGTAACATGCACGGTTTTTGTAATTTTGATTAAAAAATTATTAAGATTTGATGATTTTGGATCTTCTTTTTATATGTGATATGATCTAGTCTGTGGTTTACATGTACCTACAAATTTGCTCAGCGATGGCTGTCTGACATTCATAAAATGATGATTGAATCACGTGATTGGTTAGTGGTAAAGATGGAGAGCTACTGTCTTTTCAGAACAGATTTTGCTATTACTTTAATTTTCTTAATAGAGTATTAGCTCGATACTAACACACTCCTGCTGGAAGCAATGAATGGGAGAATGCAAACACAAGGAGGCTGTTTTGATGTTTTGTTTTAATAGTAACGTTACTTTGCAGAGCTTTATCTTACCACATGTTATTCACAGCTAATATGCTCTGAATGAAGCTCTGCAGAAAAAAGTGTACGCTGAGAAATGTCCAGATGCATTCACGTTAGGACGGAACGAATGCACAGAAAAAACAAAGCTAGAAAGAAATCAAATGCACCGTTGATATAGTACAATACTTCCTTTGATCGGTTTATAAAAAGGTTTAAACCACCCCTGTAAAACTGAGTGAAATTTCATTCAGTTTGGACCGGTTTATTCTGACTGAGGTGTTTTGTTGAGCATTTTTATTTTGTTTAGGCTTTTAAACCAATTATAGTCAGAATACTAGGCTTCTTTTATGTCCAGCTATTGAAAGCTTTTCAAGGCACGTTAATGTTAATAATATCAGTACCTTTTAACTGAATACGTTGAAATGTATTGGGAAAAAGGCGTGCACTTAGGAAAGATAGTGAGAAAGGATGATGAAGATAAAGGAAATGAAATAACAAATGTTGAGGGAGAGAAGTGAGAACAAGCAGGAATCGGTAACACGGATGCCTAAAATTGATACCCTTGAATGTGATCGTTAATGTTCATTTAGAGGTTTGCTTGATGGGATGGCGGCTGCAAGCCTTGCAGCGGAAATGAACCTTAGAACATCTCTGCACCACTTTCTGTCACTGCTATTTAATGAAATTTAAAAGCCAAAATCAATGGTGTGATGGAACAAGAGGGTGCAGATGAATAGTTTTAGGCATTCAGCGGTTTGTGGCAATGAAAGAAACACTTAGAATAGTTTCTCCCTCTCCATCAACACTTATTGCATCATTGACCTGTCTAATGGTAGAAAGAGGTGGATTTTTTTGAGCCCTGAACTAAACAGGACAAAAAACTGAAATGGCAGTATAAGTACACATTAAGAGCTGATGGCAACTGATAAGGGGGAGTGTTATGGTGGTAAACTTAAATGTAATCATGATGACATCGGTGGTAATGAATACAATGAGGATGATTATGGTGGTGAACATCAGCACCATTTTGTTTTATTTGTGTGAAAATTTAGCTGCGTGTTGTTGAGAGGACCAAGTCTGATCAAACGCCGAAGAAAAAGGCTAAAAAACATTTACTCAGCTTGTCTATTTCCTGTTCAGTGGGCTCCTCTAACATGATGGAGTGAGTGATAGAAAAACTTGTGTTTTAGACTCTATAGCCATTTCATTGCCACTTATTATTTTAAACTGTTACCGTTAATTTAAATTTAACTGCCATTGTCAGCTGTCAGGTATCTTTAGCCAGAACCAAAGCTGTGTTAGCCAGTTTGCACTTGGCATGATTTAATCAGCAGCAATCATTTTTAAAATAACATGATACATCAAATGACACGACAGCTCTTCAAAAGTGTCAGAAAGTCAAAACGTGTTGATTGCCTCATGGTGCCTGGTTAGGGTATAGTTTAGGTCATGAATGCTGCCCCTCCGTGTTAGCAGATGGGACATGTGTCATACTAAAAAATCAAAGTACATCCCCCAAAGATATTTTCTGTCACTTTAGGCAGCTCTCACAGCACTCATCTTCAAGTGTTCTTTTTCAAACTGAGTTTTAATCAGTCATTTGATGCTTAAAGATAGGGGTTAAACATTATGACTGACAGCTTTCTGTAACCTGTGACTGAGTTGGGCAGCTGTATTAGCAGGACCTTGTTCCCTCAGCTTCATCCACTAATCACCACTGTGCACACCGTGGCTCCAAATAATGTCCTCAGCCCAAGATAGCAACCATGCACCAGGGATATTTTGAAAGTGAAGGCCCAATGCCCACCTTAATTTATGTTAATATTACATCCAAAGATGATTTGCACATTAAATAGCAAAAGTGGATCTGAAGGTGCTTATCTATTTAAAGGAAGTGAATCAGCACCTTCTCATACAGAAAATTAATACTGTAGATGTGTTTAAAAAAAAAAAAGGAGGGAGGTTTCGATATCCCATCCCTCTAAACGCATTATTACTAATGTGACATTTACTTAAAAATTCCACCTGTTTTCTGCACACTTTCAATTTTCGTTGATGAAAACCCTGAGTGGAAGCAACAAGAACCATCAATCACCAGCTGCTTGTCTTAATATGCTCAGCTTCTATCAACTTGACGATCTTACATATAAATGCACATTATTTTACAATTTTATGGAATTTCTGTTCAACTTTGCATTACATTTGTATACTGTAAACTGTAACTAAGTAAATGTCACACCTCTGATAGCTGTAACTAGTTTCTCCCCAACATTACTTAAAAACATTAATCAGCCTTTCAAATATTGGTCAGTTTTGAAACCCTACATTTGTGGATACAGTTTTGTCAGATAGATAACATCAGGTAGTATTACTGTGTTCTTAACACAGTCTTTATGTAAGGTATTGGGTATCAAAACTAATATTTTCCCTTTCTGGAAATCCAGCATGAATTTGCACTTTGATTCGAAGTATTTATAATTAATAAATAACTTTTGAGTAGATATCTACTGTAGTATTAGCATTTACAACCAGTTAACACGTCTGCTTTGTTTACATATACTGTCTGAGGGAGCCATTTTTAGATATTTTCTTTGTTGTTCTTAGTATGGTTGTAATTGCAAGAAAATGATCTGTTTATACTTGAGAGCACAAAGGAATGCACACATGAATGCTCATAGTTAGGCAAGCCAGTATCAAGGAGGATAAGAATTACATTGAGTTGCCAGACAAAGCATTGATTCTTAAAGTTAATAAAGAGGTAATGATGGATGATTGTTAGTTAGATTCATATCAATGATAAAATGGAGTAAACCCAAATGATGTAAACCTTAGAGAACTATTATAGTCATACCCATTATCTTAATTACATACTTACTGATTGTACAGGCAAGTAATGAAGGAGGTATGTTTCTGAATTTAGATTAAAAACCTAAGGCATTGTATTCCATCAGTTTTTGTCAATTTATTTTGAATTTTATTGATGGAAAAAATTTAGAGAAAATCCCTTTTGCTTCATCTTTAAATATAATATTATTATTAATTTTTTTTTTTTTTTTGGCCAAACAATATTTTTTCAGTTTCTTTTCTAAATTAACAGAAATAACAATATTGCTGCAGATTGCTGGATGGAAGCCTGGCCTCTAAGTATCTTCTGGTATGTGTTTGTGTCAGAAAAATCAGCAAGCAAAGACTTGAGGTTGTTTTGACGGCCCATTCCAATACAATGCACCCTATATGCAAACTTGTCACTTTTGTTGAAGTCACCTTGCCATTGTATGTAGTTGAAAGAAATGAATCATCATTTATGTCTGCTGTTGACTTGTGGTGTGTTCATGTGCTCGGTGCTTTCTGAAACAATTGTTCCATTATAAGTTGTTAGATAAACACAAGCATGGTGCCATGGTGTTCTGTGCAACAAAACCCTGATTTGGCTCCTCACTCATTCTGCTGGAACAATGCTTGGAGAGTATGGACTTGTTTAGCCAGGATTGGTCTGCTGGTTGTAGGCCAGCAACAAAGCGCTGTCATTTCTCTGGAAACACTGAGAGATAGCATTAGTCCATGCAAATGTAAGGATACCTCATTTCAGCTGCATCTGTCTCACTTCTTAGTAACAAGGCCCTGTCTTTATAGTAGATGTATCTGTTTAATGAGTTCTGTCTGGGTGCTATTTTTATCCTGTACACAGTTCTGAATATGCACTGATTTCAAAAGTATATCTTGTTGAATGATCACAGCCATAATGAAACATCCCCACTTCTTTTATATGAGGAGCTCAGGCAATCAGCAGATGAGATTGAGTTCTTCTACACTGATAGAGATGCAGTATCATCAAATCAATCTGATGGATTCAATTAAAAATCCCCTGCTTGCCTTTTTCAGTCAAAGTTACAGACTGGGAGACTCTGATATATATTTACATACTTTTTAAATAGATTCCTAACTGGATTTTTCAAAAAGACAAATGTCTGTACCGTCATCTTCCCAAGCAAAATCACTGTCATTAATGTGATACTGAACAGGAAATGTTCCATTCCATAATTTAGAGTGACTGGAGCCTCAGCTTAACATAGATCAGAGGTGGATGTTGATCTATCTGTTTCCCCATTTATTTCTAAACCTTTTAAGTAGTAAACATTGGTCTGGGAACAGTGTCAATGTAGGGTTTAGTGCAGGGCCGAGGTGTGAGATGATAATGATAATGTTTGTGTGTATTTATATATGTGTGATGATTACTGCAGACACATGATCCTCTGGGACCTGAAGCAGGATTACTGCTGACTCACCAGGGAGTTTATGCTGCTTCCTGTGTTTGTGTGTGTGTGTGTGTGTGTGTGTTTCAGTGTGAGACAGAGTTTGCATTAGTGTGCAGGCTGTATTTGCTTACCACGGAGTGATGAATAGAGGTGATGGTGGTGTGTGTGCCTCCTAACCAGCGTGTGTTTAACAAGATCCTAATTCTGTCTTGCACCTGAACATGAACACCTATGTGGCTCCCCAGAGACTTAAGTGAAATTCAACACTGCCACCCACACAGACAAACACACATACTCACTAGAGTTCCTAAACCAACTTCTGCAAAACTTTAGCAAAACAACAGGCTCTCTATTACTCCCAGACACATTCACATGCACCAGCAAACACAGACATAGGCACACAAATATACTAGGCTGAATGCTAGTGAGGCACCAGTCTTGCCATGCTGGAACCTGTTGGGAGCTGTAATTATGTGCCAGCAAGAGAATTAGTAGTGTTAACCAAGCAGCAGTGCAAACAACAACAGATAAAGACTCAAACAACACAGCCACTCAGTACCCAATGTCAGCTAAATAAGGTAGTGTACGAGCTCGATTATTTTACAGTACGGGCTCCCTCGCTGAGCTACAAAACCTTATCTTATTGGCCCAAATTTTAATCCTCACCACTACATGCCACGCTAATACCTTCAGCTACCCCTTATTGTAATTATAACCTCAGCCATAAACCCAAGTTCTTACTTTTAAAATCTTAATAATCGTTTTTGCCACCAAAGTTTTTTTTTCAAATCATGATCCCATTGTTTCATTTCATGCAAATGCTACAGCTTTCAGACCAGTCTAGAATTTACTGGTTTAGACTATAGAGGGAATTTTATATATGTAAATATAGAAATAAATATATATATACACACACACATATATTTGAATAGGTGACATTTATAAAAATAACTCCTGTAAGTCATCATTATTGTGTAAATGGGAAAAATAAGATATAGAGAGCGGTTTTTTGGTACCAGGCTGTGCACATCTTTTTCTGACTGAAGCTGGACATTTAAATATGCTGCTTTATGGGAAGTAACTCATTTTTAGTGCCAGTTTCAAGTGATCTCTCTTGGGCTAGACATACACTTATGCAAAAACACAAACTCTCAGATAGGCCCATATATACTTTTTTTATACGCACTCACCAGGTAAACTACTTGCCAGGTGCTGACAAGACCGGCACTTGGTTCTTGTTTGTAGAAAAAAAAAAGCAAAAAAAAAAACCTGCAAAACAACAACCTGGCACTGCAAGAGACTTCGGTCGCAGGACTGGCCTACTTCAGTGTGCTTTGGCCTGGTTTGGGAGCTCTCTGATTACTTTTTGAGCAGGAACAGAACGGAGGTGGATTTGCCTCCCACAAGCCCATCATCTGCGCCGCCTAGTATGACAGCCGTGCTTTGTACGAAGTGTGTCTGCGTGCACGTGCTTTGTGTGCGTTTGCGCACATCGGTGTGTCTCATGAGCTGCGTGGAGCAGGTTTTGATGAGAACAAACTGACATAGTGGCCCAGGAATCCTGCACACTGATTGAATTGTGTGTGTGAGAGAGAGAAGTTCATTTTTCACTCATACATACAGCACAGCTTCCTGTCTCTCTTTTCCACCCATCCTCAAGTACACACACACATACACAAATAAACAACAATATGCAGTGATACTATAACATTTAATGGCAAAAGAAACACTTAAAAATCGAGTATTAACATGAGCCATATTAGTATTTCTCTGGCGCATAGGTTTTTGATGGTCTTGAACCATGACCGATTACAGTAAGAAGAGTATAATGTTTAAAGCATGTACATGCTATAAAAACACAGACATATAGACTCTTGAACTGCCAAAATGGGGTTTACACAACTACAACACGAGGTCTTCCTGTGTGAATGTCCACATACTCCACAGAGAGGCACACACCTCACATGCTCAGCTCACATTATACGCTTCGTGCTGCAATGCAAGCTGGCTGTATGGTTGAATGGATGTATGATTTGAGACCTGTCTTTGAAGTCCACTGAGGCAGGGAATGGGAATTGATGGATTTATGTTTCATGACATGCTTTACTGGCACACTGCCCTTCTCAGTCACCCCGGCTCATCTCTGGTTTATGCTGCAAACTTTAATCCTATTTATCCAAAGCTGACAGCCTTTTATAATTCACCCTTCTCATTCTATACTCATTCTTTGTCTCTTTTGATTCTTCTTTTTCTGTCTCTGAATGTTTCTATATACTTCTCTGCCTCTGTCTCCTCGTATGTTTTCATCCCTCTGTCACACTTTCTCCTCACCTGTCTCTCTATTCCTCAGCTCCTGGCTAAAAAGTCTTTCACCCTGTTGGTGTGGCAGCCTTCTAAATGGGACCATTCTGATTTTTGCCTGTGACCACCAACCCACCTGCATCACTTTGCTGAAAAAAAAATATGCTCTTCCCTCTGTGCTCCTTGATCAGGAGTCAGTGATGAGATTGGTAGATTTTAACATTTGCTAGGTGCACATAACACCTTTAACAATATGCATACGAGAAGACTGTTCAGTTGCTTGCTTACTCTTGCAGTGTAAACACAGCAAACCTTGACAGACTTCCTCTTTATGATTTGGCAACACTGATGGAGGCTAACTTGAATATATTGGGCAGGTTTTGGTCAACAGTAGCAGTTCCTTTGTTCCACTCTAGCCTTTCTGTGCCAGTTTAATTAAAAACACTGTTGTGTCTGTGCTTTTTAGAAGCTATGTGAACAACTCTTCAAAGGTCAACAGCGAAAGATTCATTCAGTGTCTTGATCTTTTGGGTTCATTCTATTTACCATTAATGAGCTGATAAATCTTCTAATGTATGTGACATTGAGCTTCTTATCCACCAAACGTATCCCTCCTTAATCCCATCTTGAAAAGGTTCAAGGGATTTTTTAGAGAGATTGTTAGCCATTTTACCAAAGTTAGAAAGAAAATAGTAGCATATTCCTAAAATCTACAACACAGCCAGTTTTTACCAGATGAAAGTGAGCTTCCCCACATTCTCGAACCCTCCAACAACATTCTGCAATTCTCGATGTAAACAAATCTGTGAAATCAGCTTTTGGCCTCTTGCTTTAACATCTTAAAAGCATGACACATTTATATATATATACTTGAAGACTGCACTTATAAATTAAAATAAACCAACTTGCTCCCCAAAGGGACGTGGGTCAAACTGGGCTGCCTTGATAACTGTGAAAGAGTGAACAGAATTGCAATTTTGACAAACACTTTTGACAGACGACTCTTAATCTGGCCTAATAGATGAGCCTTCACTGCAAAACTTGAAACTGAAACTGACACTTGCATAGTGCTGAGAATTTTGGCTGGGCCATTGTGGAATATAACAACAGCGCCATTGACTTTGATTCGACTTTGCAGAGTTCAAACACTTTGTGTTTGAGATATTGAGTAGGTACTGTTTTGGCCTGAAGGGTATACCCAGATATCCTCTGAAGGAAACAAATTATAGCTGCTTTTATTCATGATCTTATTCTTTTGGTCACTACCCAAATTGTGTTGCCAGAGGTGAGCGTCTCCTCTACCACAGCATCTGTATGACTGCAAGGAAATGCAAAAGAGTGAACACATGCTCTTGTTGGCAAATATGCAAGACATGTACATTTCTTTTGGCAAGCAATGTCACTACAAAATGACAGAGATAATTCAACACTTTTAGGTAAAATATTGTGTGCTTGAACTTGAAGTCGTCAGCTGTCAGCCAGCCTTCTTCAAATTCAAATTCAACTGCATGCCAGCACACACACCACCTGACAAATCCAGCAAGACAAAGCTATCAGCAAGGGGCAACGATGCAGTGCTGAGATCACAACCTAGACCCACTGCACTCCTCTGCTGTGCATTAAAACCACCAACAGAGGAAGTGAAGAGGCAACACTGCGACAGAGCCCAGTAGCCATCAAGAATGCACTCACACATGCACTCCACACCTTCTGTTGAGGGCACAGTTTTCCCTCCAGCTACACAAAGACAGTTGGCCTGTTACATCAGCTTTATGAAAGTTCTGTCCTATTAAACCTGTGTTTTTATGTAGTAACAGCACAGAGACATTAGGGGTCATCTTACTCTGAATTTAAATTCCAAACCAACCAAATATTGTTATAATGACAATTTCAGTTCCTGAGGTTAATTATTGTTGACCATTGAGCATTGTTCTCCATGCAGTGTTTATCACAGTGTCTTATGCCCAACTGTTTTTAACACTTCACTGCACAGTAGCCAAAGGTCTAGAAAGAACTTAAAATTTCCTCATGCACAAAATCTATGCCATGCTGCAGGAAAGTATTGACTTCTTCTGTCAATTAAAAAAATACTATGTCCTTGTTGACCAATGGAGCACTATATTATAGCTAACCATGCATAAGATTAACATCCTCCAATCACATACCAAAACACATCCCAAAAAAATTGAAGAGGTTTACTAGCTAGCCTTTATTTTGGCTTCCCTGAACTGCCTTAGCTAACTCCATCAATCAGATTTTCAGCCTCTATCTGACAAACCAAAGAGAGGTCTCTCACAGGCAGTTGACACCAGCAGAAAGCACCTTGCATCTGTACTAATCTCTCACCTGACCTCATATTTTCCTTTGCATGTCAATCTCTCTACAATAGCCCCCTTTCTGCTTCGGCTGTTCTCCAGACTCTGTTGGAAAAGTGGCCTACCTTCACACACGCACACACACACAAACACACACAGATACCAGCATAAAAATGCATAAAATGTGCACACTCACTTGTACGAGAAACTGATGAGACAGTGACTGTAGATGAAGGCTTGACACCAGGAAAATGTGTGTCTAACGCCCCACAGGGGATCTGGCTGTGATCAAAAATGTATCAAAGAGGGGATAAAACTTGAAACAGCAAACTTGAAAAGACCTCATCATTTTGTACCTGATCACAAAATCTTTTCTTCAGATTTTTTGGGAGCAGTGCAAGCCAATCGTTCACCAATAACAGTCACTGTTTGTCACAAGTCTTGGTTTTTCTCCCAAGATGTTGCCATTCCAAAGCCAATTAGCTTGCATTTCAGAGTAATATTACCCATGCAAGCGGCTGTCAACTTTTTCTCTGTGGGGTTGCCCTGGTGGCGGATGGGTCTAGGACAAACTCGCATGGGAATAGCAGGCAGTTGCTGTGAATGCATTAGCTGGAAACTGAACCCAAGCTGTGCTGTCATCTTTCTTTCAGTGTCCTGTCTGTCTACACTGCCAAATGCAAATATAGGTGAACCAGAACCTTCAAATCAAGAGCAGCTGCATTAACCTCTCTGCTGATCTTACAAATAAACCTGGTCAAAAATCGTGAAGTAAATTGGGTTTGACTCCGTCTTAAAATCCTGCTAATGAGGGGTTAACTGTTACATGGCATCACCTACGATTTGTTCCCTTGTAGCCATTTTGGGAAATTGCAAAGTCACCTAGTTTTGGGTCAGTTATAGGGATCAGCTATCTGGCAGAGAATGAGTATGTTCCGACTATTCCGGTGTTATTTTCTCTATGACTGCAAAACACCAAGTAGGTGAAACCTCCTCTGAGAAAGTAGATGCAAAATGAACACAGTGCAGATGTAGTTCATGTACCCCAGAGTGGGTCCCGAACACTGTCAGCTCTTATTTGTGGCACTGAAATATACAAAAACACCTCTTTCCTATACTGAAACTGGAATCCTCAATAGAGTTAGACAATATTTAGACACTCCTGCTGTCACTGCATCTGCTGTCTAACTTTTGTCCTTGTCTCTTTTCCTGTCTGTCTCCATGGTTGTTGCTTTCGCTTGCAGAGAGTTGTTTGTGGCTTCTTGTGTGCTTCAGTGTGTTTATAAACACAGGTGATAACAGAAAGATGAATGAATTGCTGTGCATTATCACATGCAGAGCACACACTGGCTAAATTATTTATGCAGCTTTGGTATTGCGTTTTTCATCTCTGCTTCGTTTCTCATCTCTCCGTGCTGTGAAAAGCAGATGGCATATTTTGAGGTGGCAGTCATGTGTGCAGAAGAATGGATAGATGGATGGGATAGTCTCTCAGTCCATACTTTTGTTTTTTTTTTTTACTCTGTTCCCAAATTTAGCCCCTCCCTGCATGCATCTCGTTACTGCTGTACGTGTGTGCTTGTATGCACTCCCTGAAGAGTTCGACTGCATGCTCTTTTTCTGTGAGTGCATTCATGTCTGTGTACATTTTTGCAGATGCATGCTCATGTATCTGTTTGTGTGTGTTGCAGATGAGTACCGAAGATGCGAAGTTGATACTCAATTGCTACAAGTCCTGATTAGTAATTACTGAATTATCAATCATCTCCTGGACAAACAGTGCTGCTTTTAATGTTTATGTAGTGTTTCCTCCTCCTTACATACCGTAGCTGACATTTATAAGTCTATGATTGTCTCCTAATGGTCACATAGCTGCAGGTGTCAGGCAGTTGTATTTGACTTTGTGTTTCCTTCCTGTGCTCTGCAGTCATCCAATTCAAAAGTGTGGACTTTAGTTTCTTAATCTGATGGAGATCACCGCAGTTGTTGTCAGCTTAAGCTAGCATTCATTATCTGTAGTTATCAATACAGGATACAGCATGGGTTTTAGGTAGGGCTGTGAATTTATATATATATTTATATATAAGTATATATATAGATTCTAAGAGAAGTAACTGCTTTAAATTGAATTAAGGACAAATTAATTAGTTGTATGCTTAAAATGATTTAAGTTTACATTAAGTATTAAATTAAATTGCTTTGGAGATGTTGTTAAAATCATAAAAACATCCCAAAAAATTCTATATAAGTGAATTTTAAGTTCTTGTTTTTATCATAGTAATAGAAGAACAAGAGGGGAAGGCCGGATGCAAGTTTCTGTATTTCAACATGGAGAGAACTTTACAGTTTAAACAACCTTAAGGGCCATTCTGACATAGATTTGAGTTTATGAGGTACACTTGAATACATCACAAAGCCCCAGCCAACAGGGGCTTTGTGGTAAAATGATGAGGTAAAAAAAAAAAAAAATTAAAAACCACAGAATGTCACGGAGCTGTCAACATGTTTATAATAAAACATTTACAGCCCTTTACTTAAGATGAGTCCAGTTCGTTTAGATGTACTTTGAAGCCAATAACCAGCCAAGCATAAACTGCTAAGCACTTGGAAACAAGAGATGACTCATTTTGTTTTTCTTATGGTTAATAATGATTTTAACTGTAGGGAGATGACCACAGCACTTATAACCCGACATTTCCCCAAATACAAAGTAATAATAAAGGTGCTAAATCTTATTAAATTTTTTTTATGCCATATCATGTTAACCAAACTATAGAATGTTATCAGTACGACATGGTCAAAGTATTGAAATCTAAAAGCAGTGTCACTACTGGTACAACTATAAACTGTAAAAATATCTATTTGTATCTTTGTATTCATGTATCTTTTTATGTATGTGTGTGGGTGTGTGTGCATACTCTTTGTGTAATCTTTGTGTGTATGTGTTTGTGTGCGTTCATGTACCCCGGTCCACACAAAGGCCCAGCCAGAGTCCATTGGCTGGGCGGGAGCGCGTGCAGCGTAGTAATGAGGGCGTCTTTAGTTTGGCTGGGAGGCTCCTCCACTATTAGCTAATGGATTCTCAGCCATCTGCTCTGACAGGCTCCACTGGTTACTCATTTCCACCTCGATCAGAGAGTGCTACTGAGACGTCTTTCCTCTCTCAGTGTGGAGGCTTGGGGAGTGGCTGAACTCCTGCGTGGTTCAACTCCTCCTGTCTGTTTATCTGGCTCGCTGTCAGGCAGCCGCCGGTCTGTCTCTGTGGTCGCTTTTGTATCCCAGTCAGCATCTGCACCATTTTTTTTTTCTACAGTCTATATTTGAACTCTTTTTCAGTTTTCCCCCACTCTCTCTCTGGCTTGCTTGACTAAAGGTTCCTTTTTTAACTTAACTAGAGTATAAATATTTGCACGTTTCATTTTCTTTACTGATGCACAAGGCCCTACAGTGGAAGTATTTTATTCCTATTTGCCCCAAAGATAATAAATGTGAACCAGAAAACAATTTAGGAGAACAGTGTGCATGTAAAGATTACAACTTGCCATAATCTTTTTTCCCTCCCTGCCAATAATTGTTCCAAAAAATGTGCAAATCACATTAAAGTTTTCTGTGGTGACACGGCCGGTGTCAGTTTAGAGAAAAGCTATGAAAACACTAAAAAAGTGACATCTATTCTGTGGACTCACCATCTATCTGTTCAGGTTTCAGTCTGGCATTTTCCTGAGCTGACAGCAGCACACAGGTCCTTAAGCTTATGGTAGAAAGAGGTGTCACTTTATTTTCATTTGTCAACTGTTTTATGTGGTCTAGACCTCAAATGGTGTTTGTTTGCATCATTGGACCTCAAAGGGAAGATCTTTTTTGATAAGATGATGATTAATTCATTGGTAGTTGAACTTTGGTGCTTGTATTGAGCACAGTGTAAGAGGCCATGTACTGAAAGGCATGGGTCCTATAAAGAAAGCAAAGGACACAAAAATGATTTCAGAGAAACTGATATTTATTTGACTTGAACTGTGACTAGCTCCCGGCTCCTAATTAAACTTCTACAGTAGCCCATGAAAGGCTGCATAACTCCATATAAACGTACATCACTAAAAACTTTTTTATTTTGTAGCCATTTGGTGCTATTCATTTGTATTTTGGGCAACAAAGAGATTAGGTGTACGAACAAGTATTAAACTGAAATCAGGAGCTAAAAAATCCTTCTTTCCATGAACCGCTGCCTCACCTCTAAGCCCGCCAGACAACCAGTGTGCAAAAGCAACCAGACAACTGAAATCCTTTGTGTTACGTGTGCAAGAGCCAGTAAATAATTTTTTATGTGCTATTGCAAAAAATTATTTCCTTTAGTACATTCCTACCACACATGATCACACACTCATAATTATTTTCAAACAAACTCTGTGTTACTTAAATATTTTCCATCTTTTAAGAGCACATGTTCTCCTTGGGAAAAAAAAAAAGTTAGCGTAGAGCCTTTATATACTGTATTTACTAGATGTATTTTTCAGACAATGTTGGTCTTTATTACCTACACCATTACAAAGACATTTCCACCACACTTGGTCTTTCTTTTTCAAGGTATGACCTCGAGAATGTCTCCTGAGGTGAGCCTTGAGAAAAAGACCAAGTGTGTTTGAAATGTCTGTTCTAATAAAGTTACTAAGTGGAGTTCGGTGTTTGCTCACCTTTTTTTTGCTGTTGTCTGTAATTTGCCAGGTCATGGTTAGGTACATCAGAGGATGTTCAAGTACACAAATAGGCAGCAGGCCAGTAAAAAGTGCAGTGTAATGGCCAAATAACTATCACAATCACCAAAAAATGCATTTTAAAGGCCAACATTTCTGCCTGGGGGAAAACAACTTCTTGGAAAAGACAATGTGTGACCTATCTTGTCAGCTTCACTGGGAGCTGACCTCTTTCTTCCACTCGGGCTGGATTCAGAAATAGGTTGTGGGCCTATTGCCGATTGGTCTCCACAGGACACAAGCTGTAATAGATTTTAAACAGACTGGCTCCCAGGGCTAGAGAATAAACTCACCACCTGGGACCCTTTTGGAAAATGCATATGAGAACCTGGTCTGGTTACCTGCTGTGTGCAGTGATGCCATGTAACTAAGTACATTTACTCAGAAACTTTGCTTGAGTTACAAATTTGAGGGACTTTACACGAGTAAGTCCTTTTAATGCGACCACTGATTATAGTTCAACCCCTGTATTTCAGAGCCAAACAGTCTATTTATCAACAACAAACACAAAATACATAGTTTGCTAGTGTTGTGATGTAGTGTGCGATGGGATTTGTTTGTTGTTAAACAGGCATCATTGCAGATGAAAATCTGTCTGACTGACTCAGACAAACATGTTCACCAATGAGGTAATATATTAAAGTTTTATTTACACTACATTTAGTCTAGTTTGTCGACTTCATTCCTCACTCTGACTGATGTTACCCTGGAAGTTAGCGACAGGCAGCAAAATATAACACACCGTTACTTTGACTAAACTACAGATTTCTGAGTTTGAAAATTGATGGAAATCATTAGGAAACCCTAGAGTCATTACTCAACATTATACAGAAGATAGACTTCATAGACAATCTAATTTGTATAATAAATATTTAAGTAAAGTATCGTCCTTTTTCTCCACTTCTGGCTGTTTACCACAGACACTGCTCAACATCAGTCTCTCTCTCTCTCTGTCTTGCTGCTTCTGTGCTTTTAGAAAATTGTCAAATGGCTTTTAAGTACCCCAAAACATGAAATGCCAGTCAGCAAGGTTAAACTGAATTGCTTATCCTTTTGAATAGAATGTCAGATAACACATTATAACATCTTGCCACTTTTTAACACATACATGTTTTACAATGTGGTGAATACAATAACCAGGATGCCACATAGACAGTGGAGCACAATCATCAGACAAAATTTATCTTGATACAATAAACTTAAACTTTTGGTAAATGGCTCTAGATAGTAACTTTCTGTCATTAGCTCAGAGTAGATGTCTGTCTGTTTGACTAATAGTCTCTATTTGTTTTTATCTGTCTGTATTCCCAATTCCCTCATGATCTTTGCCTCTTTTTTCTCTCTTAGACTGTCCATCCATTTCTCATTTACTATGAATATCACGACATCCGTCCCTCAGGGGTCCTTCCAAGAAATTACACACCCTTCACTTTGACACAGACGTGTTGGAGAATTTATCACACCTATCAGGATGCGTCGTCAACATATGATCACATCCGCCGTCTCAAGGGGGGGAGGGGGGACTGTAGCTCATCCAGCACATACACACACTCTTGAAACACATCATACACAGACTGCCAAACATCTAGATGTATCCGTCAACTTTGCGATGCTCATTCCTCTCTCTTACATACACACACACACACACACACACACACCCACACACACATCCACACATATACCACAGATATTACAAATCTTCTCTCTCTTGTGATTTTCCCTTCCTACTGGTTTAGTATGGCTCCCCTGGGCACGGTAGAACCCTATCCTGTTTAATTGAGTGTATCTCATCATCTGCAGTGGGCCTTCCCTCCTCTAATGAGTTTTGAGAGCTCCTTTGCTTTCTACTACCCTTTGCACTTCAGGAGTATTTGTGAGTGTTTTAAACTGATCGGGTGGGCTAAGTGAGGAGGATTAAAGCACCAATGCGAATCATCTTGTTGACATGGAGTCTGAGAAAGTCGAAGTGAGAGACGTAGACAAGCAAGTGGCAAACCCTGACAAGCAGTGAGCGAGGGGACTGGAGAAAAAAAATGCACTTTCAGAGCTTATGATAAACCCAATGTGATGTTATAATCATAGAAAGAGTTTCTCCTTCAAATACACACAAAAAAATGAAGTAAACGGACTGTTTAAAGCAACATGTATGCATAATTCATTCAGAACTCTCTCTCTTTTGCTCTCTTACATCTCACTTTAAGTTCAAAACAAGTTTAAATACAACAGAAATGTTTTTGCTGTGCACCTGTTCTCCCTCCACTCTCACAAAAAGTGTCTTCCTTATGCCTCCTTTGCTCCTCACCTTTGTGCTTCCATACTTTCTCTTTACTGTAATGAAAGTCACATATGTTGATCCGGCTTTATCTGGATGTTCTGTCTCTCTGGACCATAAGACAATCAAGTCACACATAGATGCACTCGACTGCATCACAGTGCTTTACAGTGTTTTAAATGGACTCCAGAGATATTGTACAGGCAGACACACTTTACCAATCTTCTTATGCACACACAAATAAATAAATTTGAACCATAAATATACATATATGCCTATTTACCAGTCTTGGAAGAATCTATAGACAAAAACACAATCAAATGTGCCAAGACTCATATCTAGCAGGCCTCATTTAGTTTGCAAATGTCTTCCGTCTCTCCAGCCCGCTTTCTCTCATTCGCACACCCATCGCTGTATTAACTGGCAGTTTTCTTCCATACACACAAACCTTCACACTCCTGTGGACAGACCATGAATATTCGCCAACAGACAAGGAATTTTTTTGTAAATTACTGCTGCTTACTGCTGCTTTTCTAGAGACAGTATGTTCATTATGGTGCTCAGACTGAACTATGCCCTTTGCCGGAGCCTCAGCTAGGACATAAGCACTCTACAGCTCACACAATCTCTCAATCTCTCCTCATCCATCCATGGTCATCATCAATGTCTCTCGCTCTCTCTGTCACTCTTCTAGCAGCTCCAGTAGTTGGTAAAAATAAGGAATGCAGTTCAGAATGAGGGTAGGCAGGAAAAAAAGAAGAAACAAAAAAACAGAACGATTAACCTCCTTTTAAAAGTGTATAGCTGTGTGTGTGTTTGTGTACATCTCGTATGCATGCCAAGCTAAGTGCTCATCTCTCTCATGTTGTGTTTCGCCTGCTTAACCTCCACCTCCGTCCTCGTCCATTCTTATTCCTTTCATCTCTGAGCCTTTTATAAGTACTCTTTGCCCTTGCTTTCTCATTCCACACTTGAGAAGTGCATTGCTACATCACATATGCAGAGGACTTGTGTGTGTGTGTGTGTGTGTGTGTGTGTGTGTGATGCTCCCTGTGGTTTCTGCTGTAATTCTGTATGCTTTCAGCTTGTTCTAGGTTCCCAGTGTGACTCAACCTCAAGTCTATTTGTGTCTTTCTCCCTCTCTCTCTGTCTTCTTACTCCCTACATCTTGCTTTTAGTAGCTCCTCCTTGCTTTTTTTCTCTAACAGTTTTTTTTCCCCTGCATTTTCTCTCCTGCTTTATTTTCCACTCTTAATGTTTTTTTCACAACTCATTTCACATTTTCTCTTCCTGCTTCTCTCTCTCTGTCCCTCCATCTTTCTTAAACATTTCCTCTCCTGCTTTCACTTTCTCCCCACTTCACTTTTCTTCCCTCCCCCCTCCTTCTTCCACGCCTGCCATCTCTTCTTTCATTTTCTGACTCAACACCTTGCTCTTTGCATGTCTATTTCTAGTATCTATCTTCCTCTCCCCATGCCAGTATCACCTCCCCCTGGTTCTCATTATCTGTCTCCGTCTCTTCCTCTCTCCTGCCTCTGTCTCTGCTTAGATACCTTCTATTCCCGAACCTCTCCCACCCACATGTGCACGTATGCGCATGTGCACACACGGATGCACATTTTAAAGGCGCTGCATCCTTGGATCAGTCATTTTCTTCTGTAATCATCTTTTGCCTTTGGGAACATAAGACACATAAAACTACTTGTTAAAAAAGAAAAGTAGCTGCATTATCAAGACAAGTCTCATCAAAGATTAGCATCCTTCCTCCCTTAGACTCATTTCTAGGATTTGCTGGAGGTGGTGTAGGTTTATAAAATTACACACTTAGCAGCAAAACATGTCTGAAACTCAAATTAAATTAGTAAAGATTAAACTTGCATGAGGTTATAATTCCATTATTTGGCATTTCATATCATCTAAAGGTAGAATTGAATGTCCTTGCTTGCAGTATAATCCACCCTAGGAACTACAGAAATAAAAAACAAACAAACCATCTAACTGGAACACAAGGCAACCTGCCAATAAATAAAGCTTGTGTACCTAAAATGTGCTTTTTTCATTTGAGGTGAGTAATCAGCGATGTAATCTGTAAAAGATGACTGTTGTTCTAAATCTAGCAAAGCCTTTAAACATTTTCCCGCTTGCTGCCCTCTGTTCAACTTTTATTTTTACCTTGAACTCATGTTTTTGTCGCTAACAATCCCCACTCAGTGCAACTTGCAGAAAAAGTGGAACAGATGTTGCTCAGATCGCTGCTGTTAAATTATAGCACATTAAGTTTTTTGTCATTCAGACCTCTGCAGCTTACAAACAAGCCAGTCTTCAGTGATATGATCACAGTGCAAAAAACATTTATGAGAATGTCTCTACACCTTTGACTTTTTTTCTCTCTTTCTGTCTTCACTGGCTTTGTTTGGCACATTGTTACTGTGCCCTCATTTCTTTGACGCTTATGTAATGTAAGATGCACACCTCCTGCTACCCTCTGATAAATTTGAACAGATGTTCATTAAGAGGATATGTGGAATTCTAATTATAGTACCTTTGAATTTTTTGTCATGCAAACCTTTATAGCTGACAAGCAAGAAACATACACGCAATATGATCCACCTGTAACCAGGATTTATGTCTCTAAATCCACATTTGCAATATCCTTATTATTTGTTTCTAGATTGTATCTGTACCCTTCTTCCTTTTGAGTCTTTTTCACCATGCACTTGTTTTTTTGTTTTTTTTTTTACCTCTCATCTTTGCTTAGATCCCTTGTGGAACAATGTAGGTATCCTCTGAACTCCATTACAATGACTCTTGTGAAGCTGTACGGTGAAAACGACCTCTCCACAAGCAAGTGCTTTCTTCCCTCATGAGATCAGCCTGTACAGGTGCAGATACTAGAAGCACAGTTCACACATGTTGTCTAACTGAAACACTTGTTCAAGTGGCAGTACCCATTTCACATTTATGAACTCAACTCAGGCTCTTATTTTTCAGTTTGTATCACAAAGCGATGACGAGCAGTGGTAGTGGAGGAAAACAGCAGAGAAAGCAGGGCAGCACCTTATGCTCACACACGTTTATCTAGCTTTTATTGCGCACATTAACCACTGTGTAATCAATGCATCTAAAATTATCATCTACAAAACCTAATTTCCTTTGTTTTGCTATTCACACCAGGATAACAGTCTGTTTTTGGCACTAGACCCACAGGGCTGTTGTTTTCATGACTATTATGATAAGATTCAGGATCTGAGTGGGAAAAAAAAGTCCAAACAGAAAAGTGGGCCACTGGTTCAGCTACGGGCTTGTAGGCTGTGCTCGTAAAGCCGCTGTGAAAATGGATTGATGTGATCCAGCACACAATATTGTAGTCCCAATATGGTTTTTACACTGTGTAAGTTGACCATTCAGTACAGACACTGTTACACATGAAAAGAGAAATGGTGTTCATTTTTACACTTGCTTGTCGAGGCCTCTACATCTGCAGTAAAGGCTTAGAGATGATGGGATTTTCTGTGCTGAATTGTGCATGTGTGAAATGCCTGCGGTACAGTGGTAGCCCTTAAAGGCAAGTGAAGAGCTCACTTGTAAGAAATTAAATAAACTGTTCTAGATGTCAATTGCAAGAAATTACGACCTCAGTTAGAAGCAATACACACAGTAATAACTTCTCAACCATACGAACAGCTGCAGCAGTCAGCTGTTTGCAGTGGAAAAAAGCTCTGATAAACCCACAGCACACTATCTCTCCAGCTGACAAAGTTAGCAATTAGCTGGTGAACTCAGTGGAGCATTAATCTGTTAAAGAGCCAGATATTTCCCTCAGGACTTTGTGGAGACGAATCAGAGCTAAAACAGAGTGAAGCTTGAACATGATGAATGCTAAAGTTGCTCTAGGTCAACGTGATGTGGTAATAGTCAGCTGCTGGTGCCAGAACTGCTGTAGCAACTTTATGAGGTGATAATTTGTCATTGTTGTTTTTCCAGCTTGTTATGCTACTCTCAAGAGGCTTAAAAAACATATCTATTAATTCTGCTTTTAAGGTATTTAACTTAAAAGTTAGTAATACCTGTATATCACATGTTTTGAGGTAACTGCCATATCACGCCCTACTGGAAACCATAAAACTAGCTCTAACTTAGTTTTCACTTCAGAAAAGTTTTGTGTTGTTTGTTTTGTTTTTCCTTTGCCTGGTGCCCACATTTTCCTGTGGAAAACTAATCTCCAGATAAAAACAACAAATTCTGACACTGCATTACATATATCTAACACTTGTCTGATACACCGTGGGGTTGGAGAAATCAATACCCACTGCAGTGCTGGGATGGAAAATGGACACAGTGCTCTTTCTTTCTGTTGAGGACAACTCCATAAAAGAATCAAAAGGAAAAGTTTCAAGTCTTGACCCAGTGCTGATCAAAAAAGGTCAGAGTTCCAGCATTGCATGTAGGAGAGCAGAGTTTAGATATGTTCATACTGGTTTCATGTGGAACTGTAATGCTGTGGGGAACATTGAGTGACAGAGGGAGAAAGACAGAGGAGAGCTAGCAGCTCCTCTGTAAAGATTAAGAGATTTCGCTAAAGGTGGAAAGAGGCAGACAGGGAGATAGATTGAGATGGAAGTGGCATGTCGACTGAAATTGGAAGTGAAGTATCTGCGGTACTAAAAGAGTGTGTGGAGGAGAGACATTTCTCATACAGCTGTGTCCTGTTGGCCATCAGAGCTACTGTACGCCCTATGCCCCCTTCCACCTTCCCTCTATTCAAAAGCGTGTCTGTCTGTATTTAGCCCTCACGTGTCATTAACTGGAAAGCCTATTGCTTTCTACTGAGTCTGAGCCTTTTTTTCTGCCCAGAAAGTGGGAGAAAAGTAGGAGGTTGGTGAGTCAGAGGCAGGTGTCCAACTGCCAGCCAGCCAGCTCAAGAAATTTCTCTTCCACTGCCTCCTGTGTTTCCTTCCCATCCACTTCTCCCTCTGCAGTCTGTTGCAGCACAGTGCTGCCCACCGGAGATATGCAGACCCACAGAGGGCAAAATCCCCCATCTCTCCTCCTCTCCTATTCTTCCTATCGTTTTTGGTTTTATTCTCCATGATCCAAGCATTTTCTTAAATGCACCTGAATATTTCCCTCTGTTTTTTTCTATCTCTTTCATTTAGTTCAACCTCCCTCGCATTCAGTTTCCACTGCAGGTCTTTGTTGAGGATTCTCAACAAGCACAGCGCTGGCACCCAGCACACTCCTGCTGGGACACCATTCATAAACACATATGTTTCTATGCACAAATATTCACTCACACTCCTCTATAGACAGATGTACATAAACTCAAAGAGGCACAACAAACCAAGAGTCCACAGAGAAAAGCCAGTTTGTTGATGTGCCCTGCTCTTGTTTCATGTGTTTTTTACATGATGCATTTATCCTGTCTAGTTCACCTTTGGGACAGCAGTTCTAATCTCTCTGCTCCCTCTTGTTTCATTTTGTTTGGATTCTTTGAGCTGGGATCAGATTGATTTTGCTATAGCCCACGTTTTGCACCTGGCTACTGTTGATGGTGTTTTCTGACTCTGATGTATGTGTTCTCAACATGTTTGCTCCCATTTTACCTTGTGTTCACACAGCTCACACTCACCTTGATGCACAACCCCATACAAGAACATGGAAACACATACTGTATCAGGGTCTGTCCATCTATAAATATGGATCTGTACCAAGCCTTGCTTCTCTTTTTCGTGTCCTTCTAATGGGTTTTGCAGGATTGCACAACATTTGTATCAAAGACAAATACAATTGCTTTTTTTGTAATGTTCCATCAGGGAACAAAAACATGTATTTTTATAAAGAAGTGGGCACCGAACATGGTAGACCAGGAACAATAAATACAAAAACATGCCAGCAGGGAAACAAGAAAACTGGAAAACAATGAAAACACATAATAATGAGAATGTTCAGCAGTGCATTAACATTGTCCTTTTTGTTGAACAAAACATAACAAAAAGCAAAAATGTAAAAGAAAAAAGATGAACTCACACTACAACACCTTTCCTCTCCACAACTAATTTATCAGGCTGAATGATCTGAAAACTAAATGTTCCTGGTATACTCGACAAAGGGGCCCCCAGACCCTGACAAATGGACCCTCCTCAGAGAGTCCTATTGTCTTCATCTGAAGAAAAAATATATCTGTATATATCCCAAAATCCAGTATTCATGGTAAAGCAGGAGATTCTTAAATTTAACAATGCCCAGGAGGTTTATGGTCGGATGCAAGATGCATCGAATGAGGTTGGATAGGCAGGAAACATATTTATTTGGATAGAGTTTATACTCGCACCTACAGATAAACTAACCAAAGTTTAATTACGTGTTCATGGCAGGAGAGGTGTGAAATTCTTTTTTCATGTTTTTACATCTAATGAGGAATACTGACCTCCAGATGCATGTTGAGTGATTCAGACAACATGGCTGCCTTATTCACCACAAGTAGTTCACCAGGTTCAATTTAGATCTAGTCATTTCACCAAGGATCTGGGGTATTTGATAGACAGAGAGAGGTTAGAGGGTTAGAAAACAGAGTAAATCATCTGCATACATGGAAGCCTTTATTTGTACTCCATATGCCAGACATGTGCAAAGTCCTTTTTTTGTATCTCGCTAAGTTCTGCAATAATTCATTCATATCTGCAAAAAAAATGCTGTTCCATCTTTGTAAAAGATAATTATTCCTCTACATCATTTTCATTTTTAGTTTTATTTGACATCCTTGTAATTTCCAGTAGGATGTAATAATCAACAAAACCCTCCACTGACATTTGCTGAAGCTGTTTTCTGTGTCACTATGTTAAAAAATTGTGCACTGGTTGTAATTTCAGATATTTCAAAAAGGGAAAAAGGTACTATGCCAAAGGTGGACAAATTTGTGCAGTATTCTGCCACCTTAATTTTACCCTGTGAGGATGCCAGTTATTTTGATTGCCATTTACGTGTCACAATTGATCAAGGTTAGAGATGAAGATGATACATTTGAGTTATTATACGGAGGTTTTGGCAAGATGAAGCACCTCTACTAGTCAGTTGTGGTTTTTAGGCTCTTTACTTTGACAATGTTTTGTTGGCATGAACGCTGTTGGCAGGTTGATAAGCAAAGGTTAAGATAAATACACTTTTTAGCCCCAAAAGTTTAAAAATAATCCCTGAGCATCGTCTTCTTGGTAAATGGCTGCACATCAAAGAAGAATCCGGACTGACTCCACAAGTTTATTCCTACTGAAGTTCCCGCCCCCAGCTTTCTCTTTCAGAACTCGTTGGTTCTAACCAACTGAGCAGCAGCAGCAAACTGCAACTTTTATCACAACATCCTGCTCACCCTCTATGGGAAAACAAACAAATCTTCACCTATTTTTTATTCGGAAAAATACTTTTCAGGTCAAACTTTAAATTCACTCCTGAGGGAGAAAAGACAATATTGATAAGGGGGATTGATTAAGCCATGAGGCACTTCACTAGAGGTTTCATGTGGGCAGTAACAGCACCTTTTTATCACATCTTACCTATATTTTCCTTTCAATTTAACACTAAGGCATCTGGGCTTGATTCAATGTTCAGACCTTCAGAAAAAATGTTTGCGACACTATTTAAAACATTTAAAATATGTGCTATTACACTTTTCTGTCTCTCCACTATACCCAATCCTCCCCAAACAACAACCAGCAAAACCCTTCAATACATGCAAATATGTTTAAATACGGTGGAATTTTAATATTTTTAACTAATGAAAAATTTGTGCAGTTGCAAGTGAATTCAGCACTTTCATAACTTTAAGCTTTTTTAAATTAATTAAAAGTAACTTCAGGCCCACCTTTTTTCTAAACCCTTTGTTCGCTAAGACAAAGGAGGAAATGAACTAAATGAAACCTGCTAGCATAGAATGTTTGTGGCAACATCCTGCAGCAATGATTTACTTGTCATCTACTGTTAGTTTTAAATACTAAGTATATGACAGAAGGCAGAAATCACCATGGCTGCCAATAACAGTCCACCCATTGTGTTTTGCCCTCAATCACCACACACACATACACAAATGCATTGTTATATATTATGGGTCATATAATACAAGTCCTTGGGTTTGTGTAAACATTGTTTTGGTCTTAGTTTAGATGAATAATCCTCAGCTCATGTTCTTCTAATAATGCAATCAAGGAGAGGAAAGTTGTAAGAAAATGTAAGTTTACACTGTTTGTGAATGACCTAAATAGTCCAAGCTGGGTATTGAGCAACTAGTGGAAACTTGTAAATAAATATGTAGACTAAGTGTGTGTGTACTGATCCCTTACCTTATTTTTACACCACTCAAATTTCAAAGTACTTTGGTGCGGTGTAGCCTCAATTCACCCCTTAAAAAATCCTGACCCTTGCAGAAATGCTGCCAGACTCATCAGGCTTTTTGAGTGGACTCAATTAGCAAGCAAAGTACAATATGTGGGTGGAAGAGAACAAGTAATTAAGAGAGAGCTGTAGTGCAATACACTTGCAATTTAATGTTTTTCCGAAATCATAATTACCAGTTTTCTATGTCTTCTGGTCTGCATTACTGCTATTTAGCTCCGCTATTGTCCATGAGTGGAAACAGACAGTTATCTGATGAAACGCAGGACAGTCAAGTTTACTGTGGTCAGTGCATAAGGTCCTCCAGACCTATAGAGTTAGGATGTTTACATTCACTATCACATAACCAGGACACTCTTAAAATCTGATAGTAACCATTACACTAGAGCAAATTAAACACATTTTGTAACTTTTGTGCATAGAAACACGCACACACACACACACACACACACACAGCCATCCATTTTCACTGCTTCCATTCATCCTTTTCATCCTTTTAACACCCCATATTTCCTCCCTCCTTTCCTCTGTTCCATTTCCCCACCTCTAATTGCCCTGCCGGTTTCTCTTCCTTCAAATTTATTGCTTTTCATGCCTTCCACCTCTTATCAAAGTGACTCGATATTTATCTCTGCACTGTTCTCGCTCTGATCACCTGTTCCCCTCTGTCGGCTCCCAGCTGTGTTTGTGCATTGCAGTCCATGCACTGAGATAAGATGGCTCTAACAGCTGAGACACAACCACCAATCTATCTATAAATCAATCATGTTATCACCTGCTGGCACTTCTGTGCGTATGCGAGTGTGTGTACAATTGCATTCATGGGCACGCCTTTCATTTGCCTCCATTTTTCCTCAATGTCTCCTTTTTCCCCTCTTTATTGAATTCGAACTCCGTTAGGGTTTGTGGAGTAGTCTCCTCAGTGTACCATCTGCTTTGTTGTTGCGTCTGTTCTTATGTGAGCATGCATGCAGGTGTTTCAGTAGAAGAGTGAGTGTATAAAAATATATGTGTGTGTATGAGGGTGTGATTACGTTTGTCTGCTTGAGCGCTCGACTGCTCCTCCTTTCAGTGCGACTTGTTTATCTTTCTCTTCTACCTTTATTTGCCAAAAGGCTTGATCCCAGAAGGCTTGTGACAGTTTGACTTGTCAGACGTGTGTTTGCATTTATTCTTCCATGTATCCTTTTTTCCTTTCCTGTTGTTAGTTTGGTTCCATTCCCATTTAGAGTTATGGTGACGTTTGTTAATTCCTGGTTTGGAATGACACAAACTGATAAGCTAATGTACGGGGGCTGTGACACTGGACAGCAACGGCATTTTGGTCCCTGTTTCAGGGGACATTAAAATGTGGACACGTCATGTTATTTTTCACCAAATTGTTAGCATTTGTATAAGAACTTTGTTTCATTGATGTAAAATATGATTCCATCTGTTCAGTTTGGTAGAGCTCTAGTCTATATTGACATTTTGATAATTTACTTGACATTTCAAAAAATTCTGGCCGAGTCAGTTTTATTCATACAGCCCATTATTACATGCCACAAATTTGCCACAAGGAGCTTTGCAATCAGTACAGCAAACTGCACCTTTATTTTTTAACCCTTTTTTCAGTAGACCCCTCAGGTAAAGAGAGACCAAAAAAAAGCTTTTAACAACGAAGAAAAATAGAAAAATCCTCAGGAAAAGCAACATTTCTCTCAGGAGAGAAAAGCAAGCAATAAATGTACTGCTGCTAGATTACTATAAGGCATAAGAATCAAAGTATTGTGAAAATACAGTGATATAATTTAACATGAAATCATCAGGGACGGGCATAAGAAGTAGGAAATAAGACATATGATCACAGTTTCTTGCAGACTTAGTGGCTGTTGATGCTTAGTCAGATATTCAGCTGGAAAGAAATTCAATTGCAACATCCATTTCTGGTGAAGCGATGTAAACAAGGAGGAGTGTCATCTGAAGTAGGTTGTGTCAGACCCAGTTCAGAAGTCAGTCCAAAAGTTCAAAACTAAACCCTCTGAAATGTGCTTACCAAAACAGAACTGGAGCAATCTATTTTTTTATAAATCTGTGACCTGCACCCACCAAGAACAGCCAGACCTAATTGTCTGGGAGACACAGATCTGATTGGGCAACAACTTCACAACTCACTGTCATAAACAAGATATTATGAATGACCTGAAGTAACATCATTGGCCTTCTTCTCTTTGCTTGATGCATATAACTCACCCTCTTTGCTAAGAAAGTTGATAAACATATCCAAGTGTTCTGTTTTTCCCTTCATGCTGATTGAAACAGCATGGCTTGTTATTTTAGCTTAAAGTCAACTTGCTCTCACAGTGGTGCTGTTGTTTGGTGTTTTTGATTTCCCTCCAGCACCTTCTCATCCTAATATTACAATTTGTCAGGTCACAATCCACCAAAAGCACCACCATGACTGCAAAGATCCATTTGCTAAAAAATATTGCAATGTTGTATTACATCAAATAAAAAATGAAATGTTATTCATCCACCAAATTATAAGTCACTTTTTTCTGATGACAAGGGGTACTTGAATCGTAAAATCACAGAACCAGAAAAATTGGGGAAAATAACAGAATCTGGAGGAAATTTAAAATGGATTCAATAGTAATGTATGTAAAACAAATCAGAGTGTGTGTTTGGTTGGGACAACAATGTGTGTAATTCTACAGTCTTTTATAATTGCTTGCATAAGTTATTTTGAGATTTAATCGTTACTGCTGTTTGTGCTTTACCTCACTCCTTTCTACGCTCTTCTTCTGCTCTCATTCTTTAGATGAAGAACCAGACAAGAAGTGAATTGTGTTTGTGGATGTGAGGACAGGAACCAGGTTCCCACAACTATATATTGTGTCATGTTCCAGGTTTCACCTCATAGTGCTTTTGTAAAATATGAAATGAAAATATACTGACAAGAAAATATTTCTTCTGGGCAAAAAGTAAAAAGTTGTCTTTAAGAAACAAACTGAAGCAGTTTTTGGTTTCTGTCTCAAATCCGACAAGGCAGAAGCTCAGAGACAGACCAGGATTAATATCCCAAAGGGGAAAAGGAGCTAGAACATCCAAGTGGCTCGATCCATTTAGCTGACAGTCTGGCTCATATTAGAAATTGAACAAAGTGACAACCAACAAATCACCACCATGTTTGTGTGTTTTACATGATTAAATGATGGAGGGAGTATTAAATCATACTTGGCCCGCCTTACAAACTCACTGGCTTAAAGACACTCCCTTCCCAATACAATAACACTTTCTTCACATGAGTGAGTATTCATCGTTTTTGAAACACAAATCCACTCCTTGTTGACCACACTAAACAAGTGTGCAGTTTCTTGGAAAGTGATCTCAGTTTCATGGCTGTGTGGTTAACAGCTGCTCTTACCTTTTGTTTATAGTGGCACATTAGACTAACAGTGTGGGCTTGTTTATATCAGAACACATCCATTAGTCTTGCTTTCATGTCATTATGTAACAATTTAGTTCTACACATTTAAAAGCCAGGATAAACACATTATTCCCAGCTGATGATGTTAGTCTTGATTTGTAATGATGTTAATTGTCACCTCATTGTCTCCTGCCAAGGGACTGCAGTAATCTGATGAGTTTACTGGAACAAAGCATGCTCTCTGTAGAAAGGCCATCAAAACAGAAGGACCTAAGACCTGAGCAGGACCCACAGTTCAGATTCATGTTTTTTTGCCTCAGTCGGGTCCTGTTACAGCACTGCCAATGATGGACATGCTGTGTGTTTTTGTGTGCGTGTGTGTTTATTGTAATTGGCAACATTATTACCTTAAGATGAGAAGAGAAAGTGAGGCTCATGAAAAAAGGAAGAACAAACCACACACAAGGTAGAACACAAACTGTCCTGTTTTGACTTTATATAATTTAACGGTAAGCTGTAAACATCAGTTAGCTGAGTCTTTCCTTAGTAGCTGAGTTGGGATGGACATCTATGGGTCTTTTTAAGTTTGGGCACAATGAAGACCTCTAGTATCCTTATTGACCAACATCGCAATCATGGGGGAAAATAAGACAAAAATATCTAACAAAAAATTTGCTAGTTAAAAAATTGTGCTAATAGAGTCATACCTTTTCTTATAAAACTTAAGTCCAGTCCAAGAACTAAATGAATTCCAGTATATTGTGTTTTTCATTTGTGTTTTCATGTTTCTTTTCTTCCTGTCTCCCTTCCATCAGTTCCTCCCCATTGCTCTCTCTCCTCTTATTTGACCGTGCAAAGTGTTTGAGAAACTTTTAGACTGGTCCCTTTCACAGAGCTCTGTGGGATCATCTGTGCCTGCTGCCTAGATGGCATTTTTCTGGATTTGGAACAGAATATGTTAAGACTGACTCCATCCCATCCCACTCCACTCCATTATTTTATCATTTATGTCGTGCTGAATAGCTTTGCCTTGTTCTGTCTGTGAAGTGGAGAAAATATGAACATCAAATGTTTGTAGTCCACCTTTTATGCTATCATTGTCACACTCGTGTCACTGCCTGCTTTCTTTATTTGAAAACTCGGAGAGAAGTTAAAGTTGTTTTATGGTTAAGATAAGCAGAGCATATAAGGAGATACTTCTGTTTTGCACAGACATGCATGTCTTTGTTTCCATGGGTTGTTTGTGCGTCTTTGATCCCATCAGTGGGTTAGTAGAAGTCTGCATACTTTGGCAGTTCAACAAAGACACGCTGAAGCTTTTAAACTTCTCAGGTTTTCACTTTTCTCCCGACATGGGGTGCTCTATTTGTATGGCTCCGGCAAAGTGATTTACATTGCAGCAGTACTGCAAACAGCACACAATGCTACTATTATCAATACTTATAAATTAACAACAAGGCAGGTTAAAGGGATAAGTTTGTTACTCTGCATCAGCTGGATGTCTAAATAAACAACAAATTTGCTGTTTTAACTTGAAAGATGCATTTCAGTTACTTTGGTTAATTTTCTGCTGTTCAGACGGTGTTAATTTTGTGCTGCAAATTAGAGTTTACCACACATACAAACTAGAGAACTACAGAGAAGTACAGAAAAAAAAACTCACAGCTGCTGTTGCTGATGTTACTAAAGAGTAAATTCTCACTGATAACACCTGTAAACACACCACAGGCTGAGGATATTACAAAACTTTCCTGCTGTTTATTTGTTTGACGAACTGAAAAACCTCTCATGGTTTTAATGCGTTGAATTCTTCTCCTCTGTACTCTTTCAGGGGACACTGTTTTACAGGCACTATGCGGACACCAAGAGCAATATCTGGTCCTCTTTTTGAAGATAAGCTGCCAAAGGGCTGGTGCTATGCTGCCAAGTGAGTAACCGTCTGGCCTTGTGTACCTGACCTCAGGTGGTGTATGCGTGTATGTGTGAGTCTGTGTGTAAGGGAACCTGACACTATATATATATCCTGTCAGCCACCTGCTTCCAGGTTTGCTCAGGCACATCCAATATAAATTATATTTCTTTTACCAGGCACATATATGGGAAAACTATGACAAGCCAACTTCAGACAGGAAAAAGGCAACTTTTTTTAATTAATTAAGGCAGTAATGAATAATTATGAGAATGAGCACCACTTTCATCTGTCAATGAGATCTTGATCTGGCTAACGTGTACATTTGTTTTTAAAGCTAGTAAAAGAAAGATAACATATATTGTTAATGTCATTTTTTTTATTTTAAACAGCTGTGAGCAGAATGCACAGAGACCAAGTGTACATTACTGTAGCAATTACTGGCTATTTAAAGTTATTAACTGTAATCACAAAAGTGAAACAGTAGTAGTATATCAGTATAGTTACTGTTCATACACTTCAGTTATCAGATAACTTGTTCACTGATTAATATTCTGTTCGGCTAAATTGTCAGCATTACATAATGTAGTTAAATGTCTTTACTATATTAAACCAATAGAAAGACATAATATAGCTTAATATGAAGTCAGCATGCAGTGTTGTGTTATAATCCAGTTATTCTGCTGCTGTCTGAAGACAAAACAGACATATCTGCTGTTGAGATGAAAGAAAGCAAGCTTGGTTCATCTTCAGCACTCCAACATAACACAGTTTTAATGTTTGGAAATCAACCCAGTGGAAGGCATTGTGAATAACTATTTACTACTGTAGAAACAGCAAATCCTCCACTGATGGGCCTGTTTGCTCATGGAGGTCGTCTAGAAGCATTAGTAACAAATCATATGCATTTCATAACCAGTTTAAAATTTCCGGTAGTACATTTCAATTTAAATTGAAGACCCATCACAAGTAAACATTTTTTTTAATTTTTGTAATTTTTTTTTAAAGTTTTATTTGTTTAATGTGACAGTTTTCCTGCAGAATTATGTTGATATGCATTAATGATGCCAAACTGATTTATCTTTACTTTAATGTTTAGATATTTTCTGTCTGTGGGTTGTGTAGATAGTTAGTTTTATTCTAATCCCCTGCTCTTGTCTTCCTACGCTTTTCACCCCAGTTTACTCATTCCTCTCTCATCCTCAAATGTATCAAGCTCCTCTCCCTTCCTTTTTCTCTCCTCACCCTCCTGTCTCGACTCCTGTTATCTTTCCCTTTTTTCTCATCCTGCCTTACCTCTATCACTTCATCGTGTCATCCCTGTAACCCCCTCATGCTTTCATCTGTCTCTCTCTATTCTCACCCTTCATCCCTTATCTCTTCTGTCTTTCTCTCTCCTGTCATGCTTTCATCCCTTCCCTCTTATCCTCCCTGTCTCATCTCATCTCATCCCACTTTCCACTCATCTTTTCATCCATTTCCCTGTTTGTCAGTTTAGTTACTTTACTGACTGCTTATCATAGACATTTTTGACTAAACAGCTTGCAAAATGTCACTTTAAAAAACCAACAGGCAACATTTTCTGCCGTCAAAACACATTAAGTTTTCAAATTGAAATGAAGGGTGTACATATGATATAACATCCCCACACTAATGTCTTCAGCACATCTATTTCTCTTCATCCTCATCTCCTTTCTGTAATTCTGTAACTTCAAATTTGTTATAGTAATCTTAAATGAATGTGGACACATTTTGCTACAGTTTCCTGGTTACAGCTATGGTGTTTTGTGTGTGTGTGTGTGTGTGTGTATGCCAGATTTTTTTTATCCTAGAAAAGAGAGCATTTTGCAGAGAAAGAACATTTTGATTCTTAAAATTTGTTTAAGGTTCTACTTTAGCGGTGCAAGCCTTGCGCACCTATGATGCCACCACACCAACATGTCAGCCACTGTCCTGTTGGCTTTGTTGCACCTGTTTAAATGGGCCAAATCGTACCTTTTTTGGATAACGATCGCTTCTTAAGGCAATTTTTTATATTGTTATGAGCAGTTGTTATGATTGTGATTCATGACAGTTGGTTTCATGCATTGTTTTAACACCAAATGAATATATAATATATAATATACAAATATACTAAAACATTAGCAAAGACATTACAAAAGAAGAAGTGCTAGGAAACTTAGATTACAACAATGCACAGTTTATAATGTTAAAAAATGGTTTTGGAAATGTTTTATGAGGGGAGTATTAGTCATCTTAGAACTTAAAAAATACACACAACGATTTGTATGTAAATACACACACATACATGAATTCCCTCACAAATGCACAGGCTAGCAGACACATCACACCTGTCAGCTAAATATAACTTAGGACAGGCCGCCCTCACTCACAGCATGAGATGCAGCCATGCAAAGGTGAATGGGTACAGGTGTTGGGTGTGCATGCGCTCCATCCCTTTGTGTGTGTGTACGTGTGTGTGAGAGAGCATCTGCCTCCATCTGTGGCGACTCTGAATAGCCTCCATCTCGGCTTGGCTACAATTAGAGTAAAAGTGACGTGTTGCTCCAAGGCGCCGCAATTAGGCTGAGTCACGTCAGCGCTGGACAGCTCTGATGAAGGGCTATTAGAGAGCCGGGGATGATGGAGGCACTCATCACCCCCACCACCTCCACCACCTTTACCACCATCACCATCATCACCATCCGTCACCACAGCCCCAACCTCACAGCACGGGCCCCCCCCCCACCCTGCTCCTCCACATCCATCACCATTACCACCAAACTTTCCCAGGCAACTACTCTGAGCAAGAGTCATTCTAACCTGGCAGCTCTCTCCCTGCCATTTTTCCCTCCTCTCTTTTCTGCATCTGTCTCATTTCCTGTCACGGACTCATATATATTTCGGGATAAGTGCTCTTCATGAATCTTACACCTGCTTTCTCCCTTCCCCTCTCTCTGCCTTTTCCAACTTTCTATCCTTCATCCACTCTCCTTCCTTCTGTTCATCCGCACGTCCATTCATCTCTCTCTCTCTCTAGCCTCTGTGAGTGCTTCGCTCTCTCCTCTTCCTTCCGTCTTTTTTTTTCTAAGTCATGCACCTCTTTTAATAGCTCAATTTCTCTTATTGTCCCCCTTATCTTCGCCAATTTGATGCATTTCACCTGGCTTGAATGATTTTCCTCGTATCAATCCATCTCCTCCTCTCTCAGGCTTTTACTCTCACACCTATTTTAATATCTAACTCCAAAGCCTCTATTTGTCTCTGAAAATAAATATTTTGTGCAGCTTCCAGGAACTCCAACTCCAAATAGTACTATTTTAATAGTGAGTTTTGAGGGATTGTATGGTATAGTCTCTACTGATTTCCTTACAGAATTGTGTTAGCTTTGTGAATCAAATGCAGTTATTTACTTTAGCTGATCGGACAAATTACTATCTTGTGACATTTTATTGTGGCTAAGCAATTTAATGTCTCATTAATTTAATGCTGTTTTTGTCCGTTTAGTATTTGTATGAATTAAGTAAGTTTTAACTCAAGTAGCTTACTGTTGTGGTGGGGATTTGTTTGCAAATATTGTTTTTTAAAAGAGAGTTTCACTGACTTAATTGTTTGACATTTGTGCTGTTGCAAAAATAATCACATGCAGAAGGGTTTGGCAAATTCAAACTATAATGCCACTTTTGCATTAATTTACATACATTTTCATGTTAGTCAGCTGTGAGGTGCAAAAAAGGAGGAGGTTAGTCAAATGATCAGAAATGCAGTGCTCATAATCACAAGTCCCATATGTTAAAAATGTCATTGATAAAATCTGACTTGAAGGCTGAGATATGTACACTGACATGCTGTATGCAACAAGAATGTCAGTGTCAGTAACTGTCCCTTGTTAAAATAGGTGTATTTGTAAGGTTATAAAGCATGGTTGCACTGACATTACACAGGAGGTGTTACTGGGTTATAGCTTTAACTCATTTAAGCAGCAAGTGAGTTTTACTTAAAAAAGGAAGAGGAGGAGGAGAGAGGAGAAAGGACTCCTGAATATTTTTGTTGAGGAGGGCAACTTTAGCCCCGGGACGCCACGCTGAAGGACTCTCTCAGAGACTGATTCATGGTTTTGTTTCACCCACCACGAGGAGCTGTACATTTACTCTTGTAAACTGAACAACATCAGAGCCTTCGCTGGGAAAAGAAAACATTCACCATGGAAAGATCAGGTCACATTTTCACGTCTAGTGCAACAAGGAGAGGCACGAGGTTACGAGCTAGCCTTAGAATGAAAATTATACTGTTTTACTCACTATGCAGTATTATACTGTTTTTTTCTTATTACATTACATAAAATGTTGTTGCCTTGTTCACCAGCACCATTTAAGCACTGTGTTTTCTACGCTGCACTTTTTTTTTTTTTTTATCATGAAACGGTATGTTGTACAGATGAATACTTTGACAGCTGATCTCATTTCAAGTATTCATATTTCAGTGGTAGTAGCAGTAATAATAGTATCTTAACAGAACACCGTTTTAAAATCAGGGTAATAAAAAGGTTTTTTCAATAGGGTCATTGAACTAAAAGGGTTTCAGACCCTTTTGCTGTGTTATAGCTGGCAAAAAATCCTTATTATGTTATTCTTTCATTACGTTGCCAATGCTTTGTTTTGCCCCCAAAACGAAAATTATTGTTATCAACACAGGCTTTGTAAACCTGGTAATTGAGAGTGTCTGATTTAATTAAAAGAGCCTCAAGCTCATTTTGACAATCTGTCTATGCTCTACTCCCTCTGTCCTTCTTTCACTCTCATCCACTTACTGTATCTCTGTCTCTGCGTATTTCACCATGGTTACACCTGGTAATGTCCTTGTTCCTCCTATCTGACATTTTATCCTCCTCCATCACCCTTTGCCATCCGCCTTTCCATCTCCCCACACTGGAATTACCCTGATTATGATTATAGCCGTGATGATAATGATAACCACTGCAAAATTGCGCTCTCTCTCTCATATCCAACACCCAGGAGATTATGATTGACTGAAAGGCTGCCTGCAAATGTTTCCTTCGTCTCCTCGGTCTCTCTTTGTTTCTTTCTTTTTTTATTTATTTGGCTTTTTCATACTTTTCTTGCTCTCTCCACTTATTTCTCACTCCCTCTCTAGCTCACCTCTTGTCTCCCTTCAGTCTTTTTCAATTTTCTGGCAGTCTTTCATCTCTGTTGTTGTGCTCCTTTCAACCTTTCCTGGTCCATCTAACCTCCGCCACTTGTCCCCAGCTCTCTCTTTTCTCACTCCTGCTTTTCAGCCTCTTATTTGTTCTCTTCTACGTCTCTTCACTTTTCTGCTTTCATGCCTGCTTATTCTGCTGCTACAAAGAAACAAGATAAATTTGCTTTTTTTTGCCATATTGCACTCAGGAAATAATTATAGAGTTGCTTTGCCTCTTCACTACGTGAAGTGGACAACATAAAATGGCTTTGTTACTCTCCTCCATCTTTCACTAATGTATGTACTTCCTTATGCATTTTCTGTTGATCCGTGCCTTTCTCTCTCCTTTTTTTTTTTAACAGTACAATGTTGAAATCCTCAGATATTATTTACATGGCTGTATCATTTTCAAGATGTTTGAACAGAGCTGTCTTCTCATCATACAGAAGTCTCAAGTAAGGCAGATCTGCAGCAACATAACCAACCAGAAGCTTTGGAGGTCAGAGGAGGAGGTGAAGGCCTTTGGAGAGATTCTGACTCAGACCACCTGAGACTGTATCATGATGTTCCAGCCTGTTTTCTTCCCTCTCCAACCAAGGTACATTACCTCTTTAACCTTGTAGCAAAGTATCTCACACAATAACACATAATGATATAATATATGCATACAATAATACACATCTGTGCATGCACATATTGTACATTACCTCAGAAATTTTTCCAAGAAAAAGAAAACATCTCAAAGCTCAATCCAATCTCAGTTTTTTTTATTTTATTCAAGTCATTTTGTCTGAACACAATTATTTGAAGGTTTTCTTGTAAACCTGAATTTCAAAAATGATAGGAAATTACTCCATTTCAGTAATCACTGTATTTTCTGAAATGATTTTTGAACTGAAGTCTACCCTTGCATGCAAAGATACCACCTCATTTTGCTGGCTGTCCCTGTAAAAAGCAAGGCAGAACTGTATAAAACTTAACTAATTTACCTTTTTAGGGTCAGTTTCACCAAGTTTTATCCGATTTTTCAGGTTGGCTTTGTCCACTTTGCCTCTTTAAACTAGAATTTTAGAAAATCATGTCCTCTTCTAGACATTCCGAATCCATTATTATTATTTCTGTCCAATCATAGTTTAGTTTTGTAGTTTTTTTTTTAATATTTTCTATATTTTTTCACCAAAGCACAAACAAAATCTAAAGAACTTTTTGGGCAAAAAAAAGATGTTTTAAATGACTTTTCATAACTTTTTGTCTAATACATGTAAGTAAAGAGAAAGCATGAGTGCCTGCTCTGTGGGTGCAGTGTGTGGTCTGAAGAGTCAAAACCTGAGGGGAAAACAGTTGGACAAGACAATTAATGAAAATGAAAACCTTACTCTTTGTATATTTTTTATGCTGAGATGACGCAAATCCTGCTGTTCTCTGACTCACTTCTCCCTAATACCAAAAACATCATCACGACACCGGAGCCCTTAGTGCTTCAGGTCACCAGCATCTCTGTCTCATCTCCCTTACTTTGTGTATCTTTTCTCTTTTACTTACTCAATCAATCAAGTTGTCTTCTGCTTCTTCCACTTGCTTGTCCCTCCGGATTTGGTGTTATTATCAGCTAAACATTTAAATATCAATACTCTGGGATTGCCGCAGTCCCTTTTATTTTACAAGTAATATCCTAGTTATTATCCACTCTATCTGCACAGATTACACATTTTCTGCCCCTGCAATAATCTCGGAAAACAACCAGTGTTTTAGGGTTTCCAGTGTGGCAAGCAGATAACTGGATAACTGAATCCAGGCCAAGACTTCCTCTTCCATGCAGTGCTCACTGTTCCAGGCTGATTAGCAAATTGTTCTTCTAACTCGACAATAGCTCCACATTTTGGCTGGTCTCTTTAAACAGATAGCTGCATATGATTGCAAATAAGTTAAATACACCAAATACAAAATAAATCGTTGTTAGATGGTAGTCAAGCAGTTCAGAGTTTGCTTTTGGACCAGCGCCTTGGACATCTTTTGCTCTTCACACAAACTGTTTGCCTAAGAGTAACATAGGCCAACTCAATGTACTCAAATATGATTGGTCAATACCACTGGGACTACAAACAAAAGTCAGAATAATTCTAATACCAAAATCCTTTCCCTTGCCTACAGATTCTGCATTCATGTGCAGTTATCGGTTTATCGAGATTATCCCTGTTATAATGCATAAAGACATCTTGATATGAGCTTGACATTCACTGCAGGGTTTCCACGGAAAATAGTGTTATTGATCAGCATAAAGACCAAGTCAGAACTGGGTTAATGTTTTTATTGAAAATCTTTTGACTAAATCTGGTAACCTAACTGAAATCAACTGCATAGTTATTAGATATTCTCATAAATATAGTTTAGATTGTTCTGGTTAAATCATTAATTTTAAAATAGCAGAAAAATTCTTTGACTGCTGTTCATCTGCCCTCTTGGGATGTTCTGAATAAATCTGCCCAAGAAAAAAAAAACACAAAAAAAGTCCATGTTACTCAAACGAGATATAATAGATGTCGTCCTGTTTTAGCTGATGCAACTCCCACTCCAGTTCCCAGTAAAGATCTGGTGACTGAAGAGATGTGGTGTCATTTTAAAGTGATAAACACAGCCCGCCATATTTATTTTGCTGCAGTAGGGTACGTTTGCTTGCATTAAAACACAGTTTGTTTGTTTTTTCTGAGACAATCATGTGGCTGACATTAGTTTCTTTTTATCAACTGAACAGATGATTGATTCTTTGTAAATGTCAGATTGTTTTTCAAACTGGACCGTAAACTTTCTCTACTCAGATGTATTCTCCTAGCTTATGAATATCTTAAACCAGCAAACAGAATAATTTACTGATGTATTTGCTGTAGGGCAGCACTGATTAGTTTTGTTCATTATGTTGACAACAGAATCCAGAAATTGGCATATCAACATCAGGCATTTTAGGCTTAAAGTATTGTGTGGCTTTGAGTTGGACGGGCAGAGCAGAGGGACAGACGCCAACAGAAAGCTGGAGATGATGATCTCCAGTGCCTTTGAGAGAGACGGGGTCAGACTGGAGTCTCTTGAGGACAAATTCATATCAGATTCTGCTATAATCAGGGGCTGTTTATCTGCAAGTGGAGCGTTTAGGTTAATTTCTTTTAAACTTTTAGGATTAGAGGTGGATATGAGCTTACTTCCACTGTCTGCAGCAGCAAGATGCAAAGGTGCTGACCTGTGCATTACTCTGCATTGATTGCACTGTAATGTGCTGTATCTGACTGATAGCTGCAATAAGACACAATTCCACAGTCAAGCTCAGGGGAGGGACGGGCGTAAATGACATTATAAAATATGACGACAAAAATTCAAACCTTAATAGAAGATTTGAAATGTTAAAAATCACATTCACTATGGCGCTAATTTCCTGACACCAAACAACTTGTTGAAGGGTTTCGAAGTTCGTATGTGTGGCTGAAAGTTATAATACCATCTGTTTGACTAGTCTTTTGTCCTTTTTGATGATAATCAAGCAATTATCTCTTCTTCAGTTGTTTTATTGCTAATATTAGTTGTTTATTTGTTCTTTGTCATTTTCAGATGCCTGTTATAGAAGCGATATGGCATTTTTCTTGATTTGTTTTTGTTTGTGTTGAGGTGATAAGTTGATATAAGCCTCTTAGGAATTTTTTTTTATCTCAGTGCCATATTACTGATGCATCTGCTTCCTCTTTTTTATTATTATATTTTCTAGCATTCTACTTACATTTTAATGTTGTGCAAATATATTTCAAGCTGGCACATGGCAAGATCTTAATGCAAATATAATCCCACTTTATCAGCCAAAATTAGGAGCAGGGTTGCTGAAGAGAACTTCAACCCATGCGCTAATTAAAATGCCCCGTATTCACCCTGATTGCCTAAATAAATTCTACTGTCAAGTTAGTTTTTCTGTGTAGGTGGAAAAGATTTTTTTAGTCATGCACAAAGTAAAAGCAGATCAGGATCAAAAAGTGACTCCTACATAGCAATGAGTAATCAATGAGAATATAAACAATAGTGTGCTGTTTAGAGTCTGCTGATGTCTCGTGACATTATTTTAAAACTTTGAGTTAAATAGTTCAAGACCTCCCACGCATTTCTTGAGCTGAGGTTGGTTTCTTAGTGTCAAGTTTACAAAAACAGATACAAAAGCAAAAACACCAACTCAGGAAGTAAAGAAACCAAAGGCCAGCTTTCTGTTAAAAAAGAAAAAGAAAAAAATGATAAGCAAACAAAAACCAGGGGAGCAACTAAAGAAAATACAAAAACTAACAAAATACAAAAATGAATAAAACAACAAACCGGGGAAACACAAGAAGCACAGTGAAGCAGACACAGAACTGGGGAGCCAAAACAGACAATCTGACAACAAAGGGGAGGAAGACAAGGACTTAAATACTCAAAGACAGAAAAGACAATGAGACACAGGTGAAACACATTAAGGCGGGGCGAGCAATCACACAGGAGGGAAACTTGACAGGACGTGGGATCTGAGACAAGACAAGGCAATGTAAACCAAAATAAAACAGAAAACACAAGGAAAGATGCATAACATAAATATAAAAACGAAGAGAATCTGACGGGTTATGACACTTGGTTTATTTTTCTTGAGTAACTATTTAAACAATAAGTGAAAATGGAGAGAAATAGATACGTTAAAAGACTTCAAAAAAAAGACACAAAGGAATTCCCAAGTACAGTTGGATATTTGGGGCCTTTGTGTGTGTGTGTGTGTGTGCATGAGTCAAAACTATTTTCCCTGCCATATGGGAGCATGATCTATATCATACAGACACTTCTGTTGTGTATACACTGGCTGATCTTTGTATTCAGGGTTTTCTCAGACCTGTTTGTGTATCATGCTCACATGAAGGTTGTTGCCTTTTTGCTTTGCTGAGGAAGAAACTCGGCTCGCTCTGTAAGCTCTCGCTCCACAGTATCCGTCCAAACAAACAACCACCAATATTTGGAACATTTGTTATTGCACACACGGTGATGTCATGGAGTAAAGATGCCTCACAGATAAGATGATGGATTGGAGAACAGACTGTGGCTTAATAATCAATCTATTGTATTATCTTAGCTGACAGATTGATGAATACAGCAGGAGATATCAATGTGTTTATTTCTGTGCGTGTGTGTGTGTGTGTGTATGTATGTGTGTGTGTGTGAGTCGATTTTTCCTGTATAAGGCTTGTGTCTATGTTGATGCACATGAAGGATCTCAAGAAGAAGACCACAACATAACATCTGGCGTAGTGCTCATGAATCTGGATCTCTTCGGGGACACCATCGAAAACAGTACGTCTGAAAATCCAAAACACACATCCACACACACACTCATACACATTTAAGTGGGCAAAGTGCATAAAAGTCTCCTGATGCATCAACCCACAGCATTAATTCCAGCCGTCACATTATCTCCAGTCAATCTAGTACATTACCACAATCAATATAAGAGGTCCTCATCTGCTGTACTCTGGTGTGTCTTTGCTGTGTTCACCCTTCGCCAGTTTTATGATTCTGGCCCAGTTTGAAACTCCTTTGAAAAACACAGCATGAGGCGCAGCTAAAAGCTCCCCTGAGCTGAGAGAGAGAATGGCCTCTCTGCACCAGACTCTGCTCTCTACACACTGCTGTCAATGTGCCACTTTACCACATGCCACTGCAAATCGATAGCACTACATTACTATAGAAACAACATGGATCAACACTCCGCCAATGCTCTTTGTGTACAGTGCATATGTGTTTTCGCACATTTAGTTTGTACATAGCTGCGGGTGTTGTGGGATTGCGTTGGTGTCAATTTCCATTAACACTTGTGACAAAAATAAGAACTGAGGCCAAGAGTGAAAGATTGGTGACAGGTAGTCAGAACTGTTTGTTTTTATCACATGCAAAATGATCCTCTGTCGGTATCATCCTTCTGTCAGTTTTGCAAGCTGCCTTTCTTAAAAAGCCATTATCGTTGTATTTTCTGCTCCATAAGTGTTCAGTCTTGAATCGCAGCATGAATGGCAGAAAGACACATTGAAAATTTCTTTGGAAAATATTCCTGGGCATAAACATGAGTCAGTGTGCAAGTGTTTAGTTTTCTATCCATGCTTTCAATGGCATGCTTGTTGTGTCTGTGTTTAAGGACCGTCTCAGACCAAATCAGGTGTTGCGGCAAAAGTTCTCCCCTTCATTTTATTACGAGTGCTTGGATTAGGCTGTGCAGACTGCTGGCAGTTGCTCAAAAAACAATAAATACAAAAAAAACAAAGAGCAGTCTTGCAGCAGAATACTTGAAACACCTTTTAGAAGAAAGAAACTAAATGGCATGCTGAAGAACAGCTCATCAGGCCTGTCAAAAGAGAGTTCAACACTCACACCTCAAACCTGCAGTGTTCACCGCAACACCTGATTTGGTCTGAAACAGCACTAAGTGTGTATTTAATTATATGTATATAAATCTGTATCCTCCCCTCAACGTTGCAGTAGGAGTCTGTCTAAGATGGCTGCCTTAATCTGAGTACCAGGCAAACCAGGTGGAAGCCACCATACATGGCAAAGAGAAGTTCAGACAGGGTGAAAACACACACACATATTCCCTTGTTCTACATCAGTGTTGCGCACACACTGATGTATGAGAAAGAACATAACTATGTCTGATGCTTTCTGCTGAGGAAATCACCCTAACCTTCAAGAAATTAAAACAAGGAAAACTGGAACCAAAGGCGGAAATGAAATAAGATTAGATCAAACCATTGGCTCATATAGCTTCCATCAGTCTTCGGTTACAGACCATGGCTCCAATTGCACATTCCTCATGCTGCTGCCATTTCCCTGCATATTGGACTGCAATAGCTCTTTCAATAGAGAGTGAAGTCATCACAATATATCAGAACGATAGAGATTGTTGTGCCTCAGATCGCCTAAGAGAAGTTCATTTGTGCATAATTGCAGTGAATTATATTGCCGTGACTGTCTGAACATTAAATATTAATTATCTCAGACTGCCGCCCTTATGTTGCTGATCTCCAATAAATGAAACACTTTACACAGATGCCATTTGTCACAGTTATTTGCTGTCATTTCATATTTGGTTCCACGCTAAAAGTAGCTCCCTTCTTTCTGCATCTATGTTCAAGACTCCAATATTAACAAAGCGACATTTTAAATGTGAGGGCAGAGGTAATACGTATTTATTCATCTCCAGCTTGTATTTATCAAGGAAAGGTGGACTGAACACAAGGCTGCACTTCCAAACTCCTCACAACAGAGAAGTACTCCACCTCATCCAACCAAACTCTGCTAATATTAAAGGTGACAAGCTGAACCAGATCAGTTAGAGACCGAGTACATTGCAGGATGAAGTTAAACTCAGATTTTCCCAGCTGGTTTAAGGTGCAACCGTCTACTCCAAAGCATACAAAAAGAATTTTTCATCAATCTAAAAGACCAAGACCGGTATTTGTAGTTAATGACTTCCTTAATTATTTGTTCAAAACAGGATAAAGATAATGACTTCCTTAATTATTTGTTCAAAACAGGATAAAGAAGGCTCATGACCTGATGGCCTTAATTACCACTTCAATGAAACACCTCTGCCTTTTTACAGTTTGTTTCTTGCATCCCACTTCAGTTGGTTACATTATAAAGGACAATTTTTCTGTCCTTACCTTGATATAAGAGGAGGCAGTTTTATCATTTGAAACTTGGCCATTTAAATTATTTTCTTTTTTATGGAGTTAAAAAGTATCAAAAAGTATCAAAAAGTTTAATATCTGTAAAGTGACTGTAAATATCCATCAGTCAAACACACAGATGATGTCAGGTTTGTTTTTCACATTCCCAGTTTTTGTCTCTATCATATTTTGTTTTTTTTAACCATAAACCTCAGTTTATGTGGCAGCATAAATTTTATATTGATTTAGATCGGCTCTTCAGTAGTATGACCCTACAAGCCTTTGCAACTAGAATAATTATAAGTTCTTACAGATGTGAATTCAAACAGCCAGGATGGCATTCGGCCACAACAGTGTTTCTACTCTTCCGTTCAAAATTTGAGTGAGACTAAAAATATCGTTGGTAGAATACCCCTAGAGTCCATTCAGCCCTTAAATAACTGTCAGATGATCTATATTAACAGGTCTGCCAAATTTACAGTAAAAAGACCGTATGAAAATCACACAATTCAACAGGATCCGACACTGCAATAATAGACTGTACTTAAAACTACATCATACTTGAGGCTTTTGACGGCAGTTCTGATTTATGAGCAAGATTTAATTTAATAAAACATTTTAGAGGCAGTTAACAGGTCAGAAGATAACAGATGTGTGTGGGTTTGAACACTGTTGGAAACATCTGGAATAACATAAGTTATCAGTTATATATAAATGAACAAAAATATAGTAGTTTTAAGACATTTTAATGTAGAAATGTTAAACATATGTTAAAGAACTCCACCTCATGTCGGACTTCATATTTATGTAGCAGCTGTGCACTTCCTCTTGCATGAATATTTGTGTGTTAAATCAGGCAAAACCTGTCACTTTTTGACTCCATCCAGCTGTTTTTTCTGAGTACAACAGATTCATGTCAGGTCTCTCACCAGAAATTGCTAAAACAAAGAAATTAATACTGTCGCTAACTGGCTAGCGAGAAACGCCAAAGGATTTTTTTACTGAGCTACTTAGCTAGCAAATACAGCGATAACATTGTGACTCCTGCTTAACAACATGCAGTTATGATCACAAAACTATTTGATATTGGGTTTGGAATATTTTTTAAAGAAACTACCTGCAGGCATGACACATTTACCAACAAAACCAAACAGATTTAAGTATTTTAGCAGAGCTCATAGCAACCAAAGGTGCCACAGGGACAGCAGTCCACAGGGTCCCAGTGGAGAGCCTCATTTTTGTCAAAAATATTGACAAAAATTAAAGTGTGAAGTGAATAGCAAATAATTGCACATTATGACAAGTTATGGGAAGTAGAATCATTCGCTCCTCTGCACAATTTTTGCAGGAAGCCTTGAACTAGAAGCAGCAAACAGTGCTAATTGCTAAAAATGAATAAGCACAGGTGTGACTCATCTCGTCACGGTGAGCTAGATATTATGGGCCAGAATGCTTTACAGCTTAGATTATACACAGTGCATTTTTTTTTACCATTAGGTCAATCAGCAGCTAACAGCCAGAGCTGTTATCAGTTTCATTTAATAGCTGGTTAAAGATTGCGACAAGCTTTTAGTGAGTCTCACAGGAGCTTTAGAAATTTCATTAATACAGAAACATATTATAGGAAAATATGTTTCTGTTCTCTTTAGGTGTGCAGCGCTCTGTCAGAGTCTGCCAGGGAAGACAAGCTGATGGAGACACATGACTCCTGAGAGAGCAAGTCAGCGACAATCTTTCTCACAGCTCTCTGTTTGAGCTCAGAGGGAGAGCTATCAGGTAGGTTCAGTACTGTTCTGCTCTGCCCAACCCCCTCCTCCATGCACCTACCAACGCTCCAAAATTAATTTTCAAATTTTCCAGTAAAAAGAGCAAATCAGGCAGATTAACAATTACTGCATTCACTGCATTGCTTGATGTGCCAGGCCTGTAAGACACAGCTGAGATGATTCCACTCATGGAGACAAGCCAATCACAGCCTCAGGAAGAACTGAAGGTGCTGCAACAACCCCCCCCATCCCTGGGTGGGTTATTACATATTATACGTAAAGTTTTTTGTTTCCCTCCCATTAGGCCCCACCCCTGCTGAACTCTGTCACCCACCATATCTTTTGTTTTGCTTACTGTAAGCACTGCAAGCCGTCCAGATGGTTTTGTGTATAAATTTCCTGTAGTCATTTTTTCTGTGGGCCTGTTGATCTGTTGTGGGTGGAAGTTTTGAGTCGATTCAGACAGCTTTTCTAGAATAAACAAAAATATAATTCAAGGGCAGCTCTTAACAAACAGCAGAACTTGTGGTTTCTGTCGACACAGTGATGACTGTGTGTTGCCAGTGTAGCTACACCAGCGGAGACTATAAAGTACTTAGTTTACATTTCATAGCTGTGCTCTTTTGATCCTGTTATGTTGTTATTTGGCCAAGTATCATATGGGGATGCAAGGATGTGATTTACGGTGTTGCACAGCATTGCAAATATGTTTTGCACAAAAAGCGTGATTAATGCTGTGGTTTTATTGCTTAAAACACTAATTCCAAACACACGTAAATGACAAATACATTCCATTGCACCTAAAAGCTATAGGGAATCATGGAAAGGGATCATGATGCAACAAACTCTCAAAATATAATTAACTTCATCAATTCCTTACTCAATTCCATACAACAGTGTATGTAAAATGAGATGAATTGAAAATATCAACAAATTTCCATCATTTCTCATCTTTGTTTTTAATTAATGCTGATGAACAGCATTTCCCTGCCTCCACCTTTTTTTTCTCTTACCCTCTCCTCTCTTTGAGAATCCTGTTCTCCCTCATTTCAAACTGTTCTGACCTGCAGTCCACAATGAGTACATTAACACAGATGAATAGCCCTGCTTGTGCAACCATAATTAGAGCAGAAAATTTCATTTACTAATGTATTTGGCAAGGTACTTACTGTGCACATACACCAACTTCCAAGCCGTAGACACACAGGCTTATAAAAAGGAGCACAGTATGAATCACACTGCAGTGCTACTAAGCTGAAGAGCCTCAGCACTTAATGGCACTCTTCAGCTTCCCTTCATGAGCTGTATGTGAATTGTTGCCTTAACAACAGGGGATTACATGCAGGTATTGTATATTTCTCATATACTGAGAGGTACTTTTATAACCTGGTAAGAAAGTCCTCTCACAAGTAAACAACTCTAATCATAGCAGAGGTAAAACAAAAAAAAAAGAAAAGAAAAGAAAAAAACATTTTTTCTCTGCTTGTGTAGAAGGAGGATGAATTATGTCTGCCACCTCACATCACATCAGCAGCAAATCATGTACTGCAATTATTTGTTCAAAGAGTTCATTTTTTACCAGTTGTGCATTTAAATTAGTGCATGTTCATGGTAAATTGAATTTATTTTCTGTGTAGAAAGTTTAAAAAGGGATAATCAGGAGAGAAGAATGAAAGTGAAAGAGTTGTCACTGCAATTATGTCTGTGTGCATGTTAGTTGCTGCAGTAGACAATGACACGCAATTACTGTTAATTGATTGGTTTAAACAAATATTTATCAAACTTAAGTTTCATTAATTGTATTTATTTTTTAAGTAATTTCCTTCACCAGTTTTTATTCAATCAATGGGGAGGAAGAAACTGCAGTGTTAGGCAGGTGTTTTCTGTGGACTTTGGTAAAATTTAACATGCACTGCAACTGCAACATGTCTGTGTTCAACACTGCATAAAACATAACAAGTTTTTAAGTGGAAACAGTGGTTCATTGAATGCTTTGCTGCCTCTACATTTAAAAATCCATTTTGCCTTTACAACATTTCTGTATTTAGAGCTCTGGTCCTTAATTTTGCTCTTGTGTGCATGTGGTTCATTGCGTCCACTGTAATAGTAATGTGCTTTTAATGATGTTAAAAAAAAAAGAATACAATTGAAATACACTGGTATTCTTACAACCCTCAGATACATGTAATTATGCCCTACAGTTCTTCTCAGCAGCTCCTCAATATTACAGTTAGGACAGTGGGTCGTGTCTCCCCATGAAGCAGTGTATTAATGGCTGATTGACGCTCGGTGTCGAGCAAATGAGGTCTAGTAAGCTGGGTGATGCTGTAGCAAAGACCTGAGGCTCACTGTAATTGGAAATGACAGGGTGGATGCTGTGGCAGAGAGAGGTCAGCTGCCTACACACACACTCACACACGTGCACACACACATACGCACTCACATACACACAGATACGCGCATAAGCACCGGCATTTTTTATTCATTCTCTCTCTTTCCTGGTTTCACACTCATGCATCCACACGATTTGTTTCTCATAGAACACCTCTTTCCCTCCGTCTTTTTCTGATCCGCTCACTCACGCTCACGTCCTGGTTGTAATTAGTGGCACAGGGTAGTGGTCACACATAATGCTGCTAATTGGGCTAGCAGGCACCATTACCCAAAGCTAATCACCATTCTCTGTGTGACGAGGCGTGCTGGCCCTCTGACCGCTAGCTGCTAGCAGGATCCATATCACACTTCTAGAGCTCAGGGAGCCCTGCTACACCAATTAACCAGCTAAACTCACTGACTCACACTGTGGGTCTTGAGCAGACTGCATACTGTCACTGTAATTTTAGGTAGTTCATATGGGTTCTGCTTCTTAAGGCTAGCTGAGACTTTTACTCCCTTGTGAAATCTTACTTACCGCAGGGCAGATTGTCGAACTTCTATAAGCGTCCTTGAGTGCGAGCGCTGTCCTTACCTGTGCCTTTGACAAACTTTGTGTTCACAGGGTTATAATGAGTTTTGTTATCCCTATTTGCTGCTTACCAAGTGCTAGTTTACTGCACCAGACTGGTTCTGTGTGAGGCTAAAACACATCCTCTTGATGTCCTGAGGTTTACTGGCTGCTTTTTTTGATGTTTCCAATATCAGTGTGACTAGAGTCTCTTCAGGGTTCGTCTGACACGATGAGGCCTTTAAGAGCCCCGCGAAATGCATCTGGCCCATCAGAGCCTTGAGGCTAGCCAACCTGTGAGTGCACCAGCCCTGGAATGGAAAAAAGAGAGGGAAGAGGATTTCTGTCTGGAATGAAGGCAGTGACGTGAACATGGCTGAACAGGAACAGAGCTTTTTTTAGCTTTCCACATCAGGAGGCTTTCATTTTTGAGCCCATTAAACATGACCTGACTATAATTGCATTTGCAAGCCTCTGGACTAGACCTCATTTCAAATGAGGGTTTTGTAACCTTTTTCACAACGCTTTATTTAGCTTTGGCTGTCTTGCAACGTCAGAGAGCAGTAGCCTTCTGTTTTGTTTTGTTTTTGTTTTTTTTTATGATGGCTTACTGTAAGTTAATATGCTCTTAGAAGAAAGTTATACTAATGTTCATTTAGTAAGAATAGGCATAGTTTGATTTTACAATTAGTTTGGGGAATTTCCATTTGTTAAAGTTAACCCAAGTGACCACTGATTTACCACTTTTACATGCCACTGTAGCAACAAGGCCCCTGATTCTTCACATCGGTTTGCCATTGACGGCATTTCTACACACACTAATTTTTACGGCAGTTTTTTTAAAATCAGCATCAAGGGGCCCTGTCAATGGTGCTGGAAAGGACGATGGAATGATTTAAAGGTAACTAGGCCAATTTCACTAATGACTAGCCAAAGGAATTCCCACAGTGAAACAGACTGCCTCTCTAAAAGGAAGTAATTTCAGTTATTTCAGGCTGGAACTCAACCAAACTTTACTTACCTGGTGAATATAGGTGTTGATGTTATTTATAATTTGCAGATAATAGGATGCATGGTTTGATATTAGTGCCTACCACCTGCCAAATTGTGCAGCTGTGAGTGAATTTAATCAACCCAACAGCCACAGTTGTGGGTAAATAAAGGGAGAATTTAATAAACAGTGAATTGTTCCATGAAAAGGTCAACTCAATAATCAGACTGGCCATCAAGAGCACTGGGAGGAATCCAGTTGGCTGATGACTCTGTGAGCCAGGACAACAACAAGTCAAGTCAAGTCATTACTAGTCAATCATCTGAGTGTAGTGACCCTGAAGGCAACAACAGCAGAGAGGGGAGCTGCTCATTGAGCCCAACAACACCAGTGTAACTGTTAGTCAAGGTCTTGTGGTTAAAACAGCAAGACAGGAGACAAAATGGATAAGATAAGAAAGTTGTGGATTAGATGAGATAAGCAGCAACATTGGCTGGTGAAAGAAAAAAGTTAATTTCCAACATTGATGTGTTGACCTTTTGTCAAACTCTGAAGGATAAAGAATGGAGAAAAAATCACAAAAAAAAAACTTCTTGAAGTCTCTTTTTTCTGGCCCTCTGCTGTTTGAGTTCTTTCTTCAGTCACTTTACAGTCGTAACCTGTCTGACTCCTACTTATCTTCCTCTGTAGATAAATTGCTCTATTCAATTCACTAAACACCTGTCTCTGTTATAATCACTATGTCACTCATCTGATTTTGTGTGTGTATGTGTGTGTCCTCCCAGGCTGTAGACAGCAAAATGCGAAATCCAAGATCAGTCGCACACAAGAGAAGGTGGAGGTCATGTCTGTAGAGCTGAAAGAGGCCAAGAAGCAGGTGACTAAGATTGAGTGTGAGGAGTATCTGTCAGTCACTGAACAACAGAGGATGGAGGTGGACAAGCAGCAGATGGTAAGCCTCGGATTCTACCTGCTCAACTATCCTACTTTTTATCACACACACACTACTAACACACTATTGAACATCCAAGTTAAACTACGACTTTGCTTTTTACACAATATGAAAAGCTGATGCTGAGGTTTATCATTGAATGTCATTACTTTTGTTGCTATGAGGAACATCATCATGTGCTGCCTATCAATTATCACTGGTAACATGTCTGTGTGTGTGTGTATGTGTGTGTGTGTGTGTATGTTTGGGTGGTTTTTCACAATGACAACAATGTTGGTCCAACACTTCTTTTTAAAACTGAAATATCTCAAATCATAAATACGTTGCCAAGAGATCAAACATTTTGATATCTGTGGTTGCTGGAGGATGAATCAGAATGACCTTGATGATCCCCTGACATTTCATTTAGCACCACCAGCAGGTCAAATGTTGCACTTATGCAGTGAAACATCTCGATCTCTACATGATTGACTGGCACAAAACATGTAGAGACAGGCAGTTCCATATGATGAATGCTAACGATTGTGATGATCCTCTGACTTCTTCTTTATCACCACAATGCAGTTGATGTTTGTTGTTTTGAGTGAATTATCTTAATAACTATTGGATGGATAAATAACCAGAATAAACTGAAATAACTTTTGTACATCCTTAGCTTTTTATTCACCACCTTCATCATGCCCAAACTTCAATATGTTCAATATTTTGATTCTTGATCACATACTTGCAATACCGGCCTCTCTGTGATAAGTGCTGGATAGCAAATGTTAGCACACTAAGCTATGGTGGTAAACACAATAAACATTCCAAATACTAAACATAAGTATGTCAATACTGCCATAGTAGCACGTTGGCTTATTAACTTCAAATTTAGATGTGTCATAGTGCAAACTCAAGGCTGCTAGCTTGGCTGGATTTTCTTATTGTTATTTGTTGTTGAATCTGAAATCGGTAAACCATGTCACTGATTTAAAAGCACAAGATGGAACCACATTTTCCATACTTCACAATTCCTGCCTCATCAGTTGAAGGAAGCATGGTGGCTCATGTAGAGAAGCTCAAAAAACGTTTGTATATATATTCAATGTCACCAAGTTTTGACAAAAAGCAAAGAAATTCAATATTTTTTCTTTGACAGGTTTAGCAAGGGCAAGGAAAGTCTGTGAGTCTTTGTAACATTCTGAAGGAGAATCATCTCCACATTCAGAGAGAAAAAATCTTATAGATGGAATCATGAATGGCAAAAGCATTTCCCTGCAGTTGACAAAAACCTGTTCTCTCCAGAGGTTAAAGAAGTCAACACGTAAAGAGTAAGCAGCTGAATTTTGTTAGGTTGGGTGTTTGACCCTCCTTTTACCAGAAAAAAAAATAAAATGTGACTCACCAGGAAGTAAACTCTGTTGTCATCCAGTCACCTATGTTCTGTTCTCACTTGTTTGCTAAGGAGGGTCTTGAATAAAACGAACATGACAAAGATCAAGTCCCATGGCTGCCCCTCAGCACTGGTGCAGACAGTGATGCAGGCCATCATGATTCTCCGAGGCAAAGAGCCCACCTGGGCCGAGGCCAAGAGCCAGCTGGGAGAGAGACAGCAGCAGGATGAGGGGATGAATAAGGGAAGGAAATTGAAAGGAGAGATGCTGGGAGACAGAGCCATTTGGGCCTGACAGAGAGGAGATTGCGAGTGTGGCAAAGAAATACAGAGAAAATGGGAAAACTAAAGTGTCCTAAAAATGTGCAGTGTAGAATCTGACAAGTACAGACTTTGTACAGTCACACCATAGAGAGAAACAGGAAGGAAAGGGTAAGATCATTTGTAGTATTTACAACCTAGGGTTTATTTTTTGCAGTCTCCATTTGCATATCATGACCAAATTGTTGAATTGAGGCAATTATCTCTGTAGGAGTAGAAGCAGAAACGGCAGCTGATTGATTGGCTAAAATTAGGATTGCATTCATTGAAACTCCTTTCAACACAAGCAATTTGTCCATACATGAAAAAGGTTCGAGAGTGCCAGACGTGTTGGTGTAGTTGTATTGGTTGCAAAAATGTGTATCAGCATGGACTTTATCGAAGTGGCAACTTTTTATTAAATGAAATAATATGTCACTCTGTCAAACATAAAAAAGGATCAAAAGAGACTGAAATTGAGAATTATAGCATTTCATCAGTAGCTGTACAATTACCTTCATCTTAAACCTTCTCTACACACACCTTACACCTATGTTTTGTGGTGGACGCAGTGCCCCTCTCCTTCCCCTTGCCTCTGAATTGTAACCACAACTTATTTTTATTTGGATAGATATTTATCTGTTTAGCCTTCAAACAGCAAGTGAACATTTCACTGTGAAGACGCTGAGATTAGAAGTGACACAATCACAATATCACCCTAAGTTCATTGTTTAATTGGATGCTGATTAGAAGAGAAGAGGTCTGATTTATGAAAAAATATAATTTTCTCAAGTGCTGCAAAGCATAATGAAGTTTGCTAGCGCACAGGTGAAATGTCTCCCCTCTGACTCGCTGAGTTAATTTTCATCTTGATGATCACAGACCCGTAACAGAAGAGCTGTTGGAAAAAACAGATAAAAGCACATAAAACACAGCACCAGGAAGGTCACAAAACAAGGAAACATTTCTCTCCTTATGAGAATAACTCAGATGAGAAAATTAATCAAAGTGATAGTTATAAAGGAAAGTAACAGAGGAAAAAATACTTTTCATTCTCCCCTAGTCTCTGTGCCCTTGCAGTTTTTTGAAGGTGAGGTAAATTTAATCAAAATGTTAATTAAATCTGGCAAGGACAGTACATTGGACCCTGTGTTACAGATGACCAGCCAGAATTGTTTATTTTAATAGATCATACTGTAGGTAATACACACATGCACACGCACACACACTCGTACACAAATGTAACTATCCCTGTTCTCGTTCTCTGACTACCCTCTCCTAAGGAACAGGGGTAAAGGATCCCATGTTCGTCAGGGTTCAATTTCCTGTCTGAGGCCACAGCAGCGAGGGACACATTCTCAACTGAGTCATCAGTCAGTATATTTACACACAAGTTGCTGTTAAAGGTCTATTGGCTGAGGCTGAGATAAGCAGTAGTCCATTAGCACACCGAGACACTTTGAAATCAAGCAAACAAAGCAGCTACTGTGGCTCTCTGGGTGGCCTTCTTTCTGGCCTTCCTGCATCTGATGCTGCTGATGACGTCAATCTGCAAACAGAGGTTCATCTTCACTACCGCAGGCGTCAGAGTCCTCCAAAAATGCTCTAATTTTGTATCTTTCTAAATGACAGGAAGTAGGGGCAGTGCACAGAGGGGAGGGGATGTACAAAACATTTCAAAATGTTAGAATGATGAAAGTTTAAATGACTGTGTCTGTTTGATGATTATATATTTGCTCTTCTGCGTGCGCAGTGTATTTTTTTATTTTTGTGTATGATCATGTTACATTTGGCTTTCTTTTTTACTTACTGCTATTGTGTACTTGGTGTGAAGTGCAATACATAAACACAGTTTGCCTCAATCTAATTAGGTAGCTTAAAGTGGCCCTTTAAGTCCCGGCTCTGCAGTCAATTATTTAGTAATTTATTTGTGCTTGTACCTTACATTCAAGGCCATTAATGATCATTTTTGTGTGTTTAAGAGTTAAACTGCAGCTGTGAACAGGTAAGGTTCACAGGGCTACTGTGTGTCAGCCTGCTACTTTAACAGGAGATTAATGAAGACTGATGGATGAGGAATAATTATGTTAATAGACTTGGCGAGGTAAGAGTAAGAATTGCCATTTAAGAAACCTACTCAAGTAAAAGTACAAACATACCCGTACTAGTTACCGTCCATTTTAATTTTGATTCATAATAAACCCAAAACAACACTATAGCTACAAGATAAATTAATGTGATTTTTAACATAAACTCAAAAATAAGTGTTGCACATGAAATATTAACAAAGCTAACATTAGCTAGATAACTTAGGTCAGTGTCTTTTCAGAGGGTACAGAAGGAGTTCTGAAAAACTATTGAATTTTAGATATTAGTCAAATGGTGTATCCAGATGTGGCCAGAGGTGGCATCATGGTAAAAAGACAGGCAGTTCTTTTAAAAAACATATCTTTTTGCTCATATGCATTGCGTTTGCATTATCACCCACACTGCTGCTGTCTTGTGGACACAGTTTGCAGACGCACCATCAGGAGCACCTGCTTTGTGTAATATAGCAGTCAGAACCAAGTAACCTCTGACATGCATGACTCATTTTGTGCCACCTGTAGGACAACTCTATGTCTGTCAGCCTCTGGCTTACAATTTCTTCGACTACTTGTGCATTTCTTGCCACCCGTACATTTTTGCTTTCGTTGTGAGATATGGCCTGAAAGGAACTGCTGCATTTATAATTTTGCAACCTAAAGCATTTTATTTTTTCCAGTGTGAGCATGGGAGAAGCAACAAAATTGAGGACTTGGAGTAGTTGAGGGTTTCTGCAGAATGCTTTTTGCAGACAGGAGTAACTACTGCAGCTTGCATCAGTTCTCTCATCACAATTTCCACTTTCTCTCCTCAAAGTTTAGCCTCAAACATTAACAACTTGAAGAAAGTGATCAGTGCATTTAAAACATGAAAGCATGTACAGACATGTATAATGGAAAACAGATTGTCTTGCACTATTGTCAACTGATGCATTGCAGTGAAGTGCATTATGGCTGTATTTTAGGAACAATCTTGATATTTGAAGGAATTTACTTTGAGTGGAGATCAGATAAGACATCAGTAATGGAAAGCAAGGGAAAGCTACAAAGAAAGTTTACAGGAGCTAATATAGCCTTCCTGTTTTCCAAAACCGCTGCAACTTTGTTTTCCCTTCCTCTCTGAAGTCTTTCTAAACTTAACTCTTTTCATGTGTTTGTATGTGGTCAGTGTGGCATTTTTGTGTCCTCTCCTCAAATCCTGAGCTGCACTCACATGGAGAAGTTCACTTCAGTGACAATCTTCATGAAAGTTCAAACAACGACAAAAAAAGCTTAGGTGAATCAAATTAGCTCATTTGGGAATTCCCAGTTGTGAAGTGGCTGGTTTTAAGATTTTAAAAACAAATAAAAAAAGGTTTAATTTTCAGTTTTATAACCTATCTTAAGATTTTCAAATGATGGTGGATGCTTTGGCCCATTTAAAATCTCAGCTACTTATCCTGAAGATACCAAACAGGAACAAAGTGTCAAAAACAGCAGCGTTTTCAACATTATTTTGCCTGAGGTAAAATGCCAACATGCATTAAGATTACCTAATGCTGACTGAGGGAACAGGCAAAAACTGTGATCCAAATGTTAAAGAAAGGGGTCCCACACCGAGAGTAAACATCGCTGTCACTCAAATTGGTTTAAAGGGCTCTTAATGCTAGAAGCAACACATAAATTTTACTTTTTGTCTAATGCCATAGCTATTTAACAAAAACTTAGCTGATGTGGGTAAATTAAGCTGAAATTCATTAAGTAAAAAAATTAAGTCTTGGACACTTGGATAATTATTTTATTTCATGATCATTTCTAATTTCTTTTTGGAAGAAGAAATGGCTTGTGCAGCTAAAATCTGTGTTTCATTTGTCAATGAAGTGAAAGTGTCAGAGAGAGAGAGAGATGGCTGCAATGATTACTGTACTATCAAAGAGAGAGAGTGAGAGGGTCGGACAAAGAGGAACGAGTGAGTAAGTCACCTCACTATTTTTCCATCCAGATCTTTAGTTCATCGCTGCTCTCATCCTCCTCCCTCTTTTCAAAATGTCCTTCATCTCTGCTGAACCTCTGTTCCCTCTCCTCTTTCCTTTCTTTTCTCTGGCCAATTTCTTCCCAGTGTGTGCCATTCAGACCGTTTCTTCCTAGTTCGCATTTTTGACCTTTCATTCTCTCTCTCTCTCTCTCTTTGGGTCTTTGCTCTGCTTCATTGCTCTCACTTCTTTCAGCTGCCAGTTCACAATGTAGCCACAGCGTGACATTTAGGGACAATTGAGTTGTGGCAGTTATAGATTGCGACTGCAGCGTTTCAGAGTGACGTATCTGTCTAATGGCCGAGTCTTCTGTTTCTTCTGACTTGCAAATAATCAATAACACTCTCTGTTGCTTTTTCCATCCATATTCTCATCTATCGCACGAAGAGTAAAAGTCTCCCTGCAACTTTCACTTTACTTGTGATTATGACACTTAACAACCTAAACACAGGCAAAGCCTGCTGTAATTTATATCAGCCTGTCTCTTGTGAATTATTCTTTATTTTAACAATTTCTGACAAACACACAAACTAAAGCAATAGCACTTTTTAAATTGTTCTTTTTGTTACCACTGCAAAACGTGACAACTGTGAAGCTACGGAGCCTGCAGTTTGACATTTGAAATGTATATTTTTGCTGTATATTACCCGTGCTGAAAGAGGCACTGACTCACACTGAGGTTTCAGAGCAGCTGGAGAACAACAAACACACTATGCAAAGATCGGCTTGCTACCTGGAAGGTGATGTGTGGGAATGAAATGAGGTGGAGGAGGAAGGAATGAGGAATGCAAAGGAGGAGATCTCAAAAACTTGCAGAGAGGACAAGAGGAGGGCAGAAGAAGAGGGAGAATGAACAGATTGAATAAAATAAAAGCTGCATGAACTGGTCGAAAAAGAGAGAAAAAAAGAAGCCGGAGAAGGAAGTGAGGAAGTAGAGGTGGAGAAGTTAATAACAAATGTCATGTTAGTGGATGACCTGAGGGAAAGTTAGATGGAATGAAAAATACTGAGCAGGATATTATCCGACCCTTTAAAAAACTATATTTGGAAGATTTATCTGGGTGGTTAAATGCTTGTGAAATGTTACATAAAATAACATTTAAATACCAGTTATCTCATAATTTGATTCATATATCCATATGATCTGGTTATATGCAGTGCTGGCATGCAACAGTTAAGTATTTCTCAAAGTACGGAGTACCTATATAGTGCTGACTGTGATATCAGATTTAATGCTACAGGAGAAATGTAATTATGTAAGAGGTTACTGGATGGAAAAAGGATATAAAAATAAGCAATATTTTTTTACATAAACAATGGGTCAGGTGACCTTGTGGTAAGGTAATGTGAGGCATTGTGAAGGGAGTCACTCATCGTGATGGACCCACAGAGAATTATACCCTGACTCTGAATACAGTGAAGCATTTCCTGTTTGCTTAAGAGATGTATTATTCCTCTCTGCAGTTAGTGGAGACAAAAGCAGAGCTAGAAGAATATATAGAGTGACAATGTAGAACATGACTTCAAATGAAAAACTCCGAAGATCACAAGATGTCAATGTCGTGGGTGGGTTGAAAGAAATCATTTTACAAAAGATTTAATTAATTGCACTGATTAAAGGAAAGATAGATGCCATACTAACTCATTATGTCCATACTAGTGCCATACTAACGATGATACAATAAAAATATTAGTGTCTGTATATTTAATAGTAAAAGTCACGTTTATCAGCAGACATATGCCCTCATATCAGGCAGTAATGAAAAAAGCACCTTACTTCTAAGTATACGTGCAGATTGGATTAGGTTGAGAGCAGCATATTTGATGGTATTTTTTTTAATCCAACCAAAAAGCTGCATGCTTATACCCAGGACATGTGGCAGCTCTGAAGTTTGTTGATATTGAGAACAGGGATTTGATAGAGATGCTAATGAGTTTTTGTGATATGCATTATGATTTTTTTTAATGTTTGTAGTTATTTATCCATATATTGGCTTTTTTTTTTTTTTTTTTTGTCCGTGGGGAGGAGGGCGGGGGAAGATGTAGTAGGAAATTAACAAAAAAGAGGCTGGGCTGACAGAGGGGTGAGCATGTAAGAAGTCTGAGAAAGGGAGAGGAGTAAGATAGGGGAGGAGGGAGAAAGAAGATAAATAAGTGAAGGAGGACAGAGGGCGAGGGATGGCAAGGAGCCATAGCAGGAGGACATATGAGGAAGGAAGAGGAATGAGAGAAAAGAAAAGGTGGGGTAAGAAGGACTGATTGAAAATGAAAAGGATTGCTGAGGTCGGTAGAAAAATTGTTTAAAAAAGAAGAGGACAGAGACAAAGAGCAAGGGGAGAAATAAGAGGGGATCAGTAAACATTTGGTAATAAATTTTTAAGACATGAAATGTAAATCTGAAGACAAATGATGACTGTACTCACATGGTACTTATCACAGAGGTGAACATAGTATTTTTTTATAGACTGTTCAGCCAGAGACAGTCCCCAAAGTCACCCCACAAAATAAAAACAGTAATCCAGTTATGAGTTTTTATACAGATTAAAAAAAAAACACACATAAGAAACAATAAAAAAAAATACAAAATATTGATACAAAATTAAAAAGAGACCATGAAACTCTACTCTGGGTTTCAGAAAAAATGGCTATTTAACAGCTGAGCATTGTAGAAGTGCACTGTGCGTTTGAGAGTAGTCGAGAGCAAGACTAATTTCCACTGCAGCAATGCTGACGGATGGACTAAAGGAACCTTATTTTACCCTATAAATTTTTTATTCCTAGATCCTCCAAACTATTAGCTGCTATCCCTTTGTTCCTGTTCTCTGCCTTTCTACCTTTCTTTCTTTCCCCTCACTTAACCTCTCCTAAGCTCTCTGCTGGGATCAAACTTTTACAATAGCTCTGACTTTGTTGTGAGTCAGCTTGTTCTTAAAATTACAGAAAATGTTTTGGCAATTCCAGTGTGAACTCGCATCCACAAAAAGCACAAAGCGTTTAACCTTTTACAGTAACAATAACTCGCCTGCATGTACACTTCATGTACATGTGTCATAATGCTGTGCTACATGCTCCGTTAATCTGTAGATCACGTTTTGTTTTTGTATGATTTTTGTTGCATGATTTGTGTAACTAGATTTAGTTTTGTTGATTTAGTTTTACATTTGGTCTCGATGAGAAAACAAGCAAAGATACAGTGATATCTTTAAGTTGCACTAAAAAACTTAAAAGCTTTAAGTTTGTTAAGATGCAATATGTACTGAGACAAACAGCAGCCTCATATATGCTTGATACCATAGCAAAGGATTGTCTTTGATAAAGAAGTTGTACATGAATTATGACTTAACTGTCAAGAGAAAAGCAGTCAATGGAAATTAAAATGTTTCAGATGTAACCTCAGAACTATGGAGCATAACTTGTTTCCTTTGATCTTGGAAACCCAGTACAATGTGCCTTTACAGTTTCAGAATATTTAGTGTTTGTTTGGAGCTGTGGCGAACTGAATAAAATATGCCTTCGGAAGAGATGCAAGTCTTTCCAGGACACTGCTTCCCAAGCTTTTTGGCTTCTGACCTCTTAAAATGAAGAACTCTCTACTTTTGACCCCTCACAGCTAGTTGCATATATCAGTTAGTTGTGGACAGTTCAACCAAAACTTGAGTTTTTTCAGTGTATTATTGAGTAATTTTAAAATGATGGACGATGTTAAAACATCCAATTATTCACGTGGATAAAAGCAAAGACAAAAAGAGAACACTAACTGAATGATGTGGTTTGTTTTCTGCGTTACGTAAAGATCACCACCACTCAAAATTAGGTCTTTCTTTATGTTTGTGTTCCCTCAAATGATAATGTTGACTATACTGATTTGTATCAATGCAAAGTACCAGACAAACTAGATTTGGTTTATCACAAATTCAAAGGTCAGTGGTACGCAAGGAAACCTACAACACTGAGTGCAGAGCAGACGTGTCAGTACGGAAAGTGAAAAGTTGAAATTATCACGAACACAAACTTCATGTTAGCCGCTGCCTGTTACAAGCTAACAATCTGAAAACAGAAACAAAAACTACACTTGACATTCTGATTCGATCCTCAAGTCACCAATTTTGATGCAAAACAGACTGCTTATCTGAATCTGAGTCTGACTGAATCTTTATAATGTTTCCTCTTAGCTAACGTCAGCCATGTTGAATCACCCTGCTCTTTCACTGTTCGACCCAGCACAGGCAGTGGTGGTGGGCGGGGAATGAGGCCTGTGATTGTTAGATCCAGAATTTCACACTGATGGAAAAAGAGTAGATTTGCCTCAAGCCATTTTTCAGAGTTTTTCATTTTTGTTTTTATGTAAGAAACCATGTTAGACAAAATATTAATCTCAAAAACATGTCTGAAGGGGAACTTGAGCATTTCTCAACACTTTTAAATTAATGTTGGGAATTCTTGTCAGGGTCTTCATCCCCAGGTTGGAAACACTGTCCAAGACATAATTCTTTGGTGTTTCTGTCAGTAACAGCATGTGTATATTTATCTTCTTCATGTTCACCTTACGTGCTGTGGTCTGTTTGAGGTCCACACGCTGCTCATCAGCTTCCACATGTGTGCCAACTCAACAGGGACGAGTGCTGCCTCTTTCTCTGAGGAGAACTTGTAAAAATAAACAGAAAAACAATAAACAGAAAACACACACAAACACGCTGTTTTCATCTTGCTTGATTCCACATAATCCAACAGGACAAACCTTTTATTTCAAAGACTTGGAACACACTTGATGTCCCAAAAGGAATGTGATTGTGAATTCAAATGTGGAACTGTGCAGAAGTTAAGCTTCCTCGAAAAGACAGTCCCTCACTTCACACTGTGAGAAGTTAAATAGCTGGGGGTTTTTTTACCACAGTATATCTCAATTTCCTCTGAACAAGGCTTTTTCAGTTTGAATGATCTCCTTGGTGATCAACTGATGCATAGATTATTGGGATCTCTTAATGCTTGATAGAGCAGTTCAGATGGCCAATAAGCTCTACCATCTGATATGTGTGTCGTTGGAGGTTTTTATACTTTGCTACTGCTGCTGCAAGATTAGTCTTACTGCTAGTACCCATGAAGATGTAGTTAACTCAAACGTGGGGGCAGGTGTGTGTGTTAGAGAAAGGAAGTATGTGTGTGTGTGTTCGTCTCTTCACCATGCTTCCCTGCTATGTCCTAAAAAAAAGTTTTAAGGTTTCGTTTTAGTATGACACTGACGATTTAGAGCAACTGTATGCTGCCAGTATTTGATTAAGAAAACAGCCCCCCTGCAGTGTGTGTATATTATACCCAGGTGATGATGAATACATTTTCTTCTCTGCTCTGTCTGACAACTCAGGATCTATTCATCGCTGCTTGACTGAAGAGACAGGAGAGCAAAAGAGTGTGTGGGTTTGTGGATATGTGTCACTCACTTCAGTTGCTTTATTCCTTCAGTGGGAATTAGATTTGACAAAGTTGAGCTCAATATTAATGTGATCACAGGAGGATTTTGCTGCTGCCAAGATTTCTTCTCCCTTCCGCTCAGAGTAGAGTCTAGTGTTTATCTAGCTCAGTTAATGATGTAGAGCCATGATTCATGACTCGTATTAGCTCACCCGGTTTGACGAAAGTTTTACTGCTACATATTCTTAATGAAACATATAATAAACCCTACTTTCTTGCCTATTTCTCTTTTTCTATGCCCTCATAGTATTATGTATTCTTTGCCCTTTCCACTTAGTTCCTTATCAGCAGTTTCTCTCCTGCCCTCTCCTACTTTACATTTTCCCTCTTATTTCCAATCTTTTGTCCTTGGTCACCCCTGAATCCCCTGGTTTTACCCTTCCTCTTCTCTGTGATTCTGGGAATGCTAGTAATGAGCAGCTGATGTCATGAGCTCTCTGCATCAGAACTCCATCTCTTCCTCATCACCTCTCTGTTAACGTGGGCTCTTGCTTTGTGGAGCCTCTTAACTGCTCTCCAGGCTGCGAGTGTCAGCTGTTATCCCATCAATCCCTGTTGTTTCTTTTGTCGAGGTCTTTTTTTTCTGTCCATGTAGCTGTCTCTTTTTCTCTCTTCCTTCCGTCCTGGTTCTGGCTGTCTGACTGAGCACTTCCTCCCGCCCACCTACTCTCCACCATAAGCCTCCCTTTGATTGACTCTGATGGCTAAAATGGCCACCTGGGACTAAGGCATTGCCACAGTGGTGCTGAAATTCTCTTTTGTTGAGCTTAAGTAAAGATTTACTTTAACTTTAAATTAAACAAATGTTTCATGAGTCAGTTGTTTAATTCTGTCAGGCTGAAGCCCACATGAACACAGAGGATCTCACAAATCCCATCACAGTGCTTCTTGTAGGTGTCAAGTGAGTTACATCATGTTGGCTCATCCATTCCCACTTCCTCTGCCCTCTCCCCAGGCTGTAGAGGAATCTACCCACAGGACTTCTCTGACCTTTTTTCTGTCTCCTGAGGAAGACCCCACAGGATCCTGCTGCAGCACGCACTTCCATGCTCTCTCTGGCCAGCCCCAGCATTATGGGAGGGCCCCTGAGGGCCAGGCCAACCCATCAAGGTATTTGGCCCTGATTTGTATGTTTTGGGGTTTTTTTCCCCATTTTCAGGATATAAACAGTCTGGATCTAGAGCAAAACGACAGAGAAGTATCTGTCCTTGTGCCTCATATTTAGTATCTCTGCTCTGAAAAGGTTTTACTAATTTATGGTCCCTCTGTTAACGTTGTGTTTGTAAGAGGCTCTGAGCTTCAGTTTACCATAGTCACTAACAGCAGCTGTTTGTCAGCGTGAGATGATTTTAGTTGTTTGAGGCAACTTGATTGGGTTAGCATATCTGCTACAGATCAAAAGTAATATTAAAACAAATCTTGCTTGACTTAACATATCATTGAAAGGTGTTATTGTCAGATGCTGGGACTTTATCATTTTAATCAAGAACTTTGCCGGTCTGGAAATTCAGAAAATTAGGGATTGATTTGTGTAATATTTTTGTGCTTGGTCCACTTGTGAGTAGAAAGAAAAATGCATGCCTAATTCATTTGAAAGTGTCATATCAGTTTTATTTTTGGACACTGATCCTCCCTTATATTGTAGCCACTTGGACATAATTGCACTTGAACTCATAAGGCAAAGGGCTTGCTTTTAATAGGTCAGTGCATATATGTGTTTGTGTATATGTAAGCAAGCATATGCATGGGTGTTGGTAATGAAATTTCTGTATACTGCATCTATGCTTTGTGTATGCTTTATGTTTTATATATTTGGTGCCACAACAGTCATTTAATTAAACTGGTGTAATGACTGCTTGTTGCTGAGGCGTTGTTGAATCCAAATAATTGTGGCAGATGTTTGTGCAGTTTGGGCAAGAGTTGAGATGAGTTGGAAAAGTTGGGCCTGTCAGTTACTCATCACTTGCTCAGGGACTGTCTCTGGGCCACACATAAGATGTGTTGAGAAGGGCAGATACACCTAATGACACACCCTCTTAACTACAGGACGATTCCCCTGAGATATTTTTCTGATCCTAATCAACTAGTTTTGGTGCTTAAAACCTAAACATATCAAGGATGTATTATGGGATGTCCTGTACCTACTCTGTGCCCTTGTCAGCCATGTTGCCAGGGACAGGACTCCATCACCAAGAGCATGAAGTGGATGGCATCAAGAATGACACAACACCATCTCGGCTCTGCTTTTCCTCCTGCCTTTCTGTCCCTGATATGTTCTGATATTTCGTTAATTTCTTTTCCCACAACTGTTTCTTCTGGCTCAAACGTCATTTAGGCTTGACAAAGTGCACAAAATACTTGATGAATATTTGATTGATTCGGCTTATTCAGATGAATCTTTCAGTCTGTGTATTGACCCACTGTTCTGCTGCTCTCTCATGCTCATCAGCATGATTTGCAGCTTTTTATTATACCAGTGGAGGCCCGACTGTCAGTTTCTATGGTTTGTTGCTTTTTAGACAAGCCTCTCTGTAACTAGGGAAATGTCAATGTTATACATCAAGCAATTTGTTTGTTTGGGGAAGTCGATTTTTATTGTCTTTCCTTTGATTCATTTTTACCCTTCCATGTCCTCCCTCTGCTTATCAGTGTTAACGACCTGAGTACAACTACAGCCATCTAAGAATCAAATCATCCATTACTGTTACCTTAATGTTTTTTCAAACAGAACAATGATTGTAAGAAGAAAGCTCCAGCTGAAACTGAGCACACCATCTCTGACCAAGCTGAGGTTAATTATTCCACTTAAACCACACAAAAAGGGCTGGTCCAGCCATGGGATAGTTCCCTGCTATTAAATACAAATACAGATCCACCAAGCCAAGGTGTGAACATGAACCTTGCTTGAACCGTCCCTATTCATAATATAGCCAAGAACAGCATTAACAGCTGGTGAGTTTATTGAATAACAAAGGGCAGAAACTTCAGCGTGATCGACAAGAAGTTAGCTTACACTTCAGGGGCAGCACCACTTCTCCATCCATTCACACTGGACTTGCGGGCAGGCCGGACACTTGAATCACTATCACCCCTTGAGGTACAAAGGGACATTACAAGAAAAGATGTGCCATAGCTAGCTGGCATTCGAATGTCATTGGATTTCTTTGCAACACAGTACATATTGGCAACTCATACAAACACAGAGTCTGACTGTCACTAGAAGAAAACTCACAGCGCTTTCTAAAGTTTCTTTGTGGTAACTTTACCTGTTTTGTAGCTGAGCTTGTGGCAAAGTGAGACTGAGAGGTTCACTAATGTGTGTTTTTTTTCCTGTAGGGGACATCAGTATGTTGTTGTTCATTATGAGATCAACAAGGAAAGAGATGCAGTAAAGTGATGTCTGTAAAACCATTACGTGAAACAGACCAAGCCATTGGATAGTTCCTTGCTATTGAGTAATAGCTGAAGGTGAACTCCCTGTGAACCAGTCTCGATCAGCTTATATAAATGGCGTGAATAAGACCCAAATTAGATGACTGCATTTCAGCATTTGACTTGCAATGTAAATGATGATTTAAAACAATAAATTGTGTATTATTTTTAATCCGTGAAATGCAGTTTGTTAATACATAGCGTAATAATGTACATGTTAACACCCACACTGATGCGTTTCCTCACAGAACAGTCATTTCATTAAGAAATACAGTAACAGAAAAATGTTAAAGTGTGTACTACCCCTTGTAATTTTTTAATGTTTTAAACTAAAAGTCTTGCATAAGGCTCCTTAAACTCCATCCAAAAGATGATCTTACCTTCACAGAATGAAGACTGATTCAGTCTAGTTTAAATTTGAGAATTTGAATCCCACATATTGCTCTTGTCAACATTACCTCCTCTATAGTCTATTTTAACTGTCTCTATTTTCTGCAGCAGTGATCCTTTACTTGTCCTTGTTTTGTGTCTCACATTTCAAAGCCTACACAGTAATCTATTAAATTTATTGTCTTGATGCCCCTCCAGGTGAGTGAGGGTCTGCTAAGTCTGTACCTTGATAAGGGTGAGGAAAATCCCCATGATGCCTCGAAGTATCTCGGAACTGGGATCAGCTATAGAGGTCATGTCACAGATGACTGGGACTGATGTTTTCTTGCCATGAACCAGGTGAGACTATAACATTCACGCACACATATCTCTTTGAGTTAGCAAGCATACACACACAGACATGCAATGTCAAATGTGAATAAAATATGGACCATGCCTTCAGACTCAAAATAAGCTGCAGTATAAAAGCCCTCTACTGTGGTACTTTATTTAAAATGCAAACTCATTTACCTTAAATCAATCAAAGCATATAATTATGTCCATACACTTGCAGGCAACTGACATTAAAACACATTCTTTTCCAAGGTAGCGCACTGCGGTTGCGCTCAGCTGACCAAGGCTACTTTAACTCCCTGCTGATTGCTTCTTGTGATCGCAGAGTGCCAGCACCACCAAGTGGACACTCATACTATTGCAGCCCAGGAAATCTAGACACAGTGCCACCTTGATGAACACTGACAGGAACACTTAGTCCTTGCTTTTTTCCATTTAATCACTTACATAAATGCACGCAGGCACCCGTGTCCACTCACTTCATTTCCAACCAACCATTCTCAAAAGACTTAAGGCTGGGGCATGCTGGTGGTAGAGCAGATAAGGTGCCATTTCTTATTTACAAAAAGCCAACTGAATTCCAGTCTTTAGGGTTTTTTGTTGTCACTTGATCCAGCTGTCACGACATGATAAAGGTGCAAAGCCATATGAATAACTGAGCCCCTAAAACACTAAAAGCACCTTATAATTCACAACAAGAGAATTAGATGGAACCATGACACCCAGCTATTCGCTTGACTTATTTGCTGTATTATTTTTAAAATATTTTCATTTCTTTGTCTTGTGTATTTTTTCCAGAACAAAAAAAAGGATCAAATGAAATGAGAAGATTCACAGTTATTGTCGCGGCAGAATATTTACATCTAAGAATATTTTCATGGGTACAAAGCCATCTATATTTGCTTTGTAGCTGCTCTTGTAGCTACAAAAAAGCGTGTCTGACAGTACTTACATGTGAATGGGTGTCTGTGTTCTGGTGGGGATTACTATCTCTCGCCTATGTTTGTCAAAGCCTGAGCTGTTTTATGAATGGGTAAAAAAAGAGACTGTGCCCAATATCTAATTTTCACTTCTGCACTTTAAGACACACATTTGTGTCTTTACATGAGTGCAAAGTTTGAAATATTTGAAAGTTGTAGATGGATGTGTATGCAGATTTCTGTCAAGTTATGTAAGGAATCTTAGGATCGATGGAATATTCAGTAGCTGAATATTATTATAATTTATTCACATAAATAAAAGTAAACAACATTAAAAATTCAGCATATGTGAAGTAATAAATACTGGTGTCTGCCATTAGTTACCAGAGTGACAGAGACCATATTCCCTTTTTCTGCTTTTGCAGCTGGAGAAAGTGAACAAAGGCTTAGCAGTAATATCATTAAAGTTTGAGGAGGTCCTTCCACTCCATCTATAACTTCTGGGTATCGACAGTGTGGTAGAAAACAGGCCAGATCCTCACCACACACACACAGACACACAGACTCACACAGACTCACACACCCACAAACACATACTTTCCTCTATTTTCATCTTCCAAACCAAGATCTTTCAAGGCTCCTGCTTTTGTGTTTTAATAATTCTTTTCCAGATCACGACATATAATTGTAAACTTTTCAGTTATCTTACCAATCCACTCCTTTATTTCCTGCCTCCCTTTTTTCTCACTTCATGTAGTGGGAAGACACAGACTATAATGAAGAAGTGCTTAGATCAATATTATTGACATAGCTTGGAGAATGAGTAGTCTTGAATAAAACGAGACAAAAAGCCAATACTGAGTCTGGATGAAAAGTATTTAGAAACAAGCTTTTTCTTTTTTTTTTTAACGCAGCACCCACCTGATCACTTACACTTCATTTGAGCACAACCAACTGTTGTGTCCCATCATTCAATAGTCAGCTATACAGTATGGTATTCTAAAATATTAAAATTATACAGACTTTTTTAATTGTGATCTGATAAATACAAATCTATTCTGCTCCCTTTAGCCAGTGAAACAGCTGCAGGCCTGTCTCTGCACTGACTCACTGGTCTGTTATTAAAGGTGTATTTATCCATCACTCTGCCTGGCTGCACAGACACACGCATATTGTTCTCCTCTGTCCAACCACACACACACACACACACACACACATACACACACACTTAGAGTGATGGGGCTCTGGCTGCATTCCAGCTGTAATTCTGTCTGAACACTCTATTCTGGCTTCATTATCACTGGTCCTCTCTTTACAGTGGGGAGAGAACACAGGGTGTTGTCGGCCTGGGTCAAGGGGTTAGAAAAGATTCTAGCTATGAGTGTGTGTGTGTGTTAGACAGTGTGTCTATGAAGTGTATGAGTCAGTGGAATGTGTGTGTGTGTGTGAGCAAGGGTCATTCGGGGCAGTTCATGTTTATCTTCAAGTGTCTGATTCTGTCCTTGTTGCGGTTTTTGAATGAAAGCATGTATGCAGATGCATGTGTACGTTTGTGTGTGTGTGTGGTGTGTGTGTGTGTGTATGCATGCATGAATTTGTGAGTTGCTGTTCATTAGGTGGAACATGCCTTGGCCCGTGGTGGCTGAACAAAGCCAGCGTCTGTGGACTAATCATCATGTAATAAGCAAAGTAAACCTTCCAAGGCCTGCTCCACTTTCCTAAAAAGACCCTGAGCTCATTGTGCTGAAGCCAGCGGTTTATTACTGCTGGATGTGCATTTGTGTGTGTGTGTGTGTGGGTGGGTGTGTATGTGTGTGTGTGTATCTATTTCCTTTTATAGGAGTATTGGATAGCTATTAGGGCCGCTGCCTCCAGTTGAGCTTCTCTATTCTTCTGACCACTAAGACTGTTCCCGTTTTTGCATGCATAAGTTTACTCACCTTCTTCTTCATCTTCGTCTGTATATCATTCCTTCTTTATCTTCTATCTAGTGTTCTCACTGTTCTGCTGTCATCTTTCTCTCTATCTTCATGCCTCATCTGGTCAAAGCAGCCACAACAGCCCCTCAAAGACTCTCTGTCCTGCTTATTTATCCCTCCATCCCTTCATCCCTCTCCTCTCCGCCCCTCCTTGGCATGGCAGCCTGTCATTAGTTCTTAGCTCACCGACTCATGGCTTTAATTTTGGCCTGCCTGCCTCTCAGTCTCTGGCCATTTGTATCTAGTTTCCTCTCAAGACTCTGCTGTTTGTGTGAGTGTTTTCTGTGTGAGTGGTTATGGACTTTATAACATATGTGCATATTAAACATTTTGAAAAGATGTACATATCTGTTATGCAAAATTTAAAAAGGGTAATGATGTGTCACTGACGCCATGGTCATACCCACTGCAAAACACACAAAAGGTTTTCATTCCCCTTGTCAGGCAGGGAGTAAAAATGAACAAAAATTAGGATGTGGTAAAGCAAGTAAGCAAATAATAATGATAACTGCAGTATTGATCCTAAAATCTTTATAATATTTTGGTAGAGTGAAGAGTAAACTAAAATAGTACATTTTGTAATAAGGCCTTACACTGAAACAAAACAAAACACAAACAAAACACATAACACGTAATGAAGATTCTCAATTTTACATGCAAATAGCAAATCATATGAATTGTAAAATATTTTTTTTATATTGTCTTGCAACTCACAGTTATGTCATGTCACCAGACAAGAGCTATTTTAAAAGCACTGGCTCCACATTACATATGTTGGTATCTACTCTGCTCTCAAGCAGAGCAGAGTAGATTTATTTGTTTTGCTCTCCAACTGTGTGACACCAGCACAGCTTTCAACACTTAATATAATCACTGTTCTGTTATATAACCTCCTGCATTTATTACCTTTGTATTTCTTAGCTGTCAAATAACATATGCAGTTTTAACTCTTGGCTGCATCAAATTTTGACACTATTTTTAACATCTTACAGACCAAATGGGAAATCAGTTACTTGAAAATGTAATGAGTAACTGATAATGAAAATACTTTTAAGTACTTTATAATAAACTATACGTCATTGTAGATTCCTGTTCATCGTCTGTGGTTTACTGCAAATATCATTTCACAATATCAAATCAACTGCAGGAAGTGAAAAATGTCACATTAAAATTTAAACATTACTATGCAAATGCTTCACTTGTGAATTTTCACACAATTCTCCCACACCACCCCTGTATCCCTCCACATGTGTTGATAAGGCCTCAGTGCTGCTGCACTGCACTGAACTTGCACTTGTTCCTTTTATGAATAGCTGCCAACAGCTGGAAGCATGAAATGACTGTAGATTTGCCATGTCTCTTTTTCTCACTCTCTGTGCCACTCTCTCTGTCCACTAGGCGTACCCTTCACTGAAGCCCCTGGCAGCGTGGACCAGGGATCTTTGCCAGCGAGTCAATCAGTTTGCACGCTGGGCAGAGATGGCCCAGCCCCCCAACTTGTTCTGGCTCTCCGGCTTCACCTTTCCTAACGGTTTCCTCACTGCTGTGCTGCAGTCCTCTGCTCGACAGCACAATGTGAGTGTTCACACAACTATACACACTCGAGCAGAAGGACATTTTTATAGTGAAACACTGCCTTTATAGTCTCCTTAGAGTGATGGCTACACATTTTGGAACTCAACAAATAAATGTTTTAAAGGGATTTACAAGAAAAGCACAATCAACTCTGTGATTCTACATACAAAGAGTAACTGGGAAAAGTAAACATACATAAACTACAAGATGTTTGCATAAGAACAGTTAGAACTCAGGTTTCACACTTGTCTCCAGCAGTTATGTTCAGTTTCAGTTTTACAGCACACAAAATACAAACATAAAATCAGCTTGGACAATATGTTAGTTTTCAGATAAATTGCCGTCACTTCCTTGTGCTGGTTTGGCAAACAGCCTGCTGAACACTCTTTTCTCCTACTCTTTGGAGTTCATACATTAATCTCAGCTTGTCATAGCCAACAACCCCCATACTAAATGTTGTTGTTGTTGTTCACTTGATTTATTTAAGGGATATAAATTCTTGCCTGCCAGCTATACAGTGTATTTGAAATAACTATTTCAGTATGGCACCGCTGCATTGAATGGAATTTTTGGACTTATACCACTAGCAGTAAACATTGTGTGAAACTGTTCTTGCAGACATCAGTGGACATGCTGTCTTGGGAGTTTATAGTGTCCACTGTGGATGACAGCAACCTTCTTTACCCACCCAAGGTGACTCCCTGTACACACATCTCTATTTCCATAAAGATTTCTATAAACTTTAGTGTTCTGAGCCATTAGATTTCAGCTCTCATCACCACTTTGCTTCACATTTTTCATTTGTACTCAAATACTGACCCTGTGGTTTTTGCCAAAAAAACGTATTTTTATTCAAAGCAACACACCACTTTGTGCCTCTCTTCCCACTCCTCAAATCTGCTCTTGCATTTTAATTTAAAAAAAGCACTTTTACAATTCAAATTTTGACATTGGTGGAAAACATTTTACTTTGCCAGATAGCTGCAGCACAGAATTTCTGTCATTCAGTCTGTACTCCTTATTTCTCACTCACTTCTTCTTTTGTTACTTTTTTTCATGTATCAACTCCTCTGAGCTTACTTCTCTCTGTTCTTTCTACCTATGCTACTTCAAAACTAATGCACACTTCCAGCTCTTCCTGTCCTTTGTGCTGCTTCCCTTCTTGCTTCTTTTTTAGTGCTCTGATTGTTTTTTCTTTGGTCCAAACTGTTTTTTCTTTTTTCACCTTTCTTCTGTTTTCTCTGCTGTTCTCCTCCTTCATTCTGCTTCCTCCTGTAGCTCCCTTTCTTCCCACCATCTTTCCTCTTGGGAATTTTGATTATTCTTTCCCCTCACTCTCTACCTTATGACCTACCCTCATGGCTCATTCTCCTCTCCTTTCTGTGTCACTCCTGTTTTTCCTCTCCCCTTACTTATCCCCTCTCCTCTCTGTCTTTACTTTTCACTTTCCTGACATTTTTCCCATGTGGACTTCCCCTTCCCCTTGTTTTCTCCCCTTCCTCCTCTTCCCTCTTTAAATTTCATTACCTAATTGGCATTGCTGTTTTTCATAAATATATTTTTAAAGCTGTATGCAGAATGCCACCTTCAAACATCTCCTGCCTCTCCTCCCTCCAGGATGGAGTGTATATCCGAGGTCTGTACCTTGAGGGGGCTGGCTGGGACAGGAAGAATTCCTGTCTGGTGGAAGCGGAACCCATGCAGATGGTCTGTCCTATTCCCACCATCCACTTCAAACCTGCGGAAAACCGCAAGAAAACGGCCAAGAGTGAGTTGTTTGTAACTTTTTGTCAGGGATTTCATTTTTCTATCCCACCTACTGTCTATTTATTCCCTCTTTTTATGTTTTCTCTTGTGTGTTTTTTATATCTTTGATTTCTTGTTTTGGCAACCTGTTTGTATGCAGTTTGTGATTACATGCCTGGTGATTTCACTGTCTCAACTGTGTCTGTGTCTCTTGTGTCTGCTTGTGTTTGTTTTGTGTGTGCTTGCTTGTGTGTGTGTGTGTGTGTGTGTGTGTGTGTGTGTGTGTGTGTGTGTGTGTGTGTGTGTGTGTGTGTGTGTG
>JAQMCX010000039.1:5013703-5055474 GCA_029814765.1 Acanthurus leucopareius
TCCTTTGTTTAAGCCATGCAGTCCTAACCACCATTTTGAGTCAGCCATCTTGTCTTTGTCTGCCCATCAGACACAGAAACACACTCTCACACACACTCTCACACACACACTGTCACACTTACATACACACATGTGTGAATAGTGCATTTGCTTGTTGTTTCGATATTTTTTGCTTTGTTTGGTATTTGTTAAATAAATGCTTTTGAACACAAGTTGTTTGTTTGTCTGTTTAATCTTGTAAAAAAGTGAATGTTGCCAACCTCTACGTTGCAGAACTCTAAATCCTTCAACTTTTACTGACAATTGATTAGGGCTTTGATAATCATCATCAAATTCATTAATTATCATAGTTCCAGATTAATAGTTAGTAATTTTATGAGACTGATTAAATGATTGGCTATCATTTCCCTTTCTAAGTGTGGTGCCCCGAGGTGGATTTAATGTAAATTAAATCCTATATTATTTACTTCAGATGGCCAATCCCAAATTATTAAGCCCAACATAGTTGGAGCCCCATGTGACCCAACAGTGGTGTAAAAAGGTTTGGGGCCGCTGCCTTACAGTAACACACATACATGACATTATTGAAAAATAAATGATCAGTAACTGATAAATATTTGAAAAATAATTTATCAGTAACTAATAATTTGCGATAGATTCTATAAAAAGAATGGTTTTAAATTCAAGTAATACTCATCCAAGATGTTTCAGCATCAAGCTGTTCAAAGTGTCAGCTGCCAAACAACACAAATTTAGTTTTCTCTAACAGTTACTAAACTGCAAAAGTTGCTTTTTGATTTTCATATTCAGGGCTGGTATGTGTGAAATGACTTAAAGTTTATTTAGGAATAAGATCATTTCTAAATCTAATGCAGTAACATTTGTAAGTAAAACTGTTATAAAATGAAAAAATATATGAGTTGTCTTGAGCTCATTGTAAATGCTTAATGGTGTCAAGTTTTGGATTAGCCCCTCTGTTGTCATATTTAAGCAAAATATGGACAAACAGTGAATATAAAAATGTCATGAGGCCTTCTCAGATGGTTATTAATACTAATGCTAATTTGAATGTTCAAAATACCTCTAAGTAGAATTTTCTTGTTGATCTTTTTCTTGCACTCTCCTGCACGGCCAACCTTCAAAATAAATAAGTAAATAACTTCTCTTGAAAAAGAGCTGATTTTGATGCAATAGTATCCTCATGACTTTGTCATATTAAAATCAAAATACTATAATATTTTCTCCATTAAACCTGAGTTAGCATCACTATAATATATCCTAAAATCACTGCAGATTGTTTTTTAGTTTTACTATGTCATAAGAAAACCACCAAGTCCCCAAACTAAAGTCATATGAAAGGTGATTTGAGGCGGCAGAAACCCAGGCCACTTGAGGAACCATTGTCTGACAACTGACTGACAGTTTTTAAGGGACAAATATAGTAGATATTTCAACATTTAAAACTGCCTGTGAAAGTCAAATGATTAACTGCAGTTAATATTTTTTTTTAGATTTTTGCATTATATTGTATTATTTTACAGAAAAAAATTTACAGATTAAGAATTTTCTCTCAAACAAATAATCTGATCCAACCATGTAATATGATGCCTTAAGATTTAACTACACAGCAGGATTACAGTCAGAATGAACTCCAACTCCTCTACGCCTACAATAATAATAGTAAGTATTTTTCAGATGTGGCAGCCCTTTTTGCTTAAAAAATGTGGTGGATTGGATGAAAAAGCTGCACTTTTTAACATTAAATGCTGACATACAGCACTTGAGAATTTATTGTGTTTGATAAAATACAATTTTTGTAAGCTCCTGTGTATTGTAACGTAAATTGGAGGATTAGAGAGAAGGATTAAGTATCTGTTGATGAGGAAAATATTGATAGTGAAAGTCACTCTGCTGGTAGTTGTCTGAGCCAACTAGGAGGAGACGCACACAACATAATAAAAAAAAAAGGTCAGGGTTAGTGTTTAGTTATCATCATATGCACACACACACAAACACAAACACACTTAAGGAAACCTCTCTACCCTTTCCTCACTACAACATTGTGGCAGGCTTGGTACTCTGTCATTTGTGGATTCCTACCGGTCTTGTTTTAGCAGAGTGGTGGGCATAAGCAAGCAGGGGGCCTGCACCAGGTGGGAACACGTAGCTGGCTGTAAGATCACCTGGGCCGAACTCTGGAAGGCAGAGCCACACCATTTCAAGTTCTTGGTCCAGTTGGTTTATGATGTCCTCCTGAGCCCTGCCAACCTGTTCACCTGGGGCCTGTCAGACTCACCTATGTGCCAGCTCTGCCAGAAAAGAGGATCATTAGAACACATCCTCAGCTTTTGTTCAAAAGTCTTGGGAGATGGCAGGTATCGTTGGTGCCATGACCAGGTCCTGCTGACAATGGCAGACTCCATCTGCACTGGCATCAATATCAGCCAGCGGCAACACCCAACCAAGAGCACGATTGCCTTTGTCCCAGCAGGGGAGAAGCCTCAACCCTCCAAGAAGACCCAGGGGGGGCTGCTTACAACAACAAGGGACTGACAGCTCCTGGTTGACCTAGGGAGACAGTTGAGATTCCCAGACACCATCGCAGTTACGACATTCCAGCCGGATGTGGTCTTGATGTCCACGGCCAACAAGCAGGTGGTGCTCCTTGAGCTGACTGTCCCCTGGGAGGACCGAATGGAGGAAGCTCAGGAGAGGAAGAGAGGAAGAAGTATGTGGATCTAGTAGCTGAGTGCCGGAGGAACGGGTGGAAGGCTCGCTGCAAGCCTATTGAGGTGGGCTGCAGGGGCTTTGCAGGCAAGTCCTTACACTGGGTCCCGGGACTCCTAGGAATTTGTGGACTGCTCAGGTGAAGAGCCATCAAGATCATCTTGAAAGCGGCTGAAAAGGCTTCACGATGGCTCTGGTTGAGGAGGGGGGAGGCGTGACGCAGATGTTAAGACCCGAAACACCCTATGACCCTGGGAAGCGATGTGTCCAGGTTGCATCAAGAGGTGTATTTAAGTACTAGTCCAGTATGGCAATTCCATTGACTGCCAGGAAGAGGCTGGATAACAACTTTGAAAGTGTGGTGACAACTGGAGAGACAGTGGACAGCTTGGAAAGACGGCAACCAGGGCAGGGAGGGCTTGCATCCCAAGCTGCGGCTTTCAAAAGGGAGCACCCAAATAACACTACGAAGAACCCTAAGGAAAAATACTCCCAGGGGACGCCAGAGAGGGGGGCTGTTATCTGGACACGATCCTTGCGAATGGACAATCAACTATGAGTGCAGTCTGCAAATGTGGCAAGGTCTGCAAAAATCTGACAGGTCTAAAAATACACCAGACCAAGATGGGCTGCCTAAGGAAACCCATGGTGCAATGCACAGTGCAAGTACCCTGTACAGCACCTGGTGAGACGGAGGAGGATCCAGGCCCGGACACACCCCACAGTGCCCAGAACCTCCAAGCACCACAGGGGACACCCCAAAGCAGACCGTCAGAGCATCGTTGGATATGAAGATGTTGATGCAGCCCTGAAAGTAACAGCCAAGGGTGATGTGGACCAGAGGCTCCTGACAATGAGCTCGTTCATAACCATCATAGCATCAGACAGGTTTGGTATCAAGGAACAACGTGCCACCAAGACTACAACTGCGGCACCCCACCTGTCGAAGCATCTTCGGAAGATCGTCAGAGTTATCTGGAAAAGAAGCAGTGGAAGTACGCAGAGGGAGTGTGGATTCCCACGGAGGAGAATGCAAGTAACATCGAGCAGTTCAGGAAAATCTCCCTCCTTAGTGTTGAGTGCAAGACCTTCTTTAAGATCATTGCCAATCACCTCATGGGATTTCTCCTGAAGAACACATATATCGACACCATGGTGCAGAAGGGAGGAGTCTCAGGGATCCCAGGGTTTATCGAACACACCGCTGTGATAACTCAACTGATCTGCGAGGCGCGAGAGAGCAGGGGGACTTGGCAGTTCTGTGGCTGGACCTTGCCAATGCTTATGGATCGATTCCACACAAGCTGGTGGAATTGTCCCTGAGCAGATACCACATCCCGGAGAAGGTCCGCAATCTAATCCTAGACTATTATAACAACTTTAGTCTGAGGGTGTCCTCCCTATGACACCCTATGATCCCAGGAACATCACTAACGATGTGTCCAGGTTGTACCAAGAGGTGTAATTAAGTACTCAAGAGCGCTCCCATCAACCATTCTCTTTTCTATTAATCCTGCATTTGGGACTCCCACTCCTGATAAGAAGAAGCGGCTCTGGGACAAAACATCTACTCCTTTCGGCCAAGGCCACCGTGTTCCCAGTACAAAAACATCTATTTGCAACAGTGAAAGCATTTCAGATCACATAAGGTTACAGCATAATATACCACAGCGTTATTTTTCTTTTTCTGTAAAAATGATTCCTTATATGTTTATTATTACATTGTTGACTCGTAATGTTTATACCATTAATAAAGAGAGTGGAATCAATTACCTCTATCTCGTGTCTCTCAAAGTGACCTTTTATCAATTGGATAATTCCACTGGGAATAGCATTTATCACCATTTGATATTCTTTATGAGTAATAGGAAAGAATTTGGATCTGAGAAATTCCTCATAATTAAAAATTTGAGCTTCATCATTTAGTAAATCTGCAAGGTAAATTATTTGCTTGTCAATCCAATGTTTCAGATATAGTGATTTATTCTTTCTAGTTATGAACTCATTATTCCAGATAGTATTTTTGTGCAGGGAGAAGTTGTGAACGAAGCGCAGTTTTGCTGCTGAAAGAGCTTGCTGGTGAAATTTAGATAATTTTAGTGGTAACTGTGAGACATCATAGTCACAACACAGAAGAAAATGTAGACCTCCAATTTTCCCAGAAATATTCTTTGGTATAAAGTACCAAAAAGATTCTGGCTTTTTCAGATATTCTTTTATCCATTTTGTTTTAAAGGTATAGTTCATATCCATAAAGTCTAACAACTCCATGCCACTGTCGCTTGCTAAGATCTCTTTTTTTAAATGATGGCATTTGTTTTTCCTGACAAAATTAATTAAGGTGTTATTAATTTCTTTGCAGATGGATTGTTGGACAAAACGAGAGAGAGTAGGATATACAAATCTAGAAATACCATCTGCTATACTCAGAAGAACTCTTCCTAACAGAGACAAATATCTTTGAAGCCACATATTGAATATACTTTTAGTTTTTTGCATTTTGGGTTTAGAGTTTTTTATTTGATGTTCATTAAGATTTTTAGAAATATTAATTCCAAGGTATTTAACACGTTCTTTAACTGGTATCTTACACATTAGGGTTTCCTTAGTGTTGTATAGACAAAATATTCCACATTTTGTTAAATTGAGCTTTAGACCTGATGCTTTAGAATAGGTGTCTATTATCCTAAGTGCTGTCTCTATTTGTTGTTTATTTTCCAAAAACAGGACCGTACCATCTGCTAGCTGAGTTATCCTAATCTTTCTCTCAAATATCCTTAAACCTTGGAGGGACTGGCTATGTCCAATATGCATTGAAAGCAATTCAACAGCTATCAGAAAAAAAACAAAGAGCTGGGACAACCTTGATGGACCGACCTAGAAACTGAAAATATTTTTGTGGTATTTGGGAATAACATGACACAACTACTTATATCTTTATGGAGCATTCTGATATAAGAAACAAAGATTTCACCAAAGCCAAAGTGATCAAATAAAAATTGATGCTCTACACTGTTGAATGCCTTATAGAAGTCCAAAAATAAAATTAAAGCATCTGAATCTACAAATTCAGAGTAATCCATCAGATCAAGAATAAACCTAATTTTCCAACTTATGTGACGATTACTCATGAAACCAGTTTGAGTTTCATTTATGATTTCACTTAAACCTTTTCTTAAACGCCTGGCAAAAGTTAGTGAGAGTATTTTATAATCAACATTGAGCAATTTTATTGGCCTCCAATTGTCTGAAACAAGGTGATCTTTGTCTGGATTGGGAAGCAGAGTTATTATACCCTGTTTCATGGTTGTGCTCATTTCTTCATTTTTTATACATTCCTTCAGCATTTCAAAAAATGGGTTTTCAATTACAGTCCGAAAGCACTGGTAAAATTCAACGGGAAGTCCGTCCATCCCAGAAGATTTACCTTTTTTCATAATTTCAGAATTTCAGATTTAGAGATGGATTTTTCGCAATCCAATTTAAAATTGTTTGATATTTGAGGAGTAAATTCTTTAACATTATTGATAAATTTTTCACTTTCTGTTGAGTTATAATTAGAGCTGTATAGATCAGAATAGTATTGGAAAGTGCGATTTGCTAAATCCTTTGGATTGGAAGTGATAGAGTTGTCTATCATCAGACATGTGATATTATTTCTCTGGTAATTCTTCTTTCCTAGTGCGAAGAAATAGCTTGTATTCTTCTCAACTTCCTCTAGCCATTTTGCTCTTGAGGGTATGAAGGCTCCCTTGGTCATATTAATATATAATTGGTCAAACTATTCTTTCAATCTTGTCAGTTTAATTTCTTCTTCTAGAGAAGGAGAACTTTTATTTACTAGGATATTTAGTTCTTTCATAATTTCAGATTCTTTAAGATTGCTGCGTTTCTTCATTTCTTTACTATGTCTTATGGCAGGCTCTGATTTTAAATTTAAAGAATTCCCATTTTTGTGCATTACTTGGTTCCTTTTGATTAAATATATCCCTAGCAATTGTTTTAGCTGATTTACGAAAGGCTTCATCTTTCAATAAGTTACAATTAAATTTCCAAAAACCGCATGTTGTCTTTTTTTTCCCCCAGAGGATTAGCAAAAGAGATGACTATCATTTTGTGATCTGAGAATGGGGCATAGCTATGTAAAGTTTCAGAGACATATTGTATAATGTAAGAAGATAGTAGCCACATGTCTATTCGAGATTGTAAAGAACCACTAGCATTATCCCATGTGTACTCTTTTTGGTAGGGATGAGTGTATCGCCAGGTGTCTATAACATTAAGCTGCTCACATAGGTATGATATCACTTTAAATCTTGAATTGGAAGGCATTCTTGCAGGTAATCTATCCATTAAGTCATCCGCTGCATCATTAATGTCACCACCAATAATTAAATGAGCGTCTTTATATTTCTCTTTCAACTTCTTAAGCTCTCCTGCCAGTTGGACAATCTATTTTTTGCTAGAGCATTGTTGTTATGACCATAAATATTATTCACCACCAGAACCACATTATTTACTTTAAGAACCAAGATAATCCATCTACCTTCTTCAGATAGGTGAGATTCTACAACATCTCCTTTAAATTTATGTAACAATATAACTACACCTGCTGAATTATTAGAGGCATGACTGAAATAGATGAGATCTCCCCATTGACTTTTCCAGAATTTGCGATCATCTTCACATGAATGTGTCTCTTGTAAAAAAATTAAACATACATTATACCTTCTACAAAACAGAAAAATGGCCTTCCTTTTGGTTATATTGTGTATACCATTTACATTAAGAGAAATAACTTTAAGGTTAATGAAAGTGGTGGTTGCCATAAAAATGAATAAATAAAAATTAAAAAAAGTTAGATGCCTACAAACAAAAAACAAACAAGAAAAGCAACCTATCAGCTAAAAAGTGTTAAGCGCTACCTGTTGAAAGTAAAGCTGTAATATAAAAGAGCAAGCTTTTCCTCTAGCATTAGCATCACCCATTGTAGATTTAAAGCTTGTTTTGACCATTCAGATAGTATCTATGTATGTTTATGTGAAGTGTATGAGTCAGTGGAATTCCTGGTTGGTGTGTGTGTGTGAGAGAGCAGAAGTCATTTAGGGGCAGTTCATGTTTATCTTTAAGTGTCTGGTCCTGTCCTCGTTACGACCTGTGCATAAAAGCATGTATGCAGATGCATGTGTGTGTGTGTGTGTGTGTGCATGCATGCATTTGCGAGAAGCTGTTCATTAGGTGGAACATAGCTTTGCCTTCTGTGGCTGAACAAAGCGGACTAATGGTCATGTAGTAAGCAAAGTAAACCTTCCAAGGCCTGCTCCACTTTTCTAAAAGACCCTAAGCCTGTTGTGCTCAAGCATTTGGTTTATTACTGCTGGATGTGTATGTGTGAGTGTGTGCGTGTGTGTGTGTGTGTGTGTGTGTGTGTCTATTTCCTTTTATAGGAGTGTCAGTCTCATATTAAGGCAGCAGCTTTCAGCTGAGCTTCTCTATTCAAATGACCACTTCTAAACTAAACAACTCTGTCTCTGTCACTGTCTTTTCTGAAAATTTACTTTTATCTGTGGCTCACATCCATTCTCCCATCTTTTCTCATTTTACTAAGTGATGCAGTATATCTTCATGCCTCATCTGGTCCAAGCAGCCACAACAGCCCCTCATAGATTCTCTGTCCTGCTTATTTTCCCTCCATCCCTTCATCCCTCTCCTCTCCGCCCCCCCTTAGCATGGCAGCCTGTCATTAGTTCTGAGCTCACCGACTCATGGCTTTAATTTTGGCCTGCCTGCCTCTCAGTCTCTGGCCATTTGTGCCTAGTTTCTTTACAAGACTCTGCTGCATGTGTGTGGGTGTGTGAGTGTTTTTTGTCTTACTGTAAGTTCAGTGGTTTAATGATAAGCATTAAAGATTATGGGTGCATGCATGCATAGGTGCTCTCATCCCTTTATTTAGCACATGCATAATGTGATGGCATCTGATATGTTCATGGATCTTCATGACTTAAGTCCTGGCTAAACATCGGTCCAGTGTCCTGTGTTAGCATATCTTCACACCTCTATCCCACTCTCAAACAACTCTGACTGTATGACAGGCATCATTAACCAGGGAATTTTAGCAGGGCAGGCAGTTAACTGCCGTCAATTGACGTCAACACAAATAATTGTTACTGATCATTTCAATATCTGAATCACAGAGGAATACATTCATTTTCTGAAAATTAGATTCATCCTTGATTTAACACACATACACAGAAACTTTCACACAGTAGGAAACACACACACATGTTGGCACACATTCAAACAATGTAGTTAATCAAGGTGAGGTAAAGTTTATTTTTATGCTAATACACATTTTCCCCCAAGCTGAAAAAGAGGACAGAGGGAGGGAGCGACTGAAGGAGAAATGAACCTATTCAAACAAATGAATTCTAATGAAGCTTCGCAGACGAGATGTTTGGAGTCGGTCAGCGTTGTGAGAGAGAAGGCCTGGACTTCCCCGCTGCAAAGAACTCAGCACAAACTCCTGAAAAGGGAGGGAGAGAAAAACAAGAGAAGGACCCTGGAGAAAGTGAGCCGGGAGGAAGAATGGTCCAGTAATGAGAGAGGGGATCCAGAGAGGGGGGCGCCTGAGTTCAAGGTTGTATTCAGACGTAAGGATTGTCCCCCTGAAAGACCGAACACAGACTTCCTCAGGGTTTAAGAGCCTCTTTATCAGACCCAGGTCTGTCTGTGTGTGTGTGGGTGTATGTGTGTGTGTGTACACTGGTGGTCTCTGGTTGGGTGGGAGATTGAGGGGGGCACTCATAGCAACATGCTGAATTCAAATTCAAATTGGCTTATTCTCAGGCCTGGTTGTAACAAATATATCAGACTTGGGTGGTGTTTTTATGGATAAAAGCTTCAGCTGAAATGAACTAGAACTGGAATGTGGTGTGGAAACATTTAAGGCGTATTTATCATAATTCTCATTTACCTTCCTGTCTAATATGTGAATTGGATTCATGTATATTCTAGGACAGAATTACAAGTTTTATTTTTGCTATGCTTTTAAAAAATACCAAATTTTAAGCGTTTCTCATTTTATGAGAGGATGTCCCTGTATTCAAACAGTGAATGTTTTATTATAGAGCTGAGGTTTTCTAATGCTACCTTAAAAAATTAATATCTTGAGGGCATTGGAAACCAACTTTTTCCATCTGCTTATCCATTCTGAAACTGTTTAACAGCTGATGCTAATATGCCTACCTGTTGAAGAAATATGCACATTCATGAAGAATCTTTGATAAGGAAATCCAAACTTTTTCATGTTGTTAGAACCTACGAAAACTCTGCAGATCCATAGAGCCATTTTTGAAAATGGCTGCCATTAGAACACAGCATGTGGAAATGTCTCATCAGGTTAAAGTGTAAAATGTAATCACTCCACACTTTGCCTGGGACCCCTTGACAACACCTGAAGCACCCTGGGGAGTCAACTGAACCTCTGTTCTGGAGCTGCTGGCCTTGATCAGTTTACCTTTTGCTTTAATTTGCCTTACCAATATTTTCTTGTCCCTGTTTCAGTTTCTTAATAAATGACAGGGACCTGACCAAAATAACAGACATCACCAAAGCATAACTTTTGATTCCTCAAGTGGCTCTTGGGCCCATTAGTAACCACCTCCTACCGAGAGTTCGACTCTTGAACCAAATACTTATATTGGGAAAACCTGGAGTCCAGTTGTTCTCCATTGAATAGCAGTTAATAATGGAATTTTGGCAAGTTGTACAGTGTGTTTGCCAGTGACTATGGAGGCGGGGCAGTTAATGTCCAAGACTCTTCCACCGAAAATAAACCTGCATGAGGGAAGAGAGAGAAGGAGAGAGAAAAGGAGAGGAGGGAGGGAGGGAGGAGGAAGGGAAAGAGCCTTTCAACGGGGACAGAAGGGAAAGAATCTCCGTTTCAATGGAATAAAAACTGCGCAGTTTCTTTATGGACTGTCTGCTCTGATCGCGGTGGACTATTCCTCTCTCTTGGAAATGGATATCAGTTGTGTTTTTGGATGATTAGGAATTCCGTGCCCATTGCAATCCCCGCTGCCTTGGAGGCTACGGGAGCTGGCGATTTTTTTACCAGATGGTCTTCAGAGGAGGAAACGAGCTGTGCAATCATTTAGAAAGGCGATATGACTGTGCAGAGATGCAAGATCAGTGATGGGTCTATCCGTCATGCCTTGCCCATGGGCGAACACATCCACATTTTCTCAGCATGCCTTGTGATCTAATCTGCGTGTACAGTGCTGCCCGTGTCGACGTTTGCACCTAAACGCGTTATGGATGTTCAATGGGGTTTCATGTTTTTTGGGAGAGGGCTTTTAGGGGGGTGCGTCATCCGTGGCTGTGAAAAGAAGATGGACTGCTTTGCAATTTTTTTTCCACATTTACACTATTTTAACAACGGGAGTCAGCACGGCACCTCCCCAGCACATTTTGGATTGCACATAAAAGGTAAGCATAACGCACAGTATGACTCTATTAAGGATCCATGCTGACATGTGAGGCTGAACAGCCCGTTACCTAATTGTAACAGGGGGACCGATCGGACTCCATTGAAAACAACCTGAACTACAGTATCCTCATTCTGAAATAAATCAGAGGACACGGGCACCAGAACGTGCTGCCACAGATCATTTGTATTTTGCAGAAAGCAGTTGTTAGTCTAGTAAACTCAGTGCTTAAGCAGAACAGAAACACTGTGCATCTGTATGGAAACGGAGCAATTTTATTGTGTTTTTAAGCAGATGATTTGATCACATTACATAACAGGCCATATATGCGTATATAGTATAATGGGCTACACAACTAACTTTACATGAATAGGGCCGATAAGTTTCCATCCTGCAGCAGTTTCGGATTTTGTTATTGCCGTCAGCTGTTAGATCTATTTTGACCAAAATTCAAACCGAAAATGATGTTGGTGATGTCATGTTTTTACGGTAAGGAAGGAATAGCCCAGTTTACGGGAAGGTAGGTCTGGAGTTGGTGATGTCGCAATCGCCTTGTGTTGATCTCGTTTTCACGTTTATAAATGCATGAAAATACGATGGATCGTGCTCGTGGGTGTGTTATACAGCGCGTGGGTGTGATATTTGGCTGGTTATGGGTCGAACGGCGGCTTGTTGAATGAAATGCGGGCTCGCCAGTGTTGGAGGAAGGAGTGTCGCATTTTCTTTCTGAAATGTCATGTGGTGAAGTTGTGGCGGGTTCTCTACTATTTCCAGGAAGAGCGTTTGAATTCTCTTCCCTTCAATTTTTTTTTCCTGTCTCCACCCCTCTCCTTGCCGTTGCTGTTGCACTTCGGGCGTTCAGCCACTGGATGGCAGCCCAGGACAGTGAATTGGTTAGACTGCATGTCGGGCTCTGATTCCGTCAATTTGAGCTCTCAGCGCGAAGTGTGAGCAAAGTTGCACTTTTAGTGGTGACTGGCTAGCCACAGTGCACCTGTGATTCACATTAAATAATGATTGTATCTCATTCTTCATCTATATTTCACACTGCGGCGTGACTGCATGAAAAAAGAGACAAGCGTCAATGTATATTAATAAGAAATCTCACTGACGACCGTGTTGTTGACGAACTTCTGTTTTCCCACAATGCAGCGCAACTCCAGGAGTTCCTCACAGCTGCAAGAAATAAAACTAATTAGCGGGACAGCTACGGGAACACGGAACAAAACGAGAAATATTAATATTTCGGCTAAATACTAAGATTATTTGTGATATAATTTTTTCAAAGTTGACGGCTTTCAGAACATAGTTTAAAACCGCAGCCCGGATGTTGTTGGCGGATGTTTGTGTCATCTTTCAGGACAAAATAACAACGTGTTTATATTCATTTCCTTCACGTAATATTTCAAAGACATTGAAACATCAAATGCTTAATTGTATGACAGCAACGCCTCTGCTCAGGTAAATATGCAAGTTTGGTCTTTTAAATACTTTTCCAGTGTTAAAATAATTTTACTAGCCATTTTATGGACGTAGCTAAGTTTATGGCCAAGACTCAAATGAACATCGCCTGTGTTTCAGGTTAAGGTAAATTTAAGGTCACACTAGCTGCACTTAAAGGCAACAATAGTCTCCCTGCTACTCCAAAGCGGGCCTTTTATGTTGCTTCAGAAGAATTCAAACATGTAGCCAGCACTGTCACTGCAGGCAATATAATGAACATTTTATGTCACACCTCCCTTCCAGTGCCTCTTTTATTGTGGCATCAGGCAAATGCAGCTCCACCGTTTTCAGATATGAAAAACAAGCACACAGTGATGTTAATGGGTCCACTGTAAGTAACACACCTGTTTGCATATCAAAACGGTCACAGGCCTCAAACAAGTCAAGTAAGCGCTTGACTTGTTTTGTTTGCTTGCATTTAATGAGTCGTTTTCTGATATATTTGATATTGTATTTCCACACAGTAATACAAAAATGTAAATTTGATTTATTCCCAAATACTACCCCAGTTACTGTCCCTTTCACAGGTGTTCAGTGACTATAAATACTATCTGTTGTGTGGTAACTACTCTTTATCTATATGTCCTACCGCATGATAGACATTTATTTGAGTTATTTTAGTTAAGAAATCCATAAAATATCAAGAATTTTATGCAGATTAACATTAAAGAACTACATGTCAGGACTGATAAAGATACTTGTTACTATTAGTGTGTAAACTGCATATTACCTGAATAAATTGCTGAACTGAAAGATAGCATTTTCTCCAGTAGATGGCGACACATTCGCACTCAACCCTGGTCTGTGTCTGTGCTTTGTGAACAGCTGCTAATTTCTTCCAGTGCAGTGTTGTAAAGGCAGACTGGGTTCGCTGAATACATGTTGTTGAATTATGTGAATTTGAAAAGCAAATAGAAACAGCTGATTCAGCAAAGTTTGTGCTCCAAGTTTTTTGCTGTCTAATTGGCCTCGCAGATGTACAGGAGGGGTGTACTGTCTGAGTACTTTTCCACATCCATGAGTGTTGTCAGACGTTAATCCTCTGCTGAATTACTGCTTGATAAAGAAGAAAACCCTGATTAAATGATTAATATTTATCTTTGCCATTCACAGTGAAAGAGTGAGGAACATGGCCAAGCATTATTTTGCAACCTTTGAAGAACCACCTGCGCCTGACTGAAGCCAAAGGTGAAATGTTTCACTGGGTGTCTCACCTACTGTAGGCACAAATGGGCAAAGGTTGAATCCCCAGCACAGCCTGTCAAGATGGACTGGGTGGGAATGGAAAATGCTGATGCCATACCTTACCTTGATGATGGTAAGATGGAAAACAACCCGCTAATGTTTGACAGATTTATTTAAGCTGTAGCTTTATTAGGCTCATACAAAGCTGTCACAGTCATTCTCTTACACACACACCTTGTATTGTGAAACACATTCGGATTTGTTTATTATATTGGAAACAGGATTTGTTACTGCACCATTAAGTTTTTACCTTTACATTACATTCATTTAATGTTAAATCCTTCAATTGTAATGTTTTCATTCCTTTAATAGGTTCTACAAGGAACTTAATTAGACCTGGTATTTACTTTATAGCATTAAGCCAGAAACATAATGAATGCTTTGAATCAAAGAGTCATAAATTCTGTGGCACTTAAATTATTTTCTTAACACCAGCAGGCTAATTGGACTGATCTACGTCTGCATGGAAGTCAAGGTGTGTGCACTCTGCTACAAGTAGCCACCCGCCCAGGTAAGACTTCTTACCTTTTACTCAGACTCTGACCTGCCTGCACTGACACATGGGATGCACTTAGCTTCTCTGTTTAGTCATGTCAGGATGTCTGCGATTCCTGTTTAGTCTCTTCAGTAGTTGTTTGTCTGAGCGTCTTTTTAGAAAATAATATATTCCACTGAGCTGAATTGAAATACAGTATGTGCACGTGTAGTGTCTGATACTGTGTAGTAAAACATCCAATTTAGAAGCTTTTCACTGAGAGATGCATAAATCCCTGCTGATGTGGGATCAGATCATTGTAGAAACTCCTCCGCCCTACTATTTCCATCTCAGCTTCCCTGGTTGTTTCAGAAAAGAAAACATACTTAAGGGATTTTGTCTCCTTTTCTCCTCAACGGTCATAAATCTGCTTTAAAGACAACAGTAACCCATTAAAAAAAAAAAAAAAAAAAAGGAAAAAAATATCTGCACACTGTGTGTGGCTTCCAACGACTGCAAAACAAGCTTTTGTCCTGAAAAGGTTGCAGTCAAGCTGGTTGAAAGCAATTAAAAGTGTTGGGAGCTTTATGTTTATTATTCCATCTTTTTTCCTAAGTTTTACAAGTATCTTTATCCTACATCTGGGCAAAATACAGGTTGGATGTTCACACAGCTACTTTTCCGTAGCATTAACTCACTTAATTTTTTACCATCTTTCACAACTAATGGCAGAGTGTAAGAATGAGTTTCTTCTTGATAGCATGGGTCACAAGTTTGACGATGCATACTTAGATATGGCACCCAGTCTTCATCCATTAGGTCCCCATCATTATCCTCTTCCTCCGGTCTAAACTGCCTCCAGCATCCTTATCGTCCTCTGTACTGACTAAATATTGAAGATTAAAATGTCTTAACTTTTACCTTAGTTTTTGTGAATATAAGTCTTTTTCTCTTTCAGTCAAGTGGTTTCCATTTTCACTGCACCTACATAATTGATTGGGAATGGGGCCAGAGAAAAGGACTCATGCAGGCAATGCACTTGAACTGTACATATGTGACACTCTTGCTTATACACACTCAACAAACAGCAGCTCGGTTTAATTTTCACATACACAGCCCTCAAACAGTCTCTGACACACATCTCAAACACCCCAAAATCCCCCTCACCTACTGTTCTGATCTCCCTCATAGACACATACAGACTCAACTCCCCCAACCAAACCCACACTCTCTCTCTCTCTCTCTCTCTCTCTCTCTCCCCCTCCCTCCCTCCCTGTAATGCCAGCATCTCCTGCCAAATCTCACACACCTGGGGTTTTCCATCACTTGGCCTGCTCAGCTTTATTACATACATTTACAGCTGGCCATGAATCAGATCCATTATACACACAAACTCACATGCACATAAACACACAATCCTGCTTAAGACCAAGTAGACACCCTCCATTGTGCATGTAGACAGATGCACGTGCACATAAATATGAAGCACAGTCTGGCTGCGTGCTTTTTCAAGGAAGGATGTTACTGAACAGAAAGGAGGGGGATAGGACGGGTTGTTGGAAAAAGACTGACATGGGCTGTAAAAATGTAAATCTTGCTCACTTGTATTTAACATGAACGTCTACATCATTAAGTTCAGTACTTTTAAATACTAAAAGTCAAGTAACTGCTTTGCATATCTGTCCATATTTATATTACATCAATTGATTGTGTTGTTCTACAGGTTCATAATAAGTGAAAATGATTTGTGGATAAAACTGTAAAACCTTACTCACCACTGATCCATATGTGGTTTATATAGTGGAGGTCATACCTTTATGTTTCACAGACTGTCATGTTGAAACTGGTAAAACTGTAACTGTGAGCGATAGCATCAATCAGCATGACAGCTCTGCTAACCAGCCTGCATCTGTCCCTGGACTCATGTACGTGTGCACCCCCTCACCCTTTAGATTTGGCACCTTGTGTCACATTCCCCTCAGGTTTTGAGTGTCATGGTGTATCTTATCTACTATCATTACCTCTTTTAGCTTTTTTATTCACCGCTACTAAATAAATGTCACAAGGCTCGTGCTGTATTCAGATGGTCAGGTTAAATACTGTATGTTGCTTATTAACTCTAAATGTTCTGGGGTTTGAGTTCACAGCCTTTTTGTGAGCCATTACCTCGTGGTGTAACGATTCCAGAGGGTCGACTTTAATGCTAACAGTAAATCAAAAGCTATGATGATGTCACCAAACTTGAGTTGCAGAGCTTGGCAGCTCCCTCCACACCAGGGTTTTAATGTTGGCTCGTTGTTGGTGAAATAACTCCATATGCTGCACCTGGGACCAGTTTTGTCAGATGATTTATTTAGGCAGGAATCTAGTTTAAGACATGGTAGATGATTGGCCAGTGACGTGCGGTCTGTTCAGGGCGCTGGGGTGCCACCCCTCTTGCAATTACAACTGTGAAATGCGTGTTGTACTGAGAACTTGTCTTTGCTGTGTTGTGCCTGTGTGTACAGTTCAGTAGTTACTCTCACATAAATTATACATTGTTACAGAAACATACTGCCTAAAGTCTTTGTCTTTGTGCCATACTTTTCTCCCCGACAGCTGTGTGTGTGTAATACGTTTGGCTTTTATGGTTGCACCTGATTGGATGATATCACATGCCGAAAATAACTGGAACTGCAGAATAAGCCGCTCAAAGTTTCTGCCTGGATCAGAGCCATCAATGTACAGCCAAAAAGAAAAGAAAAAAAACCCAAAAATGTGATGAGACTTATGCAAAGTCCTAAAGTGTCTTTTCCTGTGATGTTTTCAGTGGATTTGTGGGAAGATTTATGAAGTAAATTTCCGATTTGCTTTAGAGATGTCATTCTCAAGAAGTTTAATCACTCTGGAAGACTCAATTTGTTTCGTGTTTTAAATCTACTGAAAATATTTATTGTTGCATATGTTCTAGACCACCTCTGTGTTCAGTGCTTGTTCATGTCCAAAATATACACAGAGCTACCTGTAGGGCTTTAGCATTACTGCCTCCTCTGTGGAGGCAGGTGACAGTTTGTAAGAGTACGGGGTGTAGGACAGAACATAAGCACTTGGCATCTGTTTTTCCCATCTGCTTTGTCTACATCCTCCTCCTCCTTGTTCTTTTCTTTCTTCTAAATGTTCCAATCCATGTGCCATCCACATGTGCCACACAGGCTGTGGAGGCAGCACAGAAAAGGATCCGTGCTGTCAGAACATTCAGTGTTTTTTTACACTTAAAAGGAAATTCTCCTTATTAATGGTTTTTTTTTTAAAAATATTGACTTCATTCTATCACAGTGTTGATGCAGAGGTGTGGATATTTCAGTTGTCGTAGCCTACATCTTTTCTTAACTTGTTCTCTCACTCTCCATCTGCTGCTGTTACCTGACATTGAAAGAAAAAACCTTTTCTACAGATGTATGTGTGAAAACCACCTCAGTCCCTGAGAATAAAAGACATGAGATGAAAAGGGAGAAAAATACTTTCGGTTAAAATGAGAAGCGATTTAAGGGAGGAAATAGAGAGAGAGCAGTTGAGGAAGATAGGTGGTGAGAGCTGACTCAGCATGACCGGGGGGAGGTTGGCAGGAAGGAGTGGGTGAGGATGAGGATGATCATTCTCCTCCTCCTTCTCTGTCATCATCAGCGTTGTCGTTGAGGGAGGAGCGGCGTAGAGAGGAAGGAGGAGAGGTGGAGCTGACATCATCCCCCTCCTGGAGGTCTGTGAGGGCGTATTACCACATTCTCTCTGTTAAAGCTTTAACAGTCACATTTATATCATCAGCTGGCAGAAAAACAAAAAATCTCATTCAAAAAAGTACATGTAAAGAAAAACCATCAGTGAATAAGAGGACAGAAATGCAGGGATGGAAGAACAGAGGGGAGGTCAAGAGCAGAGGAATGAAATGATGTGATAAAAGATAAAAGTGTGCTGAAGGAGAGCTCCACTGCCTCCCTGGTTATATAATTATCCTGCTGAAGAGGGCATGGGGTTCATGTGTGTGCATGCTAGTTCTCATGTGAGCTCCCTTTGTAGGCTCTTTGTGCTTGTGTGTTTATTTGAGTGTACTGGGGGGGGTGCAGAGATTGCAGTGAAGATGCCCAACATGCCTCCTGTCCTCCGTGCTGGTTGTTTGGCCCGAGTTACCCAGCTGTCACAGGCCTCTGTTGGTATGCTGTGTGTTTGTGTGTGCATGTTTTTAATAGTGCAGCGATGTATAAACTCTGATGCCTGTTACTACGAAATGTTCCGTGCTGAAATGTGTGCCTTTGTCTCGAGGCCCCACGGTGGTTTTGAATGCAGTTGGAGGAGGTTAGATGGTGCAAGATTTGTGGAGGAGGTTGAGGTAATTTCAGCATGTGTTTGGGGGGAGGGGGGGGCAGAGATGTATGTTAGGTGATGTGGAAGGTGTGTGGTATTTAAAAAAAACTATAGAGGGTTAGACATTGCTAATGCTTTGTATCATATGATGCAACAACCCTTTTAAAGTGTTTCAGACATTTTCATTCTTTTTTGAGCATATGAGGAAACTGTGTAATCAGATTCATACTGTAAACATGGTTGGCTGGTGTGTGTACTGAAGAACATTGCAGAGGGAAAAACAAGTCAAATACAAACTACTGACTCATTATTTCTTCTCAGGCGTGCTGAGAGCCAGATGGAAGCTGATTGTAGTCTTCGCAGGATGTTCAGATGTTCATATTTTAACAGCAGACATGACAGGGGCTGACTCGAGGCAATGCAGCCATCTTGCTGGTGCTAACTCTTTGAAGTTTGTTTACACAGTGAGAGACCAGAAAGTCCAAATGCCTCTGTCTCCTAAAGTGAGGCCACAGACACCAAGATCATGAGGACTTTTCATCGTACAGAGAACAGTGACAGGCAGTAAAGATGAAGTCATTGATTAGTCTAAAACCTAAAACTTAATGGACGAGGCCTCCGGTTTTTTCACTGAATAACAATGGTCCAATTGATTGTCTTGTTTAGTTTTAGTCTTTGACAGCCTATAATAAACAAAACCTCTGTTCATTTTGAATCTGCCTGTGCATTTGGCTGCTGATTGCGGATTCTGGGTGTGTGCTTGTATGTCTCTCACAGCGTGGCAATCACAACTTCCACCAGAGAAATATAGATGTCATGCTGATGATGTTGTCTTGAAATTTTGATTTGATTTACCTGCTCTGCAGCTGAGCAGCCTCAACAAAAAATCACAACATAGAGCATGATGACCAAGACAACCAGCTTCCCTGGTTGTGGCTCCTCAGCATGCAGCACTCTGGCTTATCTAGTGGTGTACATCATAAATTAGCAGAGTGACCATCTTAAATTGGTCTCAAATGTCACTCGATCACTGAAGTTGAACTGTCTGAATCTGACTAGATTTTTCAGAGATTTACCTCAATAAAGAAAATTACGAAACCTCAGTACACAGACTTTCAACTTCTTTTTTTCATCAGTCAGGTTTTCTTTAAGGCATCACCACCTTCATGTTGTGAAACGATGAAAATTTAGGGGAAGTTTTAGCTCTGCACTGAACAGAGAAGTTGCTTTAACTCTGACACAGGCTCTGGTGGATAATAGATGTTTACTTTCCAAACCTTCCATCAACAAATCTGGTGCAGGTCCCCCTTAGCGAGGAGGCAAAAAACAACAACACTGCAGCTATATGCTGTGTTGTGATTTCTCACCCTCAGACCCTCCCTCCACCGTTGCTTCTCGTCTTTTTTTCTCAGCTCCTGTTCTGGCTTTCTGACTCTCAGATTTCTCCCCACCCCCCAGCCCTCTACACCCCCATGGCCCCCCTTTGACCCCCTGTTACCCCCATCCACCTCCTCACCCTCCCTCTCCCCAGGGCAAGCCAACAGCTCTGAGTCCTTTGTGCCTTCCTCCCCCTCCCTCCTCCTCCACCTCTGCCTCCCCCTGCCTTTGTGTGTGAGAGGCCAGCAAAGGGAGAGAGGAGAGGGAGGCTGCAGGGGAGAAGAGAGGTGCCAGATAAGAGGGATCCTATAGATCAGATGTAAAACTAGAGCCTGAACATTTTTTATTTGGATGTGTTTTTACTTCACTTGTAGATTTACACACATCAAGTGAAGATGTGCATTCACCTTCCTGCAGTGAAGTCAGTGTCCTTTTGTCCCTGTCTCAAATACATGTGAACATAAATGTACAATAGGAACGATATTTCTCACAATTTAAACATTTTTCGAAATAGCTCTAATAATAATTCAAATGAATATCAGTTTAATTGGCCTTACAATGGTGTATTCTATACCAAAAATCATCAGTATACTTTTAAACAGACTGCAAGTGAAGGATAAAGTGATATGTAAGTTATGTTTTTCACATACCTCATTTCCAGTTCTTTCTTAAGTTAGAAGTTTATTTTGACTGTTCAAAGCTTAAGATAGAAATGTTGTGTCGCTATGCTAACCTGGACTTGTGATGAATCTGAACTCTAAGGCTAGCAAGCTCGTAACCTCTCTCTATCTGTGTTGCGTTAGACATGAATGGCTGTTCTTATTTTGTCTGGTTGCCTGCAATATTCTGAATGTGCGTGGCAGGGTGGATAACTCTTCAGCTTAGCAAGGACACTGTTTTACTTATGAGCAGCTGTTTGTACAGCCCAGCTAGCCGGCACTTTACTGTTATTGCTTGGTTTAAAAGTGTGGTTATTTGCAGTTTTTGGTGTTTTTTTTAAACAAAACTTAGTTTATCAGCCTCTTTCGTCTCCAACAGTGTCTTGCAGAGTGGTATTCTGCATTTTTTACCAGTTCTCTCCAGTTCACACCCAAAGGCCTTCTTTCTTTCCTTCATGGATCTTATTCGTTACTAAAATGAGTTACAGCCACAACACAGCATCTCCCTCTTGTTTAATGTCAGTACTACCCTGCTTATTTTAACCTGACAATCACACTTATTTCTACAAAAGACACTCCTTGCACAAAACCAGAAAAAAATTGAAATGCCCCATACAATGATGATTGACGATTGTAAGATTTCGAGTTCAGGTTGTATTAAATACAGCATGGTCCACTTTTAAAGACACATTATGTAAAAGTTAATTTGTCGTAATAAAGTTTATTTCAAGTCAAGTTTATTTCTGGTGGAAGAACTGCTTCTGATATGATCTTATCTCTTTATGTGGACTCTCTCTGTGTTCATTTTTTTTTAGAGAGATCATGAGACTTAAAGATCGACCTCAAACAGCCTGGGTATCACACATAACACAAACAGTTTCTGAGAGCTGTGTTTGAAATCGTGTCATTCATAGAAACCAGTAAATACAACTGCACACTTTTGAATAGGTTACTGAGTTCAGAAAGTGTAATGAGGCCTTTATGTGGCTAAGAGAGCTTTACGGTTTGTGTTTGTCTTTAAGTCCAGCTAAGGTGGCCGGATACGAAAGGCGTCATTCACCTACTGACCTACCTGAAAGTCTCGCAGAGCCGCCACAAGATAAACAACACAAATATACAGAAAGAGTGACACATGAGCCCATGTGTGTGGGGGTTAGAGTGTAAAAGAACCACGAAGAGAGAGAATCTGGTGTGTTAATGTACAGATGAATGTGTTAATGAGCTTGTCTCAGTATGTCTACGTGATTTTGCATTTGCTGTCAAGGACCCACAGCACCACACATGCGTTTTTAAAAACCCCGGAAACAGACAGGTGCAGAAAGGTGCACGCTTGGCACATTTGCATGTGTATGTGCATGCTTATCTGTGGGCCTGTGCGTTTGAATCTGTGTGTATGTATGTGTGAAATCCACTTGCAGGGAGTGCATGCTCAGTAAGAGAGTATATTCCTGGAAAGCCAGCTGCCACTCCTGTTATCACAGCTAACTCGATTAGAGGAGCTTCTGCAGCCGAGCCCTCTGCTCTGAGAGCAGCAACTTGCATGAGCACACACACACACACACACACACACACACACACAGCCACATGCCATGAAGGACCTCTACTCTAGATTTAATCGAATCAGCTAAAATAAAGTACATTGAATCTTCTACTAATGCAAAGTTGTAACCCTTGCACTTACAGCTTATGTCCATAAAGCTCCATGAGTCACATGTTTGTATCCATATTGGCCTTTATTAAAAAAAAAACTGTCTCATACATATACCTAACCTGAAAAGCTCATATGCAGTCAGTTGCCAATGAAAAGCCACCAATTCGGCTAGCCAGTCTGACCTTGCAAAATTTATATTTATTGTTGTTTTGGTAAAATTACACAATTAAAATTTGACTCCGGTCTCTAGGACGATCTGCCGTATTTCTCTTTAAATTCATTGGCCCCAGTTTAGCCTCTTATATGGCACTCTAATTTGTACTTTTACAAACCATTAATAGAAAACAGCACTTCGCAACTGTTGTACCAATTAACCACAGCAAAGCAGAAATGTCAGTTAGGCAGCCAGCCTTTTATGTGAGGTGATGACCTTTCCCAGTGATCATGCTAATCATTGATCACTTAAACATAGGCTACCATAAGAGCCCATTATTGTCCTTCTCAAAGCCTTCCTATGGACAGCGGTTATAATTAGGCCCCGGTGTAATTGGCTGACTAATTGCTGTTGGTGGGATACATACATCGCCCATCGTCAAACCCACGGGGAAGCTCGCCTATTACTTTTAATTACCTGCTGTTAAGTTTGACAACTGACCCGAGTGCTGTTTTTGGTTGTGTTTTGTCTTGTGGGAGGGGAAGGGGATACTGGATATCAGCCTCCAGTGTGGACACGGCCACAATGGCCCAGATGGATCACTTCTGTAGTTATACACACACACACACACACACGCACATGCACATGCACACATGCACGCACACTGTGGGGTGAACATGCTGGCTTTTTAGGCAGCAGACCCATTCATCATGTGTCTGTCTGCAGAGGAGCTGCTATTCATTGTCTCTCCTCCTGCTTATTCTCCAGGAGCCAGTTTGTCTCATGCATCTCTCTACCTCTCTTACTTCTTCCCTCTTTGTCTTTCTGCCCCTTACATCCCTCTCCTCTTGTCTTTATATCTTTGATACTCTCTCCCTCTCGCACACCCTTTATACATCTCGCCTCACTAAGAGAACAAAGAGGATAGAGGACATAGCTAGTTACTTTGTCTAGTGGTGTGCCTGTACATGTGTTTGAAATGTGTGAATTGCGATGTTAAGGACTCAACCCAATAAGCTAGTTTCTTAAGTGACACAGAAATCACTTGAGCAGCTTCAGTGTTTTATGGATTAGGGCTAAGAAGCCAGAACAGACACGTGCTTTGTAGCCTACTTCAGCCCTTCACTTAATATCACCTCTTATAATGGCGGCTCATACTCATTAGAACTGGGACATGCAAAAAAGTACAAAGAAGATTACATGCGCTCACACACGCGAAATGTACTTAGACTGCTACTTGGGCTGAATGCGTAAACATATAATGTATTTCCATAATGCAACTTCTGATTGTTGAAGTTGAAGCTGTTGACAAAATGTTGATTCCATCCATTCTATAATCACTTGATCCTTTTGAGACATTTTTATATATTTTAGATGCACTAACAAAAGGCACCCATAGTAGCAGTATCTACTGTGCACATGTCTCTTTGTAATGAAGTTGTCAGCATTGGTATTGGCACTTGACTACACAAGACAACTTTATTATCTATTAAATATGACTGAATTTTGCTCCCCATGTGACATACTTAAGACTATAATGTGAAAAAAGCGTGACACATAATGAACTTTTATCTCTCTCTAGGAATTCCTGTTGAGTTCACATTTGTTGTACCTGTTTTGTTGGACCCTGTTGTGCAGCAGTCTTGAGTGAGTGTTTGTGCAAAGCATTTTTTGAAATGTCACTACCTCCTTTAGATGCCTTTTATACATGATAACAACATGTGTAATTGCTTGAGCATTAACAGAGTAAATGTGAATGTGTGAAAGAAATTTCAGATTGATGCTTCCCCTTTCAACCTTAAATCCGAGGAAGAACTGTGAGGATGGTTTACTTTCATTTGAGGATGCAGACTGACAGATGGACAAACTCAGAGTGTGACAGTGTGTTTCCTCTCCTCATTATGAGTGTCAGGGGGAACTGATCCAAGCATTTCCTGGGTTGCCTGTATTGGATGAACTCTTATTCCAGCTCCTTAGTGTACTTCAGTAAGTGTATGCACATTCACAGGTGTGAGGGACAGCTCAGTTAGTTGTTTGAGTTAGCTTGTCTGCCACATGAGCTTTGTTTATCTCCGCTGCTCCCAGACTAATTGCTTTGAACTAAGCTCATCAAGGGTTGGTAAACATTGTACAGTATGTACAGTATGGTCTGTGGATGTGTGTGTGTGTGTGTGTGCGTGTGTGTGTGTGTGTATGTGCGCCATTTGTGTGTGTGTTTGCATGTGTGTGTGCACTACACAGGCCACATCCAGGACCAAGAGCAGGGTTGTGTTGCCATGGTGAAAATAAAATCCAAAATGCAGAGTTGCAAGGAAACCCCTGATTGGCTGGGGAGCCATGCATGGGATTGTGATGCATGCTGTCAGCTGGCCAATGGGATGCAGGCTGAGCCGGGGCTGTTGCTAAGGGGAGTAGCTTGGAACAAACTCAGCTGGGTTTTCTCTCCCTCTCTCTCTCTCTCTCTGTGTCTCCCAGTCAGTTTCTGGCTCGTTCGCCCGCTCTCTCCTGCTGCTCGCTCTGCCTTTGCCCTCATTGACTCCTTCTCCCCCCTCCTTCCTGTCTCCTCATTGCTCTCCCCCCGAATTTTTTTTTTGCACTTCTACACGTGCGAAAGGGGAAAGAGCACATGTTGAAAAATTCACTGAATATTTCATGCAGCTTGTTGTGTGGGGCTGGGGCAATATCCAAGGAAGCCCTGCACACAGGGTGATGTGTGTGTGTGTTTTTCTGCATGTATGGAAGTTTGCATGTTTGTGTCTGTTTGTTTGTTTTCTTGTGCATGTTTTCTCAGTATGTGCATTGTTCTGGGCTTTTGTTTATGTGTGATTGTCCCAGTCTGTGTGTGTTTTTGTCCCTGCTCATTTTGTGTTAACTCTTTGTACCTGTCTTTATGTGTTTGGGCTCTCATGTGCTCTTACCCTCAGAGTTTGTGTTTGCATGGTCTTTTAGGTGTGTGAAGGGGTAGTATGTTTTTGTGTTTTCAGTGTCTGTGGGTTCATGTCGGGGGGCTCTCCAGGGACTTGGAGCTCTCCAGCTGAAGTGGGGTGTGTTTGAACGCGAGCCAGGCAGTGTTAGGTACGCGCCTAGCGTCACGTAGTGCTTAACCCCCTCCACTACCGCCCTCCTTTACCTTCTCAGTTCCCCATAGCCAGTTTCTGGGTGTTGGGGATGTTTCTGAAGACTAATTTACTGACATAAAAGGAAGTTTAAACTTCTAGTCTAAAATAAGGAAACATTCAAGCTGAGCAGAAAGTAGGATGTTGCTTGTAAAAATATCGCAAATAAGAGCCATTTGAAGCCATTCACATTCTTTGATAATCAAGTCATATTATAGATGCTATTATACAATGTGGCACTTTGCTCTGTTTATTATGAGCATTGCACATTACATGAAACATGATGGACATAACATCCTTTATGCAACAGTTGAAATACAATTTAAAACAATAAATGATTTAAAACAGAAAAATCAATGGTTTTTTAATTAAAGTTTGGCTTCCAAGTGCAGGTGTCATGGATTTACAGTACAGGATTGCTAGTCTCAAGCAATCTGATGATTTATGAATGACATTCCCATAATGCATGACTGTTAGAGCTTGGTATTTACCATGCTAACTCTACAACTACAAACCAAGAAGTACGTTAATGGTCTGTGTTGGTTTCTCAGGGTTTTTTGTAGCTTTCAACAGCTTTACTAAATGACAAAGTGCATAAGCATAATGTATTAAAGTCATAACTTTGGTCTTGTAGTTTTTAATATCCCTATTGGTAGAGATAATTCAAGTGTGTAAGGATAACAGTGATATATACTGAGATGGTAAAGCTCAGAAATTTTTTTTTTAATCTTTTGCATTGTAAATGAAAATGTTTCCCCATCTAATGTTGTCAACCCACTGAGCATAAAATCAAATTATAGTAGCCTTAATTTGCCTCCCGTGCCAATGTGTGAGTTAATGATATACACATTTGGCATAGGAGTGGGCTGAAGTATTACTTGTGCATCCACTCAAGAGAATGTGGGTTAGCATCAGTCACATGGACTCATCACCAATTATTTATTTATGACACAGTTGCTGGATGACTTGTCAAATAGTTTGACTTTATTTGTACAACATTTCATTTGGGCATGTTGTTCTCCAGGCAGCTCCAGAAGATTTTAATATCTTGATTAAGTTGGATCTGAGGTCAATTAATGAGTCATGCTGTGCTCTGTAGTAGTCAATGATAAAACTTTGCCAAGAGGCAGCAGCAGCAGCACAAAGAATGACCTTTTTGTTCGTTTTTAGAAAGGCAGGAATATTTTACGTCACCTCACAAGTGGGCAGAAACAGAAACAAAGCATCCGCTCTGTCTACACATTTTTCTGTCTCTCCCCCCTTCTGTTTCCTTCCTCCTCTCATTTCCTCCTTCCACACTTCCTGTTTCCTGGCTCTCATCCTCTCTTTGTTCAGATTTCTCTCTCATGAGTACTTTTTTTCTCCTTCCGCTGTCATTTATTTTGTTCTACTGTGTGTGCGTGTGTGCGCGCGTGTGTGTGTGTAATGGATCTATTGTGCCGTCGGCTGCCAAGGGAATCACTGAATTGAGGCTTCTTACTTATGAATTAAACTCCACTAAGAGCATGGCTGGCTTTAAGATGACATAATACACACACACACACACACACACAAACACACACAAACACACACATAGTTATGCACCATGACCATCCCATAGCCTCCAATTATTCATTCATAATAATCCATCCAATCAGTTCTTCATGATGGGAGATGGAGGTAGGAGAGGGATGAGTGAAAAATTGGGGGAGAGAGAGGCACTCACTTGCTTCATGTGAAAACAATGCAATTACAGGCATTATTTGTTTGATAGCCGTGTGTGCGTGCGTGTGTGTGTGTGTGTTTGTGTGTGTGTGTGTGTGTGTTTGTGTTTTTTGTGTGTGTGTGTGTGTGTGTGTGTGTGTGAGTGTGTGACACACAGGCTGAGAGGATTCTGAAAAAAAAATAAAATCCAAAGACAGCATTAAGTTGGAGAGTTGGCAGGTTTTGGTTGTGAGCTACAGGCTACATATGGAGGCTGCGGTGGATCACACACGGTTGGTTCGGAGGGTGTGTGGATAACCGGCTTTCTGCAGGAATCTGTGTGTCGAAGCAGCAGAAGGATCACACTGTCTGATCACTTTTGGCAAGAGTGAGCGGGCCATGAAGAAAGCTTCGAGTCAGACAAAGATAGACAAAGTCCGTGTGTGTGTTTGTGTGTCGGTGTTTGTGTGTTAAGAGTTGCCCTTTTTCCCAGGGAGTCGCCTGCAGCGGCTGCTCGTATGTGAGCTCCTTTATTTCTCACCGCCGGCTGCATCCGTGCAGCGTCGGCCCCCGAACGCCTCGTAAATTGAGAGCCAGGCTCGAGTTTAATCATCATCTGTCTTTGAAGGACACATCACACACTCACACCCAGAACAGCGGGCACTATATCTGTCAGAGCGCTCTGCCAAAGCCTCCTGCTCTCCTCTGTTGCCTCTCTCTGTTTTATTTCTTCCATCCTGGTATTTTTCTGTTTATTCTGCCTCTGAATCAGGTTTTCGTGCCGTTGTAAGGCCATGATCCAAACGCCACTGCCTTTGGTAATCCTCTGTCTTCTCCTCTGAGCACCAGCAGGGAAAAATATCCTCCAATCCACCGAAATATCTCAACACCTGCTTGATGGTTTGGCCTAAAATTTTGAGCATATCTCCTGACTTTTCATCAGCAGTTGCAGTCGGGGAGCTTATATACGTCCTTAAACACACATTAACCCTCCTCTTGTCTTCTTGTCACCTTTTTTCATGATCTGGTTATGTGTCATAAATCTGGGGAACATGGAAACGACTCCCAGCAGAGCCATCTGGTCAAAATCATAATCCGTGGAATACACCTGCTCCTGCAAAACTAGTGCTTTTCCCATCAGAATCACCTGAACCGCATGTTTAGTTTCAATTAGCATATTAGCAAACCACCACACTGAAGTAATGGTGAACATAGCATACGTTATACCCACTTAACATGAGAAATCTGACATCATTGTCGTGTTAACTTGCTGACGTTAGCTCGTTTAGCTCCGAAGCGCCACTGTAAAACGCCTCAGAGCTACAGGAAACGCCCACAGCAGGGCACAGCTTCGCAAGTGGTTTGTTTTAACCGCCAAAACGACTCGGTTACACTTCAGAAAAAGAGGATCTCAGGCAGTCGTGTTGTGTCGTGTAGTGGAGAGGTTACTGCTGCACAGTCTGCAGGATTGTATCTGGCTACGACTAATGCAGTCTGACATGACACTTCTGCATTAACACCTGATGGTGATAACATTTACTCTCAGACTGATTTAAGGAAGTGTTGTTTTAACTGCACCATCATTTAAAAGGATGTAGTCTGTGGTGATGTTGAGCTGCGTTGCATCATACGGAGAGGTGATACGTTCTTTTAGCTGATCATCATTGACATAAATGGGGCAGGAAAAACAACAGAAACACCTGTCAGGGTTTGAAAAGTAAAAAAAAACTGAACTGCAGCCTCAAAAATGCTCAAAGAGTCGAATTAAAACATCTGAAACAGCTTAAAACTGAACATTACTGACTGTATGAGCTTTGTTTGGGTGTATTTAATAAACTGGCTGCTGTGTGTATGTTTGGTTTCTGTGTTAAAATCAGCTCTAGTTTCTCCTCGGGGCGTTTTCTTTCTCTTTATTCCCTGTGAAGCTGCAGCTGGGTGTTTGGGCGTGAGCGTCACATCACATTGGGGCCATGCCACCTCTGTCGCCCAGCAGGGACATCGGCACAGCTGTGCAACCCAACCCGTACTGTACTGGATGTGTGTGGATATGTGTGTGTGTGGATATGTGTGTGGATATGTGTGTGGATATGTGTGTGGATATGTGTGGGTCTCTTCAGCACACACACATAAACCACACACAGTTTTGCAGCGAGCACATCCAAACCCGACTCAGTTCATTTTAGGGCTGAAAGGATTAGTTGATTAGTTACTGGCAGGAAAATTAACAGTGAATATTTTCATGATTATTCCATTTTGTTAATAATTTCAGCCATTTTTTCAAGCTATAAAAATGATGGACATTAACTGGTTCTGCATTGTGCTGCCTGTTTTTTTTTTCCCCAGTCAGTCTGTTTATAGACTCTCATTTCTATAAAACTGCCACTGACGCTTTTGTATATTCATGGACATTCCTCCTCTCATGCCATTATTTTTTTGAATAAATCCATAAAAAAAGTGAATTTCAGTTCAGAGGGGGGGGGGCTCTTCACAACCACAGAGGACTCTTTGAATCTTTGCGTGGCGGTTGAACAAAAACCATCCGGTAAAGGCCGCAGCAACTCACCACACAGCTGTCCATCACTTCCAGCACGAGGGGAGCAAAGTGGATAATGAGCGGAGTGGCTGAACCTCGTCGGTTCCCTGTTGTGACTTAAAGGTTGTTTTCATTACGACGACCCGTCGGGCCACACGTGCGCCTCCGGTGACGAGTCACGTAGCGGCGGTTTGATTTATTGCGCTGTCACACGCCATTATGATGGCTGCCCTTTTTTAACTGTACATGATCCAAATGATGGATTTCTCTCTGTGTCTCTGCGTCGCTGACTGTTTGTGTCTCTTTCTCTTTCTAGTAAATATCGGCAACAGCCAAGAGTGGACCCTGAGCAGATCCATCCCAGAGTTGAGACTGGTGAGACAAATGTGCACCACTCACAGCCTAAAGTATCCGATTACTTAGTGAATATACAGTATGATTGTAAACGGACAAATGCATCAGGAGCAGATGTGGAAGGAAACTGTGAATCTGCCGTCAGACAGAAGAAACCTGAACTGTTTCTGATGGAGGAACTAAAAGCTGCTGTTTTAAATTCAGTCTGAGAGTTTAATTTGAAACATTATCACGCGTTTCGTGCTCACCCCGAGCGAACTTCATGGTGTTGTGTTTCCTTCCTTCTTCTCGCAGGGCATTCTGGGAAGTCAGAAAAGTGGCAAGTCAGCGCTGGTAAACAAATACATCACAGGCAGTTATGTTGCGCTCGAGAAGCCGGATGGTAAGAAACATAAAGTTCATCCTTTTATAACATTTATTTTAACTAGTTTAGGTTATTATAGGTTTAAAATATATGTTTTTTATTCATAAATAAAAATCTGTTTAAAAATATTTGTAGCTTCTTGCTGCTGAGTCTCATTTTAAACTGTTTTTCAGCTGCACAGATGAGCAGACTTTGTGCTGCAGCTTCAGCCTCACTAACTTGTCTGTCTTTGTCGTCGTCCTTGTCAGGTGGCAGGTACAAAAAGGAAGTGCTGGTGGACGGACAGAGTCATTTACTGCTGATCAGGGAGGAAGCTGGAACACCCGACGCTCAGGTGTGTGTGTGTGTGTTTGTGTTCATGTGTGACGGTTACAGTAGTTAGTGTGAAAACACCTGCAGACTTCATCTCCCGTCGTCCTCTTGGTCCTGCAGTTCAGCAGCTGGGTGGATGCAGTGATCCTGGTCTTCAGTCTGGAGAACGAGGCCAGTTTCCAGGAGCTCTACCAGCTCTACACCGAGCTGACGGCACACCGCACCGACATCCCCGTCATCGTGGTCGGCACACAAGGTCAGCACATCACCAGTTACAAGAGCCTGAACCCGGTGGAAACCTGTAAAACATTATGGTTCAACTTAAAAATCACACATGCAAGTGAACTGAAATTAAATATAGTGACTAAAAGTGTTTCATGATCTCTGTTAAAATGTAAAACAACACCAGTTCTGTCGCCGTGGGAAACAAAAGTGAAACTAACTGAAGATTTAAAGTTCAGTCAACTTTTTCGAGTTTCACACAGAACTTTGCTTGTTTAGAAACGAGACTCCTCAGGGTTCTTTATACTTTCCAATTTCCGAAATGACTTTTAAACAAGGACTTACTGTATGTGCTCAGATTTAATAATCTCTAGGAAATTAGTCATGCAGCATTAATTACTCTTTATTTATCACAGTTTATCTGATGGAAAAAGACGAGCAGCTCCAGGAAATCTGGTTTATTCGATGCTGTCTGGAACCAGAGCTCCACTCTGTTAACTTTCAGCATCATAGCAGACAAAATGCTTTAGTGACGCTTCAACTAGAGATATAAAGCAGATACCAAAGTCTTTATCTGTCAGTGGGTAAATAAAAAACTACTAACCAACTAAAAGTGACTCAGACAGAGCCGTCATGGCAGGATCGAAGGGACACTACAGTGACTGAGGAGTACAGGAGTTTTTCAGACACTGTAGTGTAAGAATAAAAAATAAAACTGAAATGATTCGTCAATTAAATGATAGAGAAGATGGTTAAAAAAACTAATAAGATAAGGATTAATCCTTTTAGTCATGTTCCTCTCAGTGATTCTCTGAGTCTCAGATGTGACGATTTGCTGCTTTTCCTTCTCGTATCAGAGGGTGATTGATAAGTTTTGTGGCCTCACATGGAAGGAGATGAGTTATACATCCTTCCTCTCATGCACATCAAAAGTTACACCCTTTGAGTAATAATGCAGATAATTTGAAATCAATAACTTTTGTGGTTTTTCTGTTTCACGGAGTTAAAATTTGCAAGTCAGCACTGTGAGAAAATGGACAAATACCAGCTTTTATGTAGTCAACCTCCATCTCAAAGGCTCATCCAGCAAGGAATCAGGAAAAAAGGAGTCAGATTAATCAATACAGACAATAATTATCTTAGAATAAAACTAATAGAAGTTAGATCGACAAGCCCGTGTTGCATAAACACTTTGCTGTGCTGTTTTCTCATAATTTGCATTTTCTATGTCCTGATCTTCTTCTTCCGTCTTTCTTTTCTCAGATAAAATCAGCAGCACCAACCCCCGTGTGATCGAGGATCAGAGAGCCAGACAGCTGTGCATTGATGTGCGTCACTCGCTGTTTTACGAGACCTGCGCCACCTACGGGTTCAACGTGGATCGAGTGTTTTCAGAAGGTGAGTCGACTGAAGTTCTGCCTGTGTTTCATCAGGATGAGTGGCCTGATTCACCACAAGCGAGAAAAAATAACACGTAGTCACTGACTGAGTGAAGCAGCTTTAAATGGAGGCTGTGTGTGTTTTTTTACCAGCTGCCCAGAAGATTGTAGCTCTGAAGAAACAGGCGGCGCTGCAGGCCTGCAAGTCCCTCCCCAACTCTCCCAGCCACTCAGGAGGCTCCACACCTGGATCAGCATCGTTCCCCGGCCAGGTAACACGTCCAAACAGCTGCAGTTCACGTGTTTTTATTTTAATCCAGCCATGATTTGGACAAACCGAAAGAAAAGTTCAGTTTTAACATTATGAGCTCTACTTCTACACAGTTGCAGAGAGCGATTACTCAAGTACTCTACTTAAGTACAGATTTAAGGTACTTTACTCACTTTAATATTTGTATTTTATGTATATATTTAAATATAACAAACAAACGCTCTTAATCACTGACTTTAGCACTTTAGCAGATTCACGTTTCACCTTGCAGACTGTCAAACAGTCCAGATTTAACAGAGTTATTAATAAACAGATTTCAACAGGGAGGGTGTGAAATTATTCATTTCTGAGTCAAATAGCACAAAAACAATGAACAATGTACAAAACTGGTCTGTACATTGTTTATTTTTTTATTATTAACACACTGTTACTTATTCTCAGCAAACACAATGTCTCTTAAAAATATTTTAATTAAAAAAAAAAGAAAACCTCACTAGGTTTGCAGTTTTTAAGACAAAATGATGTTTCTTTTGATCAAGATCCAAAAATTAATTCACACCAGATACATTTAATTTCTTTGTAATCATGCACCTGATTAAATAGCTGAGATAAACATGAATTCACAGCAGTTTCCATCTTAAAAAAGTTATTTAACAGCATTGTTTTGTTCTGATTCACACGCAGAAATGTTTCAGAGGACAAAATAAGACGTTCTGTTGTTTAAGATGGAACGTGTAAAGTCTGAGTCATCAGCAGAGGAACAAATGTACTCAAATTAAAAAAGGCCGAGTGCTGAAACAGTCAGGTGTGAAAGTGGCCTGCTTGTTGTTATTGTTCCTCTGTTTGGGTAAACACAACCTCCCTCCAGTCTAGACAGACATTACATAAGAGCCGACAAAAATAGGACACAGATCAAAGTGTTCTGCTGGTGTTTTCTTCAGAATTAAAACACTTTTAGACTTTTGAGCATGTTTTTAAATCTCTGCTCGTCTCCTCGGAGCTGCAGAAACTCTTTTTTTAGTGGCGCTAATCCTCTCCTGTCGCCAAAAAAAGTCAGCTTTTTTCTCGCATATTTCAGAATAGATGGATAAAAGAAACTAAATTACCTTTTCAAAAAGGCGTTTCTTACAAAAGAATATATATATTTAATTTTTTTTTCTCTTTTGAGGACATGACTAAGGAAGATTTTTTCAGATTAAAAGTAAGAAAGTGGAGCTCCCCTCCGGGCAGTTCGGCTCGTTCAGCTTTCATCTGAGGAAGAGTTACATGCATTATAAAGTCAAAATCATCTATCAAACTGAAATCTAATTTTCAACGCCATCTCAGAGACCGTTCATCACTTCCTCTGCATCCGTCTCAGCATCACATTCGCCGCGCTCACGACGATGAGCGACGACTGAAAAATTCATACTGTCGATCATCGTCTGCCCTTTTTTTTTGTGAATCAACTTCACCAGTTTTTTTTTTTTTTACATTTTTCAGTCCATTCTCACTCTGTCCATCTCTTCCCCTCACGCCTGCATCCTCATCTCCTCCCCCTCCCTGCATCCCGACCTCCTGACCCCGCCGTCCTCCGCCGCCTCGCTCCTCCTCTCAGGCCACTAATGGCCCGACTAGCGGCTACGCTTACTCCCTCCCCTCCACCCCCGTGGTGGGTCACAGAGATCTGAGGGTCGCTCAGGGAGAGGGGTCAGGCAGCGTCAACGCCCGGTCGCTGAAGAGCATCCCCAGACGGCCCTCCCTCTTCAAGGTCAGTTGTCACCGACTGCTGGTGTCTCACACCTTTCTGTCTCCCGTCATCTCACTCATCACCCCCCTCCATTCAGCTCCATCTCCGTCTCCACCTCTGCTCACATCCTCTGCTCTTTTAAAAACACGTCGCTGCTGTTGGATTCGTTTCAGAACCGAGACACAGATAAGAAGGGCGGTGATGGGAAAGGAGACCTGAGCAGCACGAGAGGCATTCCCATCAAACAGGTGGGTTCATCATTATAAACCGTGAAGGAAATGAGCTAAATCCACAATAAACTTGGTACTTAAATGCACCAGTGCATGCACAATTATTTCTTCCAATTTCCTCTTCAGCAACAAGGTGGGAACAAAAATGCTCTTGTCTATTTATTTCATCTTACATAAGCAACCTTTCTCAAGGGTGATCTATTAATATTGTGCTTTCAGCTATTGTTGTCAGGCGGGTCTTTACACTTTGAAGTCATTATCTCTGTTGTGTCGACTCTAAATTTAGGAAAAATTCATTTGTTGCGAGTACAGTGACCTTGGTTTGTTTTTTTTGACAGAGCATCCTGTGGAAGAGAAGTGGCAGCTCTCTCAATAAGGAGTGGAAGAAGAAATACGTGACCCTGACCAACAACGGCATGCTGTCTTACCACTCCAGCTCCAGTGTAAGAGAACACCATCAGATCAATACAGCAGTAACACAACAGCAGGGAACATTCAGCCAACAGCCAAGAGGGTTTTCACTGTGGAGAAAATATCTGCAGCTTTTTAAATCGAACTACAGTTTCTGCATCAGTCCTTTTCAATACAGCTCACATTTGTCTCAAATAACATTAATTGCTGTTACTCTTAAGTTAGAAATTCAATATTTGTACAGTCATTGAGTTTTCTGCACCACCTAATAAGAATATAGCAAAATTTAAAACAGAGAAGAAAAATCCAAGCAGCTTTAAATCAAATTTTAAAGTAAGTCTGTGCAACTTGTGCTAAACAGCATCAACTGTTGTGCCATTTAAATAAATTAAAAAACCCTCCTCTAACAATTGTTATCCAAACATAGCTTAGCAACTGTAGCTAAATATGGAAGGCTTCTCTAAAAAAAAAAAAAAAAATCTATATTAAAAAAATGTAAATACATATAAAAATTTGATTTTTTTTCAACAACCATCTCCAAAATGAAAGTTACATGAGCAAAATGTCAAAAATAGATGTGTTTATCAACCCTAATACAAGCAGGGACTGTTAGCATGTCCAGCTAACTAGCTTGTTAGCCACAGTGGTGATTTAATTGATTGTAACTGTAATACTGTACAACTGAGCAGTGTATATAATCGTACTAAATATTTCAGTACGACTATATATACTATTTTGGGGTATATACACATAAAGAAAAATTTAATGTTATTTTGTCTGTAAAAGCTAAATTTGTAACATTACTTTAGCCGTCAGAAAATGTGTTGGAGTAAAAGAAAGCTTCAGTATTTCCCTCTTAAATGTAATGGAGTAGTTGCCCAAAACTGAAATACTCAAGTAAAGTAAAAGTATGTTAAAAATTACCGAGCACATAATGTTGTTTAGCATGTTTAGCTAGTAGCGCCTTTGCTAGCTTTAGCTAACTAGCTAGCACAAGCTAAAGGTCCTATCAGGCTGTTTCATTAAAGTGCTTCATTACTGATGATTTTAACTTATATTTTATTAATTTATAGAGTGATTTTAACCTGTGACATGTCGTCGGTTTCAGGACTTCACGCAGAACATCCACGGGAAGGAAATCGATCTGCTGCGCGTGACGGTCAAAGTTCCCGGGAAACGTCCTCCGCGAGCCGTCGCTCCGGTTGGCCCCCCTCCGAGCTCCGCGCCCGGGGTCAACGGGCTGAGCAAGGAGCCGCCCGCCGCGGACGGCACGAGCACAGGTACTGCACGTGCTCACGTTCAAACAGCACTGACACGGAGGATCTGAGGTCAGGGAGTTCATTTCACTGGTTTCACAAGACTATTTAACGATGTTGGTGTCACATTAAATAGTGTCTGACTGGTCTGAGCCTTAAACTCAAAGGTTCCTACTGAGTAAATAAATCAGATAATAATGAGTTGCACACATTTATTCTGAGAGTAGAATAGTACTTTTTCTTCACTTCCTGTTTTAAAAAACTATAATAGTCACTGCTTGCTTTTTCTATCCTGTTTTTATTTGTTAATTAAATATAATAAATTGTTGTAAATTAATTCACTCAAGTATATAAAGCAGTAAATATTTGCTCCACCTCACACAGGTGAAGCATTAAGGTGCCTCTGATATATTAATGCTTTAATTATACTGATCTAAACTATCTGCAACTACAGAGAACTTTTGATACTTTAATACAGTTTATTGCTAATATTTACTAGGTGGAAAAGTACCTGTAATGGAGTATTTCTATAGTGTGGTATTGCTATTTTAAATAAACATGTTATATGTAACATATTCACACCTAAATGTTTAAAAATAACCTTTTTTCAACAGCAAAACAGCAATGGAGGATGTTTAACAAGGAAATAAACACATCCTATTATTCCAAACTACTTTATAAAGTCACCAAACTTACTCTCTTGTTTTTATTATTTTAATTTAGAAACCTCTTGTGGCAGATTGTATGTTATGCACTGAAGTAAATTATCTTTATGTTTGTTTGTTTATGATAAGGTCATGTTGTTTTACACTGAGTGAATCTTTGATTAATTTCATTCTGGCACATCATATAAAAATGAAACACTGTGCTTCAGTTCCTCAGCTGTGTCCAGCCACCCTCTCTGTGGTCGATGACCGCTCTGGTGGTCTGTCGCCACAAGGAGGCGACAGAGGACTTCAACGCTGCCCCTCCTCACTGTCCACCAAAGCACAAAGTGTCGGTATGTGAGCATGGGGAAAAAAATCTGTTACCATCAACACTTTAGCTTCAGCTCCAATAACACTTCATATAACTAATTTTACAAATACTCTGTATGACTTATGATTTTTGCACCAAATGTCAGATGCCCTCGAAGGGGCAGCCAGTCCTTTCTCTGGGAAAGACCCCAGCCAGTCATCTCCAATGAGCGACAGGAAGAAGAACAGGAGGAAGAAGAGTATGAATCAGAAAGGAGATGCAGCCGTCGGCCAGGCTGAAGGTAACTTCACACAGAGTTTTAACGCAGCTGTTGTTTTCATGAGATGAAACCGGCTCTTATGTGTCTGTTGTGTTAAAACATAAAAATATGCAGATAAGAGTGAGTGGGGAGAAGCTTTAATGACAAAATCAGCACTGAGATTTTATGGGAACATCAAGGAAATTAATGCATTACTGAAACATTAAAGGATGTGTTCAGTGTTTGTAGGAGGGCAGCGTTTGATTCTTGCAGTTATTATAAAAAACCTGAACCTATCAAAAGCGTATGTTTGCATTTTCACACTTTCTGCACATTCCTACGCAGTTTTCCTTCGTCTCATGCCTCCGTTCTCTCTGTCTGTCTCTTGTATGAGGATGTGGATTAGAGAAGGTGTTTGTTTTTCTCTGCACATTTCCAAACAGCCTTTTCTTAACACTTGTGCTTGTCTTTCTCTGTCTCTCTCTCTCCTGTTTTCCTGTTTTCCTGTGCTTATCTCTCGCTCTGCAGCCAAACGCAAAATGTGGAAATTAAAGAGCTTTGGTAGCTTGAGAAACATAAATAAGACAGGTAACGAGTGAAGGTGCTGGAGTCCAATCAGCTTGTGCTCTGATTGCCATACAGTGTTTTTCCTCCGTCTGTTTTCCTCCACATGCATCCCAAGTTAAAGTTGTTCATTTGACTTGTTTCCATTGTAATTACCCCAGTATTTTTCTTTTTTCACCTTCCATCAAACCTTTCTTTCTGTTTTTTGTTCTTCCTTCACCAGTTGTTGATTCATAAAGCTGATGCATGATAACATTTCATGGAAAAATTAGTTGTCTTTGTGTGTAAATCTCACTGTGTCTGTTCTGCATCCCTTGACCTTGCAGAGGAGGAGAACGCAGACTTCATTATAGTGTCGTTCACGGGGCAGACGTGGCACTTCGAGGCCCAGAGTCTGGAGGAGAGGGACTCGTGGGTGACGGCCATAGAGAGCCAGATCCTGGCCAGCCTGCAGTCCTGTGAGAGCGGCAGAAACAAGGTGACAACACCGTCAGCGTCTTCGAACCAAAATCTGATAACTGTTTTATGGTTGATGCCAGAACTTTAAAGCATATCTGACCAAACCAAACTCACACAGTCTTTATGAGCCTGATTGGCAGAGTTTTTGACCAGTAAAGACAAAACAGATCAGCATTTAGAGTCAGTGATTATTAGAGTAAATAAATCCCTTGAGATGAGCCAAATTTGTTTTCCTCTGAGAGCCAGAGAGTCCAAAATAAAGGAAGTTATCGAAGCTTATTAGCTTTGTTGCTCCCTCTAGATGAAACTGTTTCATAGACAAACAGTTTATAGACAATTATGAGACAGAAGCTGATGATACAATTATGTTTTTTTTAATAAAATGTGATGTTATTGTCCTTTAGCGACTGAGCTAATGAGCTTGCTAACTGACCCTCAGCAACTCTGTTATTTCTGAGAGTTTCATATGTTTGATAAAAGTTTTAATTAATTAAATTATAAAGTTTTAACCACAAAATATTTTTGGAGAAATTTCACTGTTTCTCTTTCTGGTGTGAAAAAGACTTGAAACCATCTTCATAAATAATAACAAAGGACGTTTCTTCCTGAACTTTATCTGGATTTTTGCCTTTCTATTCATAAATATTTAATGTTACAGAGAATTACACATTGGGATAAATTTAGAGGCTGTATGCCGTGGTTTTAGAATATATTCTGTTTATTATCCAGCTCTAAATTATATAAAATACCTGTATATGATGTTTAATAACCGTTTGTAATAAACGTTAATGTGTCTCCACAATCGTTGCACATGATGCAGTGACTTTCATATGAGCCGTAATCTGAAATCTCACAGAGATGCTGACATTGATTTTAAATGGTACTTGTTCTTGTGATATAAGAAACTGAGTGAAAATAATATTTCAACATGTTCGTTGGTGTGTGTGTGTGTGTGTGTGTGTGTGTGTGTGTGTTCTTCAGGCTCGGAGGAGCAGCCAGAGTGAAGCCGTAGCGCTGCAGGCCATCCGCAACGCCAAGGGCAACAGCCTGTGTGTGGACTGCGAAGCACCGAGTGAGTCTTTCCCTCCAGCTGCTGCTGATTTCCTCTGAAGGAATATTTCTGCCTTCATGCTCCGTCCAAAGCCGGTGGTGGCGTCAGAGTTCACGCGCCGTTTGTTCTGACTCAGGAGTCTGTGTTGGTTTTTGTGAGCGTGCTTCCTGTAACTGGCCGCCCCTCCTGTCGCCCTGCAGATCCCACCTGGGCCAGTCTGAACCTCGGTGCTCTGATCTGCATCGAGTGCTCAGGGATCCATCGAAACCTGGGGACTCACCTGTCTCGCGTCCGCTCCCTCGACCTGGACGACTGGCCCGGGGAGCTCACACAAGTCCTGGCCGCCATCGGAAACCACCTGGCGAACAGCATCTGGGAGAGCAGCACCCACGGCAGAACCAAACCCACACCCAATGCAACCCGGTGGGTTCAAACCGGCAGCACGTTTATTTATAGAACCAGAGCTTTTTGTCTTTGCTTCAAGTGAAATAACAGTTTGACAGAGTATTACCAGTTATATTATATTGGCTGCATTCATTATTCATGCTGCATTAAAATGCTTAATATGAGGAGATAAAATACAGTTCTGTTGATGCATTCAGGTCTTGTGGGAAACTCATCATGAAATATGAATTAAATATGAAAACTGGCAAACTTTCTCACCTCAGCGATCAATCTAATAGGTTTGCTCCATTGTTGACTGGATCTCCTGTGTGTGTGTGTGTGTGTGTGTGTGTGTGTCTGTCTTCCAAGTGAGGAAAGGGAGTCGTGGATTCGTGCTAAATATGAACAGCGGGCGTTTGTGGCGCCTCTGCAGCCGGCGGCGGGGCCTCAGCTTCCAGATGACGGTATGCCGGTGTGGCTGCTGTCTGCGGTGACCGAGCGGGATCTGCCCAGACTGCTGCTCCTCCTGGCCCACAGCACCAAGGACCAGATCAACGCTCAGCCGGCCGGGTCGACCTCGCCGCCTCGCACGGCCCTGCACGCCGCCTGTCAGCTGGGAGATGTCGTCATGACCCAGCTGCTAATCTGGGTGCGTTTGTCCTTCTGTGACTTTTCATAGTCCACTTATTTCAAAGTGTAAGCTGCTCACATGAGACAAAAGAGAAAAAAGGGACAAAAAGGGTCACGATGAAGCAGGACAGACAGTTGTGGAGTGTAACTAAGTACTTTTAAGTACTAACCTTAAGTACATATTCAAAGTACTTGTTCTTGTGTAGTTTTCATTGTATGTGACCTTATTTTTTCACTATGTTTTAGAAGCAAACATTGAATTTTTTGCTGAACAGCTTTAGTTACTAATTACTTTTCATATTACAAACACTTCCTGTCCAGTGAAAAACCACAAATCTCCAACTTAGATGATTTTGAAACAGGATTTTTCTGATAAACTGAAGGATTAAGTGTCTTTTATAGGTTGAGAAAATTCTTCTTCTTAAGTCAAATGACATCAGAGACGAGCAGCAGTAGATTCATAGAACGACAACATGACATGCTTCCTCTTTCTTTTGAAGAATCATCGGTCTGATTTGCTTAATATTAACGTGGCTTCAAATGTGGTGGCAGGAAAACAGGGGCTTTTAGTTCTTACTAAAACTCTTAGTTTATTTCCTGTGGTTTACTCGTTCCTTGCATTTTTGTTAAAAACAGCTTTAAATGTCCAGAGACTTAAACAGTCACAAAGACTTCAGTGCTCGTGGTGATTTGTTTGAGTACAGGTTTTAAGATTTAGCACCATCTAAGCCGAACATCAGTTGAATGAATGAAGTCTCACAGTGTGATTTTAGGAGTTTATGTCCCCTCTTCTTCTCAAAACACAAGATTAACCAACAAATTTTCAAACAGTTTTGAGGAATCAATGTTGTCATCTTACGTCTCTACAAATAGAGGATATGTTGAAACTTCACATGTGAGGTGAAGCTCTGTCAGGCTTAAACACACACACACACACACACACACACACACACACACACACACACACACACACACACACACACACACACACA
>JAQMCX010000039.1:5092729-5173400 GCA_029814765.1 Acanthurus leucopareius
GCTCGCTCTCTGTTTCTCTCTCTCTCTCTCTCTACCCCACACCCCCCCCCACCCACACACACACACACACACACACACACACACACACACACACACACACACACACACACACATGCAGTCCTGATATTGATCAAAGTCAAATGATTATATCAAAGCTGATGACATTTATTCAATGTGTCATCGAAGAATATATTCCACCCATGCAACAATTTAGCCTTTAAACACATGCTTGCTTTCTCCCATGTCTTCTTTTAAGGTGGCCATGCTTCCCCTTTCGTTACCTACACACACATCCATGCAGCCAGTCCACCTTTACAGTGCAGCCAGCTGTTGCCCTTTAGGTGGTGTGACCTCTAACCTTGAGTTCAAAGGTTTGGGGCCTTAAGCACCAGTCTGCAAGATCAGTGAGGGCTGAGCCAGCTATATCTGCCTGCTATTGACACAAGTGTCACACACAAACACAGAGCCTGCCTCAGGCTGTGTATATTGCCTTGGTTCTGTGCGCACAGGCTCAGCAGAGAGACATATGGAAACCGCCATGAGTGGGTGTGTTTAATGTTGCAGTCGTGTAGGTAGAGTGTCAGAGTGGGACAAAGGAAGACAGGAGAGGAAGAAAATAGAAGAACAAAAGCGAGTGAGGTGTGTCAGCATGGATGAATTGGTTTACATGATACCGACTTCATCCACGAGTCTTCAGTAAATCATTCATTTAGTTGTTCCATGCTAACACTTTGGCATGGACATTAACCAGCAGTGCAGTCAAGTGTATTCCTAACAAAAGCAAAGCCCTGTGTTGAAAAATGATGAATAAATGTGCCTTGAAAATGGACACAGTGTCTTTGTGTGTAGGTCAAAGGTTACATAGATGTCACAGGAGGAGAGAGGACAAGCTGATGTGAAATATGAGGAGGAGGAGGAGGACAGAGATGGTGACATTTAACTTGCAACAAGTGTTAACCACAATCATTTGTTAAAAGGGCAGATTCTGAGTATGTGACTGTATAAGAAATAGAAAGTGTGTGAATAGTTTGTTCCTCTCTTTCTGCAGTGTGTGTGTGGTGCTTTTGTGTGTAACCATGTCTGTTTTAGTGTTTGAGCACCATCACAGGTGCTGCTTGTTCGCTAGGTGCAAGTGGAGGTGTATGCGTGTGTGTGTGTGTTGTTAATGTGTGTGCTGGGGGTTGGGGAGGTACACCAGAGTGCCACCTGTTCTCAGTCATGTGGCCCAGCACTGACACTGTGAATCACTGAACAGGCGGCACATGAGGAACACACACCCACAGATGGCCACAGCACTGGTCCAGGCCCCACTGTGCATTCTGGCTGACACACATGCGTGGTTTCATAAGCCACATGGAATGACATATCGACAACACCATGACCACAGAACAGTCAGCAAACGTCATGTGAAACAAGCGGATGGAATAACAAATGAGCTGTGGTTGTCTTATGCAGGCAGAAAAAAGCGCTGATCTCTCGACCCTTGACTCATGTGTTGATGAATTGCTGACCAGTGCTTCAACTCACACTGGAATGTCACAGACATGTTTGATCTAGTTTTGACAAAAAGTGAAAAGAGTAACAGTTCCTCATCATTCCCAGCACACACCACTGCAGGCTAATGTAACACCACAGATGTATGGAGAAAGATATTGACTGAAGTGCTAAACATTGCTATCAAACTGAACTTTGATGACGTAAAAGAGCAAACTTGTCTTTTCTTTTGTGTGAGTGTGTTTGAATGTAAATCAAGAAATGCAATGATATGCTTTTGAAGTTGTGCTCAGCTCCTTGCTGCTGTCGTTGACACTCTACAACCTCCAGACTGACCTCTGTTCCTCCATGTTGTTGTTTCAGGAGGTTGGACGTGTCATGGTGGCCTGCTGAAAGGGAGGGACCACATTACCCATGATCACCAGGTAGGGCTCTCTGATTTTTTTTTTTTTGCAGTTTAATTTCATCTCTCCTGATTTAATCTGCTAACTGTTTCCACTTTACTGTCACTGTGGCACTGTGGTCACAAGAAAACATACAGCAATTGAATGCTTTTGTAATGATTTAGCTCTGTCAGAGTATTTTCAGTGTGTTATTTCTTTCACCTTCTGCATTTTAGATATCTATATTTAAAAACTGGTACCACTTAAGTACATTAAGCACATAAATGTTGCATAGTCTGTACACATGCTCACACAAAAGCTCCATTGTGCAGGATGTACGTTAGACAGGTAGAGCAACAGGGTGAGATGTGTCAAAGGAGCGTGAGTAAGACAGGAGTAGGAGTATATTAATTACACACACATTCGTTTGTTAAGAAGGCAGTGGGTTATGAAATGTGTGTGTGAGGGGATGGCTTCTCCTTTTTAAAGTATCACAAATCCACTATTCTTTTGAATCATGAGTGTTTTGTAAGTCTTCAAAGAGTTGTGTACTTTACGGCCTCTGAGTCACTTATTAAACTTTCAACTCTGCTCTTCAAAGCCACATTAGAGTAAAGAAAGTGAATAATTTGTTTGCTGTTAACAACCAGTCCTTAAGCAAGACACTGAGTGTGTGGTAGAGTTTCCCATTAACTTTCCCAAATGATGGATGCCAGAATTATCTATGTCTCATTTTAATGTGATTTTAATGTTATAAATAAATAGCTGTTGATGTTTTAGAATAGTTGAAGCTCAAACAAGTAGACAATTGTGATAATCAGTTAATTAATTGGGAGATTCCAAGCCAAAATACCTCAAATTCACTGGTTCAAGTTAAATCTATTTTTCTCTGGGTTTAGGCTTTTGATGACACAACAAGCAGTTAAAAAAGTTAGCTCAGGCTTTCAGAAATTGTTTTATCCTAATAAAGCATTACTTTACATGAGATATGATTAAGCTTTAATAATCATAAGGTTAATCAAAAATAAAAAAATAATAATTGGTTGCAACCCTAAACAGTGACTTGAAGATTCTTGAGTTTGAAGAGTAAAACCTCCCTCGCAAAATTTTCAGACTCAGTCCATATCATCATCATGATTTAGTGTCAGAGCTTCTACAAACTCATTTTTATGCTACAGATTGATCACTACCAACTTAAACACATTAATGTTTTTCCATAGTGGGAGTTGTATAAAATTTGAGCTGTACTGTAAATCAAGCACAACCATTTCTTTTTTCTTTAAACAGCATTTCTAGCAAAGCTTGAATTTAGTGATAGACACATTGCATTTCTTATAAGTTCTTCACAAAGCATTCTGCCCGTTTGTCAGTGGGAATATGACATAGACACACACGCAGCTAAGCTGAGGCTCAGCATGGTCACAGTGGTAAAAGCCCTAATAATGCATACAATGTTAGCATGTTTATAAAATGTTAGCATGAAGCACCAGTGCCAGTTATCCACCAACCAGGAATGCACAGATGATTTTGGTGTCCATGTTTTCACCTCTCAGGGGGAAAATTTACCAGCGAGACAGACTCTTCACACATATGATGAGATACCTTAAGAGCCACTGGAAATTTTTAAGCTCCTTTAGTGAAGTTTACTTCTCACTGTGTATAACTTTAGGAAAGTGAATGTATTAAGCATGACTGGAGTGCTTAGCTTATCATAGAGCTACAGTCGGGATTAACCAGTTGTTTGAGAAAACTAGAGAGAGAGCCAGGCCCCCTGTCGGCCCCCTTCTCCTTGAATAAGGGCCTTAATTACAAGGGCTGTAGTGCTTCATTCAGCGGGATACATGGCTGCTATATGTGGCTGTGCTAAGCCAGTCTGTCTGTCTGACTGCCTGTGTGGCTCTCTGTCTCTTCACGGTGTGACTGTGTGAGTATGTGCGTGGAGGTGATTATTATCGTGTCTGTCGGCCTCTCAGTGTACCCAAAAGGCTGACTCACGCTATGCCACATATACACACTCACACACACACAGTCCCACACACAGTCCTACATATCAGAGGCTGAGAAGTACCATCTGTACCAGGGACAAAGTCTCCTACGACTGCAGAGCACAGTCACTCGTTCACACTCACATGCATAGTTTCTTTTTCTACTTTTGTTCTGTCTGGACCTCATCAGTATTACATGCTGTTTATTTTTTAAATGTGTGTGGGAGTGTGTGTGTGTGTGTGTGTGTCTGTGTGTGTGGGTGTGGGTGTGTATGTGTGTGTGTGTTGGTGTGTATGTGGGTGGGTGGGTGTGTGTGTGGGTGTGTATGTGTGCGTGCGCTAGGCTGGTATGACAGGAATTCTGGGGCTCGTACCCATGAGAGAGCTGCTTAAAATATATATTTGGAGTGTGAGAACTGAGCCGTCCTTGTCCTCGATCTCTTTAATTACACACACAGTCCTCAACACACACAGAGTTCAACACACACACACAAATGCCTCCCTGCTTCCTTTCCACACACATGAACACTAGATTGCTGGCCATGCACATGAGCTTTAAGAACTTAAACACACGGTGCTTTCCCTTTATTGTCCCTTCCAGCCATGCACGCGCACACACACACACACACATTTAAGACCCCCAGGACAGACTGCAATGCCTTGGCTTCCCTTTTTGCCCTTGTTGTGGGAAAGGACAGATGGGAATTGAGCTCAGACATATTTAATATTCTCAAACCATTATTACATGCAGTAGTTTCTATGACAGAAACAGCTGGAAGAAGCTGTGTATGTGGGGGGCCATGTGTGTGGCACACTGGAGTGGTAACCATGACCACATCAATCACCATTCCCTTCCTGTTCACTGTTGAGAGCTAATGGTCTCCCCCAACACTCTTTATAGTGCAATCATACACTCACATTCATACATTGGAACACCCAAAGCTGAGCAACGTCACACATTTTCCTTCAAAACACCCAACAGAAGCAGTAAAAGACAAACAGCAAGAGCAACATAACATTTGCATATTGTATTGTCAGTCTATTTTTGTGCAAAAGAGACCAACACAAAAATAGGATGGAAACCATACACACCAGTGAGAAGCAATGATATATAGCCTACATAGTGAATGCACTACTTAACAACTCTGATAGGTAATTAAGGACTGCAGCGATTTAGGGTGTAAGAGCTTCCAGATGACGTTATAAATAGTGTTTCGCTTCAGCTTACTTGATGAATTATAGCATATATACTGATTATAACATTAAAAGTGCATTTTTTCTAAGTAAGTAGTTATATAATTTGGAATCAAATGACCTTTTAACAACAGTATTAACAGCAGTTTGTTCCTTTTTACACCTTCAAATAGACTGAAGAGGAAATTTACTGCGTATCTGCATGCTAGGACATAATCAGCTGCTATAAGCTCCACCACTTCCACCACCACTTTTAGAAATGAAAGTGGCCTCTTCATTTTTGCACTAGACCTTCACTTGTAACCACCTTTGCAGATATGTTTGCAGCAGCATATGCTTCTAGCTCAGCCAACAATTTTTTTTTAATCACAGTTAAGCTCACTGTACAGTGCTATAGGAACTGTATCTGCTGATCTCTTTAAAAAACAAAAACAAAGGATCCACATACAAGCACACTACCTCCCAGTGTCATAAACACCCAACTGTGCTGCGTCCCTCCTCTTTCTCAACACAAAACACATTATTTCACATTCATTGTCACTTGACAATAGACTCCAGATCTACCCTGGTGGTACATGCCACACATGCCATGCACTTACTTCATCAGGGGTGTGAATCTAACACACAAACATCTCTTGTCACTCTTCACTGTATGCTAGAGTAGTAGAAGTAGAAACGCCTTCAGATATCTCAAATATAGTGAAAGTAACTTGTTGTAATAGGAGAGAAAAGAACAGACGGTGAGAAAATTATAGCATCATTGTCTTGTACTAAGGCAGAAAGGTTTCATAATGTTCTAAATTCATTGTTGATGTTGTTGCTGTTGTTTTTAGAATTGGGGCCATAAATAAACTGCATGTGTGTGTATCCTTATGTCATCATCTCAGCATCATCCATGACACAGTCCCATCCTCCCTGCCACGACTAATTTTGCTTCCCGTTGTCTTGCTGAGGCAGTGCTTTCTAAATATAACCTCTACTTGTGTGTACTAGAGTGTGTGACACATACAGCACTGTTGGTTGTGCCAATGCGGCTCTTTGGCATTATTACAGGGTACAGGATGGTAACTTTGGCGAAGAAAATCTGGAACAAATGTATCCGGCCTCAGAGAGACCCATTTGTGTTTTTCAAAGCCCTGTTTACCTCACACAGGATGTTAGCTGGCTGCTTCTGAACATGTAGCTTGTAATTCTTTCACTTGATTGTGCACCGTCATGAGATGTTAATGTCACCTACTGGACAGGAACATGACATTTATTAGCCTCATAACTCAGGCTTTATTTACAGTCCGGGTCAGTCCGGGTGTGCAGTATTTTGATAATGAATAATACATTAGTTAAATATTATTCAGCCTTCAAAGACCCTATATCATTCATTTATCTGTCAGTCTGCTAGTTTACCTAACATACATGCACACATTAATGCTTAATGCAGACTGTGCACTGCATTAACACTGTGCATTCTACTGTTCAGTTGTATACATATTACACAAATATCCCCATGAATCATATATCTCATGATTAGAAAAATATTTTGTATATGTCTTAATTTAAACAGCTGAACTGAGCAATTCAAGTGCAAGTATCTGAACAAAGATATGAATGCATGCACCAATAATGCAGTGCATCTCTCTAATAAGACACCTTTATAAAGGCCTCGTAAGCTGTAACTATGTAGCCTTATTTGTGGCAATAAATTATTTTATTAATGCTTTTTTAAATCAGTTAAAAGCATATTCTGAGAGCAACAATTAAGCAGCCAGGCAGCTTGTTCCCTTGGCTGCTGGAAAAGTTTCCAGAAGTCAAAGGGACCTTGGCCAAATTTCCTTGTATTAATAACTTGTTAAATATTTACTAATTAACTCAGGCAAAAGTGATCTTCCCTAAACATAAAAGTTGTTCTCAAAATTGGCTCAAGTGAATTTTGTTCATTAATTTCTGTGACAGGTATTATTTACAAACTCACAAATCCTGTATGTAATAAGTGTCTGTTGAGAAAGTGTTTCCTATCTGTGGTGGCTGAAATTCTCATATTTTAGGAACAATTTAAAATAAAACATCATGATTTTACACAGTGTTGTCTGGGTTGTTTAAGGACAGGGTTATTTACTGTGTTGAACATGGATTTATAAGTCCCAACAATGTCAATTTGTTACTGTTGTTTCACAGATATGCAAGTTCCCTAAAAGACACAGAAGTATGAGAAGTATAAACCAGTTTGTACACCTGAAAGTGTTTGTGTATCTTCAGTGGCTTATAGGCCATATCAATTTATTACAGAGTAGCCTGGAAAGCTGTAGTACCAGGACCTATTTATAGTCTACTAAATCTAACCCTAATACTGCGATACTGTATCTGTCTTCCTGTGTTAAAATGGCTTCAGGGAGTATTCTTCCATCCAAAAATAGACGGTCACACGGAAATACTGTGTGCCTCGGTGCTGTTCACCCAGTCGATCACGAGTCAGCCTAAAAACAACTGTGGCGTGAAATAAAAATAAAAAGGTACAAATGAATAAAGCCATCCGGGGAGGGGGGGGCACCGGTACCTGCAGTCGGACTCGGTGCCAGTTTGCGCTGTCAGGGAATTCCGGGGACGTACACTGACGTCACACTAGTGTACGCCTCCCTCTCTGTGTGCGTGTGTCTGAGTGTGCGTGGCTCTGTCCCTTTAAAATAGAGCTAAGCGCAATACGATCCCAACCCGGCTGCTGGTGTGTGTGTGAGCCAGAGGAGATAAGGAGCTCGACGCTGAGAGACACAGAGAGACGAGTGAACTGGGCTGTCGCTGAGACGGCAAATGCAGCCATCAAACGGAATAATAAGCCGAATATAGAAGAAGAACAAGACTATCACGGACTGTAGAGAGGCTCTTTGGCCGTCGGGCGGCTCAAGTTTCATGGTTGTTTCGAGAGGAAGCGACAGAGACTAGCAGGGATTATAGAGCTGTAGCTGTGCTCAGCTCAGCCGGTTGGTCGGGAATTTCTCTGCAGACTCGGAGCTCCAAACTTGTGGATAAAAAGACTTGTAACAGCGAGCGTGGATCCCGAGTAACTGGATACGTATTTCTACTTGGAAATTATTTTTATTTTTGGAGCAATCATTGAAAATACTTCAATGACCGGTGAGTACAGGGACTGCTATGTAGCCTGGGAGCATTTAAAAGTCCAGTCAACTGTGTTTTGGTTGTGAGCAGGCAAGTTGATATGATGAAAGAGTCAGTTTAGACAAGATAATCTCCAGTGTGTATGGACGCTGTATGTTTTCCCAATATGCATCTTGGTTATTTAGAACCTCTGGGATTGCGACTCATGACAGTATTGAGTGAATTGTTGTCATTAATTGAAGCGAAACCCTTGATCGTCTTTAATCGATGAGGTGGGGGAATTTCGCTGTATTTTTCTCGACCACGGATGACTCTTTAATCCCACGCTCGCGCTTGTCTCCGTTCGGCGAATTGTTTTCCTCATAGTCATGATTGATCATCTTTACCGGGCATGTTTAGCCGTTCGTTACACGTGGGTGCGAGAAGTTTCTGAAAATTGGCTTTGATGTGAAATTTGGGTCTATGGGATTTTTCTCGGTCAAATGCCCCGAAACACTCCCCGCCCCCCAATTTTTAGTCTTGTGTCAGAGCGAGTAAAGAGCAATTCTATTTGTTTTGGTGGAGAATTCAACCAATCTACATGGCTGATAATGACACCAACTAAGGTCCCTCCACCAGGGAATCGTCCTCATACATTTATTTATGAAGAGGTGATAATGACCTGATAGTCTCATTGCTTTTGGACACTTTGGGTCCTGCTTTGGTCATTTTTGCCTTGAAAACTCATGATCATCCCATGGTTAGAAAAGGGAAGGAGACCTAGAGGACAGGGAGAGAAAATTGCCTGTGTAAGGGGATCTCACGCCATTGTGTGTGTGAGAGTGTTGGTGTGGGTGGCTCTGCCGGCGTAGGAGTGGGGGTGGGCAGGATCACTGAGGTCGGCAGCCGTAAAGTGAATGGATAGCTGCCACCCCCATCACCCCCCAGTCAATCCTTGCGCACACAAAGAGCTGGATTGAAAGGAAGTGATTTGCATCACCTCTCGTTTTGGGGGGAGGGGTGGTGTTTTGGTGCTGCCCTTTAGGTCTGGGTTCCAAGATTAGTTGGTGCACTATAGTCTGATAGTGTTGTTTGGTTAACATGATCAGTCATCTTAGTATCTCCCTCAGGGGGAACAGTAGTCTGAAATGACAAACGAAGGTGACTTTTTGACTTTCAAACTGGCGCTCTTATCTCGGTGCGCTCGATGACGTTAACAAAGCCCGCAGGAGTCAGCAGGTTTGAGTTATGCAAGGTCCCACATCTGAACCCCCAGCTGGCGCGCACGTCTTTGCTGTTGACCTGTGCGTTTTGCGCAGTTTGTGCCTAAATTATGCTCAGAGATAAGTAAACGCATCAAAGCGATGGAAGTTACGCAAAAATAAAGTTGATTATTTTGGGGGCGTGGTAAGATCTTCTCAAGAGAGTCAATAGTTGTCCATATCGGTGGTTGTAATTGCCTCACCGCCCACAAATGTTAAACGGTCGTCATCTATTTCAACTGATTTTCGGACACACGGTTGAGAATTTGCATGCGTGGCTGGCCGCGGGGCTTACTGGTCAGTTTATTGCCCATAATAAACGAGCTCAAATCAGGAAGAGCGAAGTGTGCTGGCATGGGGTCGCGAGAAAAACAACAAAAAAAGAAACCCTTTGAAGGTTCATTTCCGATCGACCAGATCGATTGGCATGGAGACCAGCCGCGCGTTTTGTCCCTGCGTTTGATGTTTGAGGTTGTAAAAAGTTAAGTTGAATCGCTCCACACACTCTTGGCCGGCTGTGCGCTGCCTCAGCTCTCCCCCGCCCCCGTTTGTCCCGTGATCTCAATAGGAGCGTGTGTGTGAATGAAAAATCGCCGCCCATTTACTATGAGTGATGACGAACATGGAGGAATACTGAAGTGAGACACTTGTGCTAGAGGAGAGGGAGAGGAACGGATGACGGTGGAAATGAGGCGTTTATATCAACAATAGTGACTGATTCATATAACTTGAATAAGTAGAAGAGAAGTGCGAGTGTGTCAGGAAAGTTTCCCAATCCCACTTCCCATCCACTGTCATCATATTTAGCTTTAATTGGGTGTTGCTGGATGTCCTGAGTAAATTCCGCATTACTTTGATTAAATCGATTTTTTTCTTTTATTTGTGTGATTGGCATGTGAAATGGGTCAGTAGGTTGGCTTAAAGTGCTTACTCATCTAACACCACCTGGACAGTTGACAGTGATGAAACAAGAGCCATTTGTGTGTGTGTGTGTCTTGGCTGTGTGATAGTCCAGAAAGATTTTTCGGGGGTTCTCTTGCCTCACAACTGTATTTGCTGTGTGCTGCAGAAAACAGATACAGCAAGTGTGTGTGTTTTTTCAAATGAAAACGGGCGGGGGAAGTAGTCAGATGTCATCATGAAACGTCTGTTTGTGTGACACCATGCTGTTGCAGCCTTTCCTGTAAAGAGTGTCACTTTTCCTTCAGACAGCAACACAAAACGAAAGAGAGGGAATAAGGAAGGTGTGGGACAACATCTGCCCTGTTATTTCTCAAACACTGCCCACACACTCCAACAGGCCAGGCGTTAAGCAGGAGTTTTTTGACACTTGTGCCAGCACAGTCGGTAGAAACCAGCTGAGGAATTTCCTGTCACTCTCAGTAGGAACACTGAACATTTAAAGGGGTACTATCAATGCTATTCCAGCTTACTACAATATTTTTACAGTGTTCTTTATACTTAATACTCATTAAATTTATTAAATTACAAGCAGATTTAGTGCTGATTGACCGCCCTCAGTACTGCAGGAAATTACCTGCCGGTTTATTTAGTTTCCTGCAGTGCATGCAAACACTTTAGCTCACCAAGCATGTCCACACAGCAGGGTGAAGGTTTCAGAGATTTGGTCTGGGCCAAGGGGGGCAAAAACTCAGTCAACCAAGTGTGGAATTCCACCATGTTGCGTGACTGCCAACAGTGGATCCTGGTATCTCCCAGCAGGTGAGAGACCAGGAAACTGCTGTGAGCTGAAAAAACTTTTGCACTAGCTGCTGTTTGACAGCTAAAAAAATTAAAAAAAAATAAAAGTGTGAAAACAAAAAACATAGTATTGCTTGTTCTGTTTGATAAAATGCGAGTAAGTTTTGATCATCTTTGGGGTAGTTTAAGTATTTGCAGCAGTAAAAGGATGCTAATGATGTAAACTAAAAAAAAACAAACAAAATAGCACCAAAAGGGGGTCTCAATCTTGCACAATTTAAGACTTCTTCTAAGTTTAAAATAATGCAAAAAAAAAAAAATCATTAAATTTATCACTAACTCAAAAGATGAAGTTCAGAACATCAATAAATATTCTGCTTAAGTGTTTAGGGATCAGCAAGACCCTGCCATACTGCTAGCCACAAGGCTATGACATCCATTACTGAGAGCATTGTTCATACATGCAGCAAAGATCTCACTCCAGTTTCTGTTATACTGTGTTTTTGGACTCAAGAGCAGCAAGGAAAAACAAATCTGCATGATTCAGTCTAGAAGTCATGGAGTGAACTCAGTAAGGGCTTTTTACAGGAGAAGAGTGAGCAATCCAAATGCAGCCAGAAGCTGAGCTAATAGCATGATATAATATCTCAGCATTTTTGACAAAGATTCAACAGTGATGTTAGAGAAAGGAGAATGTTGTCCCTGAATCCCCCCTGGGTGAGTAGATCTGTGTTTCAGGGCAGCAGGGTGTTTACATCCTGTTTGTCAGTTCAGCTGAATAGGAGAAAAAGGGAGAGTTTTCCCTCTAGTTTACTTTCTCTCTGTTATCACTGGCTTTGTGCCACTGATGATAATGCCACAGTGAAGGGGAGGTGTGCAAACCTACGCACTGAGTGTGTGTGTGTGTTTGTGTGTGACTCACACACAGTTACTTACACATGCTGTCACACCTTGGAAAGAATGTTCCTCCTTTCCTTTTTACCTCCCCTCACCTCCTGTGAGTACTTTTGCCCATTTCAACCACACTGGCAAAATAAATGATAAGTTTGCCAATGAGTAGGCCAATGTGCATCATGGGAAAAAAATGCTTAAAAGATCAACAACATCGGTATTTATGGAATCTGTAAACGGTCCTTGGACTCTCTTGGCCAAATGAACAAATGCTGTCGTCATAACAGAGGTGGTCAGCCTGCGTCACAGTCATTCTGATAAAGTCAAAACGATCAGTGCGTAATTACACCCACTATAAGAACAAGCTGCACCAGCCATCTGTACACATGCTGTCATTAACTCTGATGCATATAGGACCCACACACGTTAGTGGGGTTTTTGTTTTGTTTTTGTTACACACACAGACTGCTGATGAGACATAATGTTGTGAGTCCATTGAGGAAGAGGAAGAGGGTGTTGTGTGTGTGAGGTCAGCTTGTCCTGTGTCTCAGTAAACATGTTGATCAGTAAAGACTTCACAGACCCTGTTCCTCTCTGTCTGCCTCGGCTCCTCGAGCTCAGTTAAATAACTGTTAGAGAAGACGCTACCGGTTTCCTGGGCAACTGTAACCAAGGAAGCAGAGTCCCTTGTCTTGTTTAGTGCATTTCTGAACTAGTCAGTGTGTGTTTGTGTGAGTGTGTGTGTGGTAGCTCTGGATGTGGAACAGAAACACCAGGAGAGACACAAACCAGTATAAGTGAAGGGGATTTTGAGGCTGTTTCATTGAAAAGAGTCAGCAGAGTGATGTTCTGCTTTGTCCTGGGCTTTTGGTAGTGAAGTTAAGAAAAAGTTGGGGGACTTTTGAGTTTACTCAAGTGTGGAAATCGAGAGTTACCATGATTGAGCTATTGTCAGTTGTTAATGAGACACCCACGTCTTCTCAGATATCCGGTTTGTCGGGATTTACACGCCGTTTTCCTTTCTTTAGAGAAACAAGCCAGGTGTTGAGTCATCCCTTTTTTGTTCTGTCTCTTACACAGACAGCATTAAGCACAAAGTCTGTCGTGAATGTTTCCTCTGTAACACCAAGAATCTCTGTCTGTATCAGGGTACAAGTGACTGGAAGGAGGAGTTATTCACCATACACACACACACACTCACTCACTCCCTCCCACTCTTATTCTCCCATCATACGTTTGTCATTCACTTTTACCAGAAGCCAAACAAGGATTTTCACATAACACCCAGGTTCAGAGCCAAGAAAAAGGCTTTTCAACTCATTAGACAGTCTGTTTTTTCGGTCAAGGCTTTGTGAGTCATTAGTTGTACACACGTGCCGTTCATACAAGATGAGTGTGTGTCTGAAACGTATCGTAGAAGCGATGACTGAAACCGACCAGGTTGACGTGTTTCACATCTTTAGAGGCTCATATTAGTCACATACATTCACTTTCATTTACTTTTAAGTAGAGCCACTTTTAAACGCATACAGTTCATATTTTTTCAACAGAAGCCTCAGTCTTCAAACCCCTCCCTTAGGCCTCTCTCTCTCTCTGTCTCTCTCTCTTTGTTCCTCTGACACACACACACACACCCCCCTTAGGGAGGCCTACTTCCTGTGGTTGTGACGACAGCTTCCTCTCCCCTCAGAGCTCTGTTCCCCTTCTCTTTAACGTCACACACACGTGCATCAAAGCTGTGTGTGTGTGTGTGTGTGTGTGAGAAAAGAAAGATGCACCACAACAGCGCCCACCCCACCCAACCCCTTCTTTTTTTTTTTCCACAAACAGATAAAAATGTAGACTAACGGTTTCTTGCCAGTGCGTAACTGGGGTCCGGAAATCAACATTTTACTGTCATGAACTCATTGCAGCCAAAGCATTATTTAGACTGTAAAAAACCAGTGGAAAAAGAGGCGGTGACAAACCAGCCAGCGCACTGACAGGCTGACCACCAGCAGTCAAAACAAAACAGCCTTTGGTTGGTGGCTGCTGTAAAACTGAAGCAGCTCACTGTTGTTTAAAAACTAGTATCAAATGTTCAAATAAGACGCAGGCAGAGGTTAAATGCTTCAATGCTTGATCTTCCTCCCTCTTTGCTTTAAACCCCACTATATCATGGTCAAATGTAGAGCAGATGTGAGGGTGTGCACATATAAACCAGAAGCAGACAAAGTCAGACAAATAAGATCTTTTATCTGGCCTATTTTGGCTGCCTGTCAGGAAGCTGCAGAGCAAAGAAACGGCCTGGGGGCAAATGGGGGCAAATGCTCTGTCCCCTGGATAAAGTGTTGTGTTGTTTAAGTGGATGTTAGCAAGAGCTAATATTCAATGAGGGAGATGCTTCCATGTTTGTGTGCAGGAACAGTGTTTGCTTGCCGTGTCCTCAGCTGACCCAAACTCCCCAGAGTGTGCTGATTAAAACAGCATCCTCTGATTTTTCTGTGTGTGTCTGTGTAAGGATGTGGACGTGATGAAGTTAGCCCGTATCGCTGTCTTGGAAAGGCATTTGCTGACGTTTGCACATGCACAAACAAATAAACACACATGTGCACAAGCACACACGCAGGGAGCCTAGCAACAAGGTGGGGGAGGACGGATGGAGGAGCTGGCTGTTCCTCTGTGGGTGTGTGTTTGAGAGAGAGAGAGAGAGGGAGAGAGAGGGAGAAATGCATGGTGTTTCCTTCAGAACACGATCTCTATCTGGGACTGATTATGTAATGACCAAATGGAGTAGAGAGGGCGAGGGAGGACAGAACAAGACGGACGGAGGGAGGGAGGGAGAGAGAGAGAGAGAGAGACAGGACCATTCATGGCCTTTCCGTCACCGTCTGCCAGACGCTGCAGAACCTTTCCCTCTCTCTAATTTCTGTTATCTGTCATTTCTCCCTGCCTTATCTGGTCAGTTCTTATCAGACGGACCCCACAGTGACTTTGCTAAGGCAGTAACACTCTCCAGCTACCTGACATTACACCCTCAAGCTTTTTAGTTTTTCAGTAGTCTTGTCCCACGTGTACCAGCCTCTCTCACCTCTCTTTCTAAATGTAATATTGATTAAAACTACCATGCTGTAAAAAGTCAAATATCAAGCTTAGTGAACCATTCATCTTGTATCGATTGATAAATCCTGAAATTTTACTAAAGCAAGTAATAAAAATGATACCAGGATGAAAAAAATTCTACTTTTCCTAGTTTTTTTTTTAGCTAAATTGCTGGAAAGAAACAGAATTTTTGCACCGGCCCTGATTGATATTTTTTGCAGTGTATGTCCTCACTGCCTCCTCCAGTTTTTTTTCCTTTTATTGCCTCAGTGTGGTTGCCTAGCTTGAGACTGAAGCAGGCCATTGGTTGGCATGGGAGAGGAAGGGTGAATAAATTAAGGCCACTGCACAGATGAGATGGACGTCATCTGAACAACTTTATTCCAACCATTCGTTTCCTCCAGCTGAAGCCAGTGACTAAGCAAGCTTTCCTGTGCACAGCCACAAGCTCATGACATTGGTTTGTGTGTCATGTGGGACTATGTTGGATTCATTTATTTTGCTTGTGTGTGTCTTTGTTTGACTGCACAGAGGATCCAACAGCCCGTTTATTTTCCTCCTTTTCGGTTGGCTTCGTTTGCGACAGTTGGCCCAACTTTGTCTCTTTGCCAAAGCTCCTTGCTCAGCTTCTCTCAGCTGATAGTTGCTATTGCTGGAACAATAAGTTGCGTAACTATGACGGCGAGGGTGTTGACAGTAACAGTTCTTTGATGTCTTCTGTCAATGGGGGGATTTTACTTGAACAAGATAAATCATAGGGGAATTTTTTGATGGAACAGTAAAGTGAGTCAGTTATTCGGTAATAAAGAAAACATTTGAAAGCTTTCTCTTAGAAGTCTATCAGGACAGAAGCATCAGCCGTTAAGTCACTTAAACTATTTTCAGTCACTGTTCTCAGCTGTATAGAAGATCACTACAGCTTGTTGCGGAATTGTTGATGTAAAAGTGAAAGCAAAAATCTCATCCAAGCCATTACGAAGCTTTTAAATTTCTAACACCATATTTTTTTCTAGGCAATTTTTTTTTCATTTGATCAGATTTTTCAAACATTTTTGATTTCAAAATTGCAGACAAAATGTGCCTAAGTTTACGTGATTGTGAAACAGTTCAATTTGTTCGCAGAATTCAACCTGTCACTTCTTTTAAACTTGTGGTCTAAAAAGTCCTCTCTCGGCCACAACCCAGCAGCTCGCCATCACATCCTGTTTATCAATCTAAACTCACACACATGCACAATCAACCCAAGAGGTGCACTTCATTAGAAGCAGAAATTACATCACAAGTCTGAGAAATTCCCGCTGTTGTCACAGCTGTGACTGCGCAGAAACACGCCCCCGGTCACCTGACTGTAAGTGGTGTCCCAGGAGGGCGGCGTTCAGGGTGAGCGGTTTGGGGTAAGCCCTCTTTCAGGGCATGAGTCATCGGGGGTTCCCCGAAAAATGAAATGCGTAACGCACGCAAACAGATGCACGCACACTCTCGCTTTTTTTTTTTTCCGTACACGTATAGTACTAAACACTAATTTCATCACTTTGGTAACATCTGATACGACCTGAGCGAGGATGTAACACTGTCTGCTGTCTTTGTTTACTATCTGGTTTCAGAGTTGTGAGTTTCCCGCACTGTGCTGTTAGAGTGGCTGTGAGCAATGTGATAGCCAGGGTAGCAACTGGATTAGAGGACCGTTTGGTCACAACAGACATAAACACACACCCTCTATAAAAGTAGTAATTACAACCTCGCCACTGTGTCCCTGTTTGCACTCACCAGTCAACTCAGTCTCTTGCTAGAGTTCTTTTAGTATTTCTTTTTCTTTGTGCATCTCATTTAGAACTTATACCCTGGCACTTTCTCCTTCCTTCTGTCCTTTCTCCATTATTCTATGTGTTTTATTACTTTACTTTTTCCCCAGCACTACCCTTCTACGCTATAGTTGACTTAGCTGGGCCGCCTCTTCCTGTTAGAGTGAGATCAGCCTCATTTGTGTGTCTGCTGCCTTTTTAAGCTGCACAGTCAGTCTCACCATTGTGTCCATGTGAGAAGAGAAAGAGTAAGTGAACAAGAGCCCCCCTCGCTCCCATTGTGTCTGCCTCCCTGCTGATTTAGCCCTTCGTCTCTGAGCCACCTTAAAGTTTTCCACACAGCTCTGAAATCAGGCTTCACCTCAGATGTCAGGAAACCAGGAGGGGTGAGAGTAGTGATGACATGCAGCCTAGAAAGTCAGAGGAGACGCACCAGGACAAAAGAAGTTGTCAGTTCTTACTGAAAGCAAAGACTACCCCCATCCCTGAATCATGTCTAATGCTTTGTGGTTTAAGGTTTATGACAGTTTTGATAGTATTGTTTTTAGTATGGCTTCTTATTGTTTTCATGACAGCTTGACATGAATGTTTTTGTCTTCTGTGTCTTTCAGGGTTGAGGAGACCCCAGAGAGATGATTGGCAGCCGAAGCTGAGACTTAACACAACTGTGAATCAATAACTTGGTGCTACTCTAAAAGGTATGCTCAGCAAGAGTACGTGTGTTTGTTTCAGTTTGCTTTTGAGCATGTCAGGGCCGCCCCTGACAGTTCGCCTATCTTCACATAGCAGCAGAGCCTGCTGGATGATGTTGCCTATGAGGTGCAAGGGGAGAGATAGAGAGGGCGGTGTGTCAATGTACAGCACTCCTCTTGACAAGCTGGAAGCGATTGAAATATCCCTTACTAGGCTTTAAATAGAGACAGCAAGATCCAGAGTTAGTGGGAGGAAGAAGGGAAGTAAAGAGGAACTGGTGGGAGGAGGGACTGTGTATGACCAGATCTAATTTTGGAAAACTGGTGAAAGAGTGCTGCGCTGTGCAAGAGAGATGAATCATAACCTGTGTGTGCATGTCTGCTCTCCAACTAATGAATTATACATTATTTGTCACATAAAAATATTATAACTGTGTGCTTTGAACATTTGGAGCTGCAATTCATGAGACAACAGTTTTCTTTAAGTCACACACCCACAGTGATGAAAATTAAAGATACTAAACTGATGATCCTGTCATACTTAAATTCATGTGATATCAATCAGTGCAAGAGGGTGAAGTCATCAGATCAGGCAGGATAAAATTTTTAAGCTTTAATCTTACTTAACAGTGTACAAAGTTAGGATTTAAACTGATTTTATGCTTCAGTATAATTGTGTTTGTTAGTGTAAGTTTTAAACAGCAGTGGTGAAAAATCAGGTGCAAATACATCCCTCTCAGGTTTTGTCAGGAATCTCTTTTGTTGTCTTTTTTGAATCGAGGCTCTTTGAAACACAGACTTCTTTGTATCTTGACACCTTCTGCCTTTTGTATTGTGTGTGTGTTTGTGTGTGTCCGGTGTTTTAGAAAGCAGGGAAAGGAGGGAGTTATCTCTCAGCTTCTTTTATGCATTTTCCCCTCAACCGCTTTCCTTTGTGTCATCTCGGTCTATGTGTGTGTGGGAAGGTGTGTGGGCGTTTTCATGGCACCGTTCCTACTCACCACTTCACTCCACCTCCCTCCATCCCTTCCCTGTTCTCCATCTCCATCTTTTCTCCTTAATCTATCTTTCCATCCTGTTCAGACCGTCTGTCGCTGCTGCCCCCCTCTCCCTCTCCATCACGTCTGCCGTAATGAGATTAAACCTTAGTGTATCCATCGGGCATGAACACACACACACACACACACAGTTTATATACACACACTCTAGAGAGCGATGCAGCACACACATCTCACACACACAATCATCCACTTAAGAGAGCTCACTATTCTCTTTCAAATGCACTAAATCAGCACAGGCCTGATGCAGCTTGCACACTTGGCATTGCTTCCAACACCACACACACTCACACTTGGCATGTGACCAAGGCCTCTCACTCTTAGTCTTTTGCTCTGTCTCTTGTTATCAGGAGGCCCATGGTAAGGATTACAGTTACCCCAGGTCTGTCCTCATAGGTGAGCTCCCCACTGAGCCATCTGGGCTTCTCTAGTAATCCTGTTTTGTATTGACTGGCTTACTGGCGCCTCCTACAGGCCATATACAGCAGCCAACTATGGACAAAGACACCCATCCATGATTTGAGACCTTAAGTTAATTCAGGGTGTACATGTTTCTAAGGGCAAAATGTCTTAACTAGATCAGAAAGCAAGGAAATTACAATGATGAAAATCAAATGTAAATAAGGCTTAAAGGGTTTAATTCAGGTTCTCTCTGCAGTCACAGTAAGCTCTTTCCTGCCCTATATTCTACTAACACCCTCCCTTTTCTGCTGGCAAGCTCTCCAACTCACACACATACACACACCAACTAGCCTATATAATAGAGAGCCCACTGGCATTTATTGACTTTTCAGTGTGTCTCTGTCTCGCTGTTCTCATAGTGGCTCTCCTGTTCTTCTCTCTCTACAGCTGATAAGCTTTGGGGTTCTTGGTGCTAAAGCCAGAGGAGTCGGACAGTACAGATATTCTCAGTGTTGGATTGAAGCCCTCTCTGTGCTGCAGTGGAGGGCTTCACAGACACAGCTAGTTTGGTGAGTACAAGCTCTTTAATTCACTTTAATCACAGACTCTGTTTTTTAAGTTTGTAGCATACAGTTCAGAATGTTAATGTAAGTTAACACTTTAAAGAAGGATGTTTAAATCTAAATTGATGTTTTAAATAAGTCTTCTCTTTTAAACTGCTGTATTTAAGTTAAAGAAGGGATAACAACAGTTTAAAGAAACATTTCTGAGTCTGAGTCAGAATCTCTAGAATACATCCTTTTGATTTGATGAGCTGACAGTACAAAAGATTTGAAGGTAACTTTTCAAATCCTGGTCTTTGTTGCATAATAAGAAGTCTTACATTGGACCAAAAAATCTACTTTGGATGCCATACAATTAAAAGGATTGTGACACTTTAATTGTTTAGTATTATAATGTCTATTGTATTTTCTTACAAAAAATATTTAATGAAAGGTCTTAGGTCATTATCACATTTTTCAATACCATTACATATGTAAAATTTCATTATGTTATAATTAATATGGCTTTTTTATAAAAGCATGTGAGTAAACTAAGTATTTCTAATATTCACAGGCTGGATGCATCACGCAGTAGAGCAGTTTGGCGGGCGTGGCACACGGGATTCCTTCCCTCTGGATGGACTCAACCGGGGACCATGGGCTCCCGTGGGCGGCCGCGCCTGGCAGCCACCTGCTAGGTCTGTAGCTATGACAACACCAACACAAGAACTTTTACTAACCTCTTTGTTAACTGAAATCCATCAGGCTTAACCTGTTATTAGAGCGGTCCAGGTCAATGTTTTTGCATCAGAACTGAAGTAAAAGCTCTAATCTACTTAACAACTTTGTCGTAAAAACTGTTAAGAAACATCATCTGACTGCACCATGTGTGCTGTCTGTGTTCCTCATCAGGTGTTCGCCTGGAATGAACCAACACCAACTCTTTTCCCATCTACCTCCTGGTCCTATGGGCGGACTGAACCATCCCAGTAAATTCTTTAGTAATGGGTAAGACATGCAAGCAAAGGGCTAATTCATTAGCATAAGACTACATAATAAAGAAAGTTTATGGTGTCTTTTTTTGGTGTTTTTTTATATTGTGTAATCCTTTTGTCCTTTTTATGTGTCCAGGCCCATGCGAGGTGGTGAGAAGCTTGAACTCCCTCAGCCAGTGTTACAAGGTCTGCAGAGGGAGCAGCAGAGACCACCTCCTCATCATCTTCATCCTCCACCTCCTCACAGAGCATGGGAGCAACTTGGACAGCTGTATGAATCCCACCTCCCTCCTCAAGGGCATCCTGTTGTGCCCCTGCCCAATGAGCACTCACTTCGTCTCCACAATGGAGGCTATGCAGCCAGCGGTGGACCTCCCCCAAACCCCCATCATCCCCCCAGTAGGCCAAACCAATTGCTGAAAGTGAGTAACAAACCTACAGGGGATTTCATGGCAGAGTTTGTCAAAACAATTATCATAGGTGGAAAAAATGACTCTGTTTACGATTTCTGTGTTGTTTTTCCTATCTCTTTTAGTTTGGGGGTCCTCAGGAGCAGCATGTTCCCAGGGGTCCACCATTGCTGGGAGATGAGATGTGGGCTCAGGTGCACCAGGTAGGTGCTTTGTAATTGGCTATGATCATATTTCATCATCCATATAGACATAAAACAGTCCCCATTCTGGCTGTCTTTTCTGTTGCAACCAGACAGATAAAGACACACTCTATTTTAAGCCCCCGTCACTGAGATCAGGCTGAATAATTCAGCAAAGGAATGTTTTTGCACTGGTACTGCAGTGGTTGCTCTAGTTGTCTTCATCTGCCATACCATTGATCCTTTCATTTTTCTCTTTACAGCAGAGAGGCTACCCAGGAAAGATGTTAGGCGGTCAGCTGAAGAGGCCGGGCCCTCCACTGGGAGAGCACTCTGTTATCCAGCACACTCCACCGCCATCACTGCACCCGTCTTCTCGCTCTGCTGCCGAGGACTGCCCTAGCCCTAGCAAGAGGAAAAAGAGTTCAGATCAGGTAGAAGACAAGAAAAAACTTTTTTTTTTCCTGATTTAACAAAACAGCCACACTAAGTGTCAATTTCTAACCTCAGTCATAGGTTTCTGTTGCATTTTGTTGGTAATTCTTATTAATAGACTCTTTAAAATGACGCACATTGCCTGTGTAGGTATCCCATCCTGGCTTGCAGCGTTTCCCTGGCCAGGCTTTATCTCAGCACCAGTTGTCGACCCACCATCTCCCTCCAAAATCTCCCTTCTGGAACCCCCTACACAAGAACAACAGCACTCCCTGGCAGCCACAGACTTCTGACCATAAGAGCTCTCCATCACAAGAGTTCCAGGTTCATAAAGTAAGAAAAAATCTCTTCATTACTGGACATACAGTAGTTGGAGCCAGAGTTGATATTTTAATGTTGACTGCAAAAAACAGGAAAACTCTAGTTTGACTTAGTAGTGCTATAGAAGTATTGATTCTATTAGCTGACTAGACGGTAGTATTTCTGGCTTTGCCCTAATGTGTTTTATATTACTCTAATCATCATTTGATGTAATGTTGCTCATCCTTTATTGTTTAACAGGAAACCAACAAGCAAGGAATGGGCAGCTACACCCAAAAGTCCTCTCCCGTCTCTTCTGCCCCTTCAAACCTCTCCCCTCTACCAAACTCCTCTCCCAGAAGCTACAAACATGGATGTGCTCCTCAGCTCCAGAAAGACGCATTCCAACCTCAGGCTGTAAACCAGCAGTCCCCTCACTCTTCATACCCCAGCCCCAGCTCCAAACTGGGATTAGCTCCACCCTGCCAGGCCATGGAACCTCGTGGTCCTCACAACCAGAGAGGCCCTCTCATTGGGGGCCAAGGTGGCAGCCAAGCTACCTCTCACATTGCATCAACCCCAACTAGGGGAGACAGAGATCAACACCTACATGCCCAGTCGTCACCAGCAAACCCTGCAACCAGCAACAAGAGCAGCAGCAGCAGTAGTAGTGTGCCTTACATCCACTTCCAGCCTCGTTCAGGGCTGGGGCACCAGGGTCCAACTCCTCCAACTCCTCCTGCCAGCAGCACCTCAGTACCTCAGCAGCAGAATGGGCCCCATGAGGCCTGGAGATACCAGAGCAGGCCCAGCAGTCACCCCCTAGTGAGTACAAGTCATTCATGCAGTAGCTTCTTTGTACCACATCCGTAAAAGTTTGCTTGGAGCAAATGTCATTATTTAACACTACGTGTTTTTACTCAGTTCGATATAACCATGAATCCAACTGCAGATGTTAAGATATTGTACATTTTTAAGGTAGTGAATTAAAACGTATTTTGTGTGTGTCCCCTCAGGAGCCAGGCATTTACAGGCCTCCAGGACTGCTACCTCAGCACCAGCAGAGCAACAATCAGATCGTGGCTAGTCGGGTTCCAGGTCCCTCCCAACACCCTCACCATCATGTCAGTCCTCCTCTGCCTCCCACCAACTCCACCCGAACACCTGTCATCACCCCCAATCTCCCTGTATCACAGGCCGCCTGCTCCATCAGCGGCTATAGCAGCAGCTCCAGAGGTGCAACTATAGTTGGTGTTTCTTCACAAACCTCAGCACCCCCTGCTGGTTGCCCTGTGAACACTGGCAGAAGTAATAACAGTTGGCAGAGAGAAAGAGAAGTCTCTCAGACCTCCAGCAGTGGTGTAACTAGCCCTACCTCTCAGCTGGATGTTTTGCTGCAGCCAGGATGTCAAAGAGGCCAAACTGCCACTGCCAACCAGTCTCACAAACAGGGACTGCCTGTATCACAGCAGCGGGGACCCCCAAAATCCCAGCTGATGAAGGGGAAGACATCTTACTATGCTCAGGCTGAACTGCAACCTCCTCCATCTTCCTCCACGTCATCTTTGTTCTCCTCAGGGAAGCAGAGAGCAGGGGACAGTGTGATTACAAGCAGTGTTTCAAATCCTCTTCCTAGCTCTCCCACTACATACGGCCCAGGTTCCTGCTCCACTGTCAACTCTTTCCCTCAACCATCAAATTCCTTGTCCTCCAGACTGCATCATCAGCAAGAATCTGCCTCAACACAGGCATACTCTCAGCCCCGGATTCGTCCACCAGCTCCGCCTTCTGTCCCTCAGTCCATCGAAGAGGCTCTAGACAAGCTTGATGCAGAGCTAGAGGGTCACATGCAAGCTGAAGAAAAAAAGAAGAGGGAAAAAGAGGAGCAAGTGAGAAAAATGAGAGAAGAGGAGAGACGGAAAAGAGAATGGGAGATGAGACAAAAGCGGGATGAGGAGAGAAAGAGGAAAGAGCTGGAAAAGAGAGAGGAGGAGAACAAAAAGAGAGAACTAGAAAGACAGGAGGAGGAGAAGAGAAGGAGAGAATGGGAGAGGCAGGAGCAGGAGAGAAAGAGGAGGCGGGAAATGGAGAGGTTGGAGGAGGAGAGGAAAAAGAGAGAATGGGAGAGGCAGGAGGAGGAGAGGAAAAAGAGAGAATGGGAGAAGAAGGAACGTGAAAAGAGGAGGCGGGAGTGGGAGAGACAAGAGGAGGAGAATAAGAGGAGAGAGGCAGAAAGGCAGGAGCAGGAGAGAATGAAAAAAGAAATGGAGAGGAAGGAGGAAGAAAAGGAAAAACAAAGAGCGCTGGAGAGGAGAGAGGAGGAGAAAAAGCAAATGGAGCAAAAGAGGGAGGAAGATCTATGCAGTTCAAAAGGCAAAGAGCAGACCGCTTTTGAAAATCTGGAGAGACTGCTCTCTGGTAAGACCTCCCCAACACCTCCACCTCCTCGCCTGTGCTCTGTCACTGCACCTTCTTCAGGCCCACTGCCCCCCAACTCCCAGACTTCACCCCCCTACCCATGGCTAAGCCGCGGTGGCACGCCCAACTCAACTACCCCTGTAGAAAGGTTGCGGCCGCCTCCCCTCACACCTCAGACTGAGTATGCCAGGGAAAAGCAGAGGCAGAGGGAGATGTGGAGCAACAATGGCGGAACGACTTTCAGTCCCTCATCGACACACAATACCTCAGGGATGAATCAGTCGGTGTACCCCAACAAGCCCCCGGCGATGCAAGCTGCACCCAACCAATCCAAAGACTCAGCCAAGGAGAGAGACAGCCAGCGCTCTGTCCCCACCTTGGCACTCAGAGAGCCCCCCAAACTGTATCAGGCTTTCCCCAGGGAAAATCTTCCGCCACCACCTTTATCCACTACAAGGGGAATCCTCAACAAACAGGTGACAGGGAATGGTTTGGAAAATGCGAGGAGCTGCAGTGCTTACTCTGACAGTGCTCAGTTTGAGGAAGAGCCCTCGGAATTATCCACATTGCTCCCTGATGGCCTGGCTAACATCATGGCCATGCTGGATGAATCTATCAAAAAGGAAGAAGAGATGTATAACAGTGAAAAGACTGGGTCCACTGGCCTTCTAGATAACTTTTCTCCTAATGTTCAGCCTATTAAGAGCTACCTGTGTGCCCCAGACCTTATTCCAGCAACAAAGCATCAACCCAACCAGGAAGATTTTGGATCCAACGCGCATGCTAGCCCTCCAGTGCTCAGCCGCCAGGGCTCTCTGGCATCACCCTGCAGCCGTACATCTTCTCTCAATGAGGAGGATGAGGACTATCTTAAACCTTCTCTAAATGCCTCTCTCAACCCTAAACAGTCGATGGACATTGGAATTGGAGTGGGTAACACCAATTACCGCCACAGTGACCTGGCTAAACTTTATGGCTTTCCTGAGCATTCTAAAAGCGAGGCTGATGAGGAGGAGGAGGATGAAGATTCTGAGACCCCATCTTGTTCTCCACCACCCCAGAGACCCCACCTCCACCAAACAGGTGTAAACAGCATGTTCAAATCCCTGGCAACGGTCCTAGAGAGCCAGAAATATGCTTACCGTGGTGGTCCTTTTGGGCGACCCCCTCCATCTGCCCTGGTTGGGGTCAAATATTCCTCTTCACTGTCACTGGGCCCTGACATCTGCCGTCAGCAGCAAGGCAGTTCTCCCACGTCAGATTCGACCAATCCACCATTCAGTCCCTGTGTCCCATCTAATAAGTCTTCTCCTCCTCTACAAGAAGACAAGAAAGTGAAAATAGAAAATGCTGATGTTTGGAGAGATGAAGAAACAGAGGAAAGAATAAACTCTATCAAAGAGGAGAGGATTCCTACCATAAAGCCTATTAAGGTGGTGAAGGAGGAACAACTGCTAAAGACCATCTCTGAGTCTTCTCTGGCAGAGCTGGGCAAGAGCTGTGAGGTCTCGCTTAGTCGACAGAACCTTTCAAACACAAATTTTCTTGATAAATCCAATGGCCATTGCAGAGTTGAAGACAGACACAAATCAGAGAAAACAAAGGAACACAGAGAGAAAGACAGGAACAGGGATCGAGAAAGGGAGAAAGAGAAGAAGAGGAAGCATGGTCACAGCCACAGTAGCAGCAGGAAACATGAGGACAGAAAAGAAAAGAAGAAGCATAGAGAAAAGAGAGAGGAGATGGCCTTCTCTTCCTCCTCTTCGTCGTCATCATCATCATCGTCATCATCTTCTTCATCTTCTTCATCTTCTTCATCTTCATCTTCCACTCATTCCAGCTCCAGTCACAAGCGGCACAAGGATGGCAAGAGCCATAAGGAAAAGAAGGATCGCAGAATTCTTGGGGACCTCAACCTCCAGAGCAAGGAGGGATCTGAGAAGAATCGGGGTCATTATGTCACAGATAAGAAGAAGCGTAAAGAGGCGTCCGGCGCCAGCTCCACCAGTGAGGGGAAGGATGCAGAATGTTCCTCTGAGCACAAAAAAGGCTCTGAATCTGGTTCCTCATTAGTTTCGACAGACTTCTTAAAACTGAAGGCACTGTCTGATGGGCCACCCAAGGAGCTAAAGATTCGCTTGATCAAAGTGGAGAGTGGAGACAGAGAGACATTCATTGCTTCAGAGGTGGAGGAAAAGAGGATCCCACTGGAGGAAATCAGCATCAAGAACACTGCCAGTGAGATCATCAGGTCTTGCAAGTAAGTGTGGGAAAATTTTACAAAAACACATATAATGTGAAATTTCTCATCTCATGAATTCATGAACTTGTAAAGATTGACACATTTTTTCGTACCACACACCCAGTCTAAATTCCCTTATGACACTTCTGTAAAGAAGTAGAAGTATTAGAGAATTAGATAATAAAGCATGTTGCTCATGACTCCAGTAGTAGTAGAAATAAAAACCTATGTTTTGTACCTTTGGATGTGTTAACGTGTTTTGTTTTGCTTTTTAGGGGGGCCAGAGTGAAAGGGAAGTTCAAGGAATCTTATTTGCTCCCAGCATTCTCCGTCAAGCCCATCATGACCTCAGAGGAACCCATCCCAAGGGAGAAACTCAACCCCCCCACACCCAGCATATATGTATGTCACTTTGTTTACTAAATTTTACATATTTTTAAACATACACACTATCTTTCCTTCAGTCTTTGGTCTATCATTTAAAACCTCTAAGAACTTAACTTTTAATGAATTAATATACATTGTAATAAATAGCCACAAGTATGCTTATGAATCAACCAACTTTAATGCTAAATCAGAAAGCAAAACTGATACATTTTTTAAGGTAACATAACAGAAGTGTCTTAATATTTAGTGTATGCTGAAGACCGTTAATAACATGCATGTGCTGCCCTCTTGTGGTGATTCACTGTCCTGAAACAGTTTGTGATTCTGAGTGCTGACAGAATGTTTCTTTCTCTGTAGTTGGAGAGTAAGAGGGACGCCTTTTCTCCTGTGCTGCTGCAGTTCTGCACAGACCCCAAGAATCCTGTCACTGTCATCAGAGGCCTGGCTGGATCTCTCAGACTCAGTAAGTTAACACTTCGAGTGACTTTATACACAGTTTCTATCTACCTTCTAACAGCAGTATTGACTACATAAAAAAACATATAAGTACACAGATGTACCATGCACTTGAATCATCATAGTCTCAAAATTTGTGTGTTTAATGTATCCGCTCCTTTTATTTTAGACCTGGGGCTGTTTTCTACAAAGTCACTAGTGGAAGCCAACGCAGAGCAGGCAGTGGAGGTTAGGACTCAAGTGCAACAGCCTGCTGATGAAAACTGGGACCCAAGTGGGACAGGTCAGACGTGGCCCTGTGAGAGCAGCCGCTCCCACACCACCATCGCAAAATACGCCCAGTACCAGGCCTCCAGCTTTCAAGAGAGTCTTCAGGTAAATACATTCTGCTCCTGCTGCCACTGTTTCTCAACTCAAATACACTAAATATTTCAGTTTAAAGCCAGGCAGAGGGCAAGGACTTGAATGTCTCTGTGATCTGTCTTCAGGAGGAGAAAGGCAGCGATGAGGAGGACGATGAAGATGAGGAGAAGGAGAAGAAGCCATCCAATAGTTCTGATACCCCAAGCAAGGACAGCTCTAAAGAGAGTAGCAAGTAAGAATAGTTTTATAGAGCATAAACTACTAAAACATTGTTGTTGCAGTTTGTAGTAATGTTGTGTTTTTTTCATCAGTGCTGAGCAGAAACCAGTGGGGAAGATAATTAAATTTGGCACCAACATCGACCTCTCAGATCCCAAGAGGTAAGCAACTTAAACATATCATATCAACCACAATCTCTATGGCTAAATATGGTGATCTCATGCCCTCCAAAGGTCATGTTTCAATACTGCAGCTTTTGTATAGTAAGAGCATGTATAGATACTCTGTGCTAATCTCAATACTTTGGCTTCTCCAAAAGATTGGGATAAGGTCCTCACAAAACCAGAATGTAATCACTTGCAAACAGTAGTTTTAAGCTTTTTCCAATTCTTGCTTGATGAGTAAGCTATTCAAGCATGAACCTTCCTAAACCAACCTTTATATTATCACCTTTTACAATTAACCTGTGGAAGCAGCTGATTTCGACGTTTGCACAACTTGTTGTGTCTATTGCTACCAATGTCCCAATTTGCTAAAAACATGTTTCTAGCATCAAATTCAGATTAAGCATATTTACAAAAATCAGTGAAGGTGTTGAGCCAGTATGTTAGTAATGTTTAAACAGAATGGCAAATTTTATCTGTTTTATCTTTTATGGAATTGGTGTTTTACATTACCTCAGACAAAAGTTGACAGTAGAGTTCTGACCTGTGATCTCCGCTCAGGTGGAAGCCTCAGCTTCAGGAGCTGCAGAAGCTGCCGGCATTTATGCGTGTAGCATCCAGTGGAAACATGCTGACCCATGTCGGACACACCATCCTCGGCATGAACACTGTACAGCTTTACATGAAAGTTCCAGGGAGCCGAACACCAGGTAAAGGACACTGACACTCCATCACTGTATGTCTATAATGGGTGAAAGATGCCTTTTGTGAAAGAGAAATACAATAACATATTTTGTCCTTATTCAACAGGTCACCAGGAGAACAATAACTTTTGCTCAGTGAACATAAACATTGGCCCTGGAGACTGCGAGTGGTTCTCGGTCCATGAGAACTACTGGCAAGCCATCAGTGACTTCTGTGAAAAGTGAGTAGATGGAGACAAATTCAAAAATGCAAGCTGACACCACACAGATTCATGCATTAAGACGTTATACACAAGGTTAATTTATGTTGCTGAGCCCTGCACGTTCCTACGTGCTATCCGCTCTGACAACTTTTTCTCTGATGTAATTAGGCATGGAGTGGATTACCTGACAGGATCATGGTGGCCGGTGTTAGAGGACCTCTACAACGCTAACATCCCTGTGTACCGCTTCATCCAACGGCCTGGAGACTTGGTGTGGATCAATGCTGGAACCGTTCACTGGGTTCAGGCTGTTGGTTGGTGCAACAACATCGCCTGGAATGTTGGACCTCTCAATGGTAAGGAGTGTACCATCCAGGGACAAAATGATAACCATACTAGCAACAATATTAAGAACAATTTGTAAGATGGTGTTTTTTGCTTAAACATGTTTCTCATGTATCTGCAGCTTACCAGTACCAGCTGGCCCTGGAGAGATTTGAGTGGAATGAAGTGAAAAAGGTCAAGTCCATCGTCCCCATGATCCATGTGTCTTGGAACGTGGCCCGCACGGTCAAGATCACCGACCCAGACACCTACAAGATGATAAAGTAAGTACAGACAAACTGCACTCAGTAGCAACTTAATTAGTAGCACAGTATGTTGCTGAAAATAACAGCTCTGCAATGTTACTTTCATTAAGAGAATATATTGTTAAAGTTTTTGTTGAGACAGAGATTTTGATTCAACTCTGTTGAGAAAGATGTTAATGTTGGTCTCTAAACCTCTCTGCTAGACACTGCCTGCTGCAGTCCATAAAGCACATTCAGATCCTGCGGGACCAACTGGTGGCTGAAGGCAAGAAGCTCTCCTATCAGAGTCGGGTGAAGGATGAGCCCGCCTACTATTGCAACGAGTGTGACGTAAGTAGCTATTAGTCAGGAACTATGAAGCTGTGTCTCTCTATGTGACGGACACACTTTGTTGTTACAGTCACCAGTCATTTACACAGATGTGTGGTGGTGAACTACACATCAGAAACACCACAGCATGACATTTAACATTTCAACACAACCACAATGCCAAAAGTTGAATCAACAATACTCTTAAATCTAAATAAATCTTCTCAAAGGTATGATTTATTGTAGGGCTTTTGTGCATTTGTTCTTGTTAGGTGTACGTAATTAACTGACAGCTTAGTGTGTAAGTGTATCATTTTAAATAAATCAGCAACAAATTCACCACCTGTTGGCTTGAAAGATGGTTCAGAAGTAGCTTGTTCCTGAGGACGACAACCAGGGTTTTTGGTTTGTTTGTTTTTTTTTGAGTCAGCCAGTTTTCAATAAAAGATAAAGCAGCTTAATCAATCTCCTTATTGTAATCACAGCATTCAAAAGCCAGCTTATTATGTACACTTATCCTATCTTAATCATGGAAATCAAATGCAACATTCTTGCAATAAATCCAACCTCATTTATGACCATAATGGACAGTGCTTGTTGAAAAAAATCATTTTGGAGGTTGTCATTTGAGGTGTGTAATTGTACTGTAAGGTTATTTAGATTTATAGTCTAATCCAAATTATGTTAATAGGATGGGACATCATGTTTTCATTTTGCATCCATCTTAAATGTTTCCTAACCTGTCCCCCTTTCTTTCTCAGGTGGAGGTGTTCAATTTGTTGTTTGTGACAAGTGAAAACAACAGCAGGAAGACATATGTGGTTCACTGTGAGGACTGCGCACGCCAGCGTAGCTCTAACCTGACCAACGTAGTGGTGCTGGAGCAGTACCGCACAGAGGAGCTCATGAACACATATGACTCCTTCTGCCTGGTGAGAGCCCACATACCTTCATTTGATATCCCTGAGTCATGCTTTCTTTGTCTTCTTCGTAGGATTTACTGTAGCCAGTTGTGCCTTCCATCCTCATGCATCTGGATGTTCCTTTCTGACCTGAAATAACAATTAGAAAACAGAGTTATGTCAAGTTACTAGTATATCCTTCCAATTATTTGTGAATTAACTTTGGCTGTTGTGTTTCTTGTCTCACCAGGCCTCCTCCTCCCGATGACAGGCTCCCCTCCTCCGTCTCCTCAGCCATAACCAAAACTCCTGCAAGCCAGGACAAAAGACACAGTTTCACTTTGGTTTTTCAAAACACCCTTTCATTATTTAAGATCATTTTTGCTACTACTACTACTGCTAATACTTGCCGAACAGCCAGTTGAATACGTTTACTCATCATTACTGTTTACAAAAAGAAATACCAAGCCGCCAATACCATTACAGTTTACTCTCAAATGGTGCTTTCAACCAGAGACCCTGGCAACAGTGAAGTTGAGACCCAGGGAGCAGGTGGTGCTGCCATTGAACAAACTGTTGAGAGGAGTTGATAGTTTCAATGGCGTGTTTCTGTCAGTACCAGAAAGAACTCTTTTCTGTTGTTGTTGTCTTGAATACTGAAATTTGTACATGCTGTTTGCAATTTTTGTGGGGTGCTGTCTTTTTTAAATAATTTATTGTTTTGTTTTGGGTTTTTTTTTAACTAGATCAGCCTAGATATATACCACATTGGCCTTGTATTTAGAAAAGAGAAAATGAAAAGTACTAATAATAGAGATATGAACATTTTTCTAAAGCATTAAGAATTTAAAAAAATACAAATGTTTGGAATGCTTCAAAACATACGGGTTTTAATGACTTTGGTTGTTTTGGGGGGGTTTCATTTTGTCTTTCGAACTCTTGTATGTGTTGTAAATCTTGTGTTTGTATGGATTATGCTTTTATTTCCTCTGGAGATTAATATTCAGTTGACACTCATCATCAGGTCTTTTTTTTCATTTCTTTCACCTCTGTATGAACTCTTTAAAAAAAGAAAGAAAAAATCATTGTCATCTGGTGTTTGTGTGTTGTACCTCTAATTGTTTTGTTCCAATATGCAGACTTAGTATTTCTTTTTTGGCATTGTACATTTAATTTAAAATGTTTCCTCTATTTATTGGATATCAATGTTCTCCCTTTTTTAATAGGGTTGTACAAGTTTGCATTTTTTTCTTTATTTTTTATAGTGACCGATTGCTCTGTAAGAACTGAAATGTGGGGGTTGTGTGTCCACAGGAGCGGAGGCTGCTAATTCTTTGGTGCTCGCCTCTCGTGACTCCTGCCTTTTTCTCCTGATATATATTAAATGATATCTTTATCTTGAATATAACGCCACCTTTCCTGTAGACAATAGGCACACTGCTCACGTAGAGAAGATGACTAATGGAATGCTGTGTTTGTATGCTCATTAAGGAAAAAAACAGAACGACTTTTTCCAAAGCGTTTTGAGAAATGGTAATTTTTTTTATTATGTAGGGGGCTTTTAGATGAGATTTTAATGATTTTATGATATCTGTTGAATATGATAATGGGATAGATGGTGCTAAATGTTCTCTTTGAACAACCTTTTTTCTGTTCACCTTCTTAAAATGAGAATTCTATTTTTCCTGTTGCAATATTACCTTACCCCTTCTCTTTGTGGTCATTTATTTATAACTGCACTGTTTAGAGAATTCACACAGACATACTTGCAGACACACACACACCAAACTGAGCCAGACATGTCTTAAACACTTGTGAATTTGTGTGACATTACTATGACTATTAATAATAAACGCTTTTTGATAAATCCAGAAGTGAAAAGGATCTGTCTGAGTTTATTGTAATTAACTTGCTTGGTCGCAGCTTAACTGCCACAGAGATTCACCACAAACTGCCAGCGACACGAATAAATGACATGTTCCTCCAGTCAGTCTTCCTAATAATAACAATATTAACAAAGATAACTACCAAGTCATCATCATCACACCATAAAATAGTAAGGTACTCAAAATTAATAAGGGCATGTAGGGGGAGCAGTGTTAAAGCTTTTCCTACACGCACATGCAGTTAAAATTTACATTATTTAGAGTTTTCAAGCTAAAGATTTTTTTGTTACTACTTTTTGAGCAATTAAAAATTACAATTTAGCACAGTCTGAGAAAACAACATTAGCTGTATTTTTGATGATCAAACCAACTAACAAGTCAGTCAGTCTGAACCCCTCTGATCTGGCAGATGTTTGTACCCAGCGGTGGGAAATAAGCAAACAATTCTCTAACCCAATATACTGTATATGATACTGATTTGTAATATAAGTTTGAAAAACAACATTTTAAGTTTTTTATGAATTAAATATTGTTAAAATTAATATGTTTTGAATAATTAAGTGAATAAACGTGAGAGTATAGAAACGTGAATACTTGCTGCAATACTGAAATACTAGGTGAACTTACTGAGGCAAAAAATTAAATAATGACATAACACACTTCTCATTGATTTGCAATTTTGCACACAGTTACTTAATAAATAGGGAAACTATAATGGGACAGCTTATCACAGTGTAAACTAACAATATTCTGATATCATTACATGAACTGTCATAGCACCCAATACTACTGGCCTATACCCTTACATCATGTTGAATTGAATTGAATTGAATTTATTTATTTCGAACGTACAGAAATACATTTAAAAGCAGAAAGAAAAACAACCAAAAATTAGTGTCTGAAAAGGAGTAGGTGAAAGTAAAACTTATATATCCCTACCCCTTTCTCACTTATTTATTAATAAATAAATAAATAAAGACGAAAACTAAATACAACCTTAAATAAATCAAGATCATATTTTCATCGTCACATGGCACTTTACACTTCAGTGTTTGTATGCATTACTCAAATGCTCCCATCTCCTGACTTAACTGATGAAACATTAAGGACTGAAATGAGCTACACACAAGGCTAAGGAGTTTGTTCCTTTTTTGCCAGAGGAGACATTCTCTTTCAATACATACCAACTGGCACTTTCCACCTGCCCTCAAATGTGTCTCACATATCTCCTTATAGCCATTCCACTTATACAATAACAAGTCCTACACCTCGGCTCTGACAAATGTTTGGCGCAGCTTTGACAATCACATCCTCAGCCTGAGCTTGCTATTGTTAGAAATGCGTGTGAAAAAATAAGGCTGCAGTTGATAGAAAAAGTTTCCATTTAGACATCAGCATTCAGGGTAAACTAAGGAAGGAGATTGTACAACCGGCAAAACTTCATAGATAGTGAGCAGGAAATAGCAGGGAGCTGCGACAGGACTGCCCGGACTTCAGTTTCCTCACTGACAATTCAACAGAAGGTTACGCAACACTTTTCAACCATAAACTCAAAAAGTACAAGGTTAAGTTTGCCAGTCTGCATCATTTTCATGGTCACATTTGTGCCTATGCAGTCTCAGTGTGCAAACTGTGTTGCTGAGACAAAACCTCTGTATTCTTAGATATGGTCATCTACAATTTAAACACACGGTTAATACATTTACTAATGTGTCTGGATGTATGGAAATAATAGGCATGATTAAAATCTATTAGTATAGACTGACAAGACTGATTTACATTTGTCTATAGCATGCATTAGTCAAACAAGCAAAGTTGTCAAATTTGTTCTTTAAATTTTGAGCTGGGTCACAGATACACAACCACACTATACCTGAATGAAAGGCGCTCAGATGGAAAAACAGTATCCACATCTGTCGAGTAACAATACAATAAACAGGCCATGCCATTTAGTTGTCATGAGAATGTTTCTGTGAAAAGCTAATTATTTCAAATTTCTGTACCTCTAAATATTAACTTAGTTTCTCAATAATTATGCCTACAGTATATTTTATGCCTCATATTAAGAAACAAAATACTTCAGTGGTCTGAAGCCAAATGTCTAAGCTTTTATCTTAAGTTTTTTTTTTTTCATAAAACAAATTAGCCAACACAAATACGTAATTAAACTGTTTTTGGAGACCATTTATAGAATTAGGTAATCTTCCTACAATAATGTTTAAAAAATTACAGAAAAAAGAAAGCCCATTCTACTGTAGGAATGACAGTGATGAATATCTGTATGTAAGTGAATATCTTTAATCTTACGTGTCTATTTTTTTCCTTGTTTGTTTTTTGAGGCCTGCTTTTACAGCTGTTATTGAGCCTGAAACTTTAGTCTTCCCAAGTAGACGGAGCGAGCGCAAGCGTTGGCAGGTCACTGTGTCCTCAGGTCAAGTTAAGGGCCAGAGGACCAGCAAAGGGGCAGAGTACTATTGGACAGACTGAAGGAAATCCTGATTCAAACCACACAGGAAGACCAACTCCGTCAGTCTGTCTGTCCACCCCGCCGCAGTCAGGTGATGAGGATAAACACGCTTCCCTCCGCAGAGACAAAATGCTTCCAATTTAATCACCACCACAATGTGGAATCATGACGGACAAAACTTTTGAAGGTTGTTTATCCTGATATTAGAGTAAGAGGAAGTATTACAAATGAACTATTTTATCTGAAATGACAAGTTCCCTGAGGGAAAGCTTATGTGAACCTACGACAGCTCTAACATGACACCATCAAAACAAAGACCGCAATCCCAACAGCGACATGCCTCCGAAAACACATCTCATTTAAGACAAACCATCCACTAACACTTGATAAAGTCTGTCATCCTTTAGTAAAAAACCATGATGCTGCATGCACTGTGGACATCAAGTGACTGTTCACACCCAGATCTTCCACACGCCCCGCATGGGCACCAAAGAGAGGTTAGAGTAAACAAACACTGCAAGCTCAAAGCGGAGGGAAGAAGGGCAGAAAATCAGGATCAGACAAGACTAATTATTTAGCTTACGCTCTGATCTCTTATCATTGACACTGATTACAGCCTTCCTCAACATCTTTGTTCTTTTTACGTCACACTCCTTGTGTAATCCTACATTCTAGGAATCTACATCTCCTGAGAGTGCACACATATTTCTTCATACATTGTAAACAGTGCGGACTAAAATCTTTTGCTTGTCTCACAACATCTCATATCTTTTTGTTATTATTTATGTTATTTCAAAGTACTTTGCTGCTTTAAATGCTCATCAGCCCCACAGGTGCTTACTGCTCTTTCCCCTACAGGGATTAATATTGGCATTATTCATAAAGGTGCAACAGTATGTCTTTATTTACAGTGGCTATTTTAGCATATTTAGCCTATTTGTTTATTTAGTGGAAACAAACAAGACTGCTGAAAAAAAAGATTCACAGCCTCAATATTAGGAAGGGTCCATGGGTTGGGGTTGCTTTTTATTTAAACTGCAACCACTTTATCACTCTAAATAAGGTGCAAGGAAAATTTTTCAACCTTGATTGTTCATACAAGCAGTATTTTCAGTGTTTCCAAAATTGTTGCTCTGGCATTTAAGATGAACTTATCCATTAAATAATAAATCTTTATCTGTATACTTGTTGGAAGCATCAAACTTGTTTTTTTTAAAAAAAACTATATTTAAAAACACCTTATAGCTGCATGTGCAAGCAAAACCTAAATACACACAAATGACTTGAAATCTGATTTCTCAGGTAACTGTGAGTCCCTTTCCTATCTCTTTTTTTGTTATTCTTTGTTTCCTCTTTCCTGCAGATAAAGCTGATATAAAGATGATATAAACAGGCGTAATTTTTGTCATATGGTAAATTCTTTTCATTTTGTTGGATATTGCATCTGTAAAAAATGAAAACTGTTCAACACTTACAATAAAGCAGCATTTGTGGGCTTAAGCATCAAACCATATAACGTGTGACAGCGTTGCACCTCTTCATTATTACTCTTTTAACACACCACTCTGTCTCTGATGCCCTTCCCCCTCATTTTCTTTACTCCTGAAACTCAACTTATCAGACAAGCTGCCTTGCTCTGACCCCCAACACTCAACACCCAGCCCCCACTGCAACACAGGCAGGGTAAAGGGGGGGTGCAACATGTCCTGGTTATGAGAGGTGGAATGCATGCATGTGCTAAGAGGAGACGTTGGAGAAAGGTTGGGGGGGCTGATAAGCCTGGTGGGTGGAGAGAGAGAGAGAGTAGGTTGGATGCAGGGAGGAGAAAGGGAAGGAGAAACAGCGCTGTGAATCGAGTCAGATGGGGGTGGGGGGTAAAAAGAGGAGGGCAGACAGACAGAAGTTTGACATACTTAAGATAAAGACCACAGCTATAGCGAGTAGAATAGTTTTCAGCTGCTGACAAAGAAGCATCTTTGTTCCTTCTTCATTACAGCAACAAAGGAATTTGATGCTGCATGTGGAACAGAAAACAGATCTTGCAACTTAATCAGTTCAACTGACAACTCTGGATAGCGGAGAGAAGAAGCAGCAGGAGACCAGAGCTGCAGGAAGCCAAATACCACCACCAAATAGATAAGGCTTAAGGAGGAAACCTCCAAAACACACCAAAAGCTCTTTCAACTTTAAGCAAGAACAGGAAGGGAAAAGTAACTCTGTTTCTAGGGAGGAGTTCAGAGGATAAAAAGAAACCTAAAAGGACTTTGTTGAAGTGTTAGCAGAGTGTGTATGCAGAACTGACTGGACTTAAGTGGTCTTACGAAGGGAAAAGAGCAGCAACAATCTGGAGGACGCACAGCAAGAGGTTCACCTAGCCCCGCACCACCATGTGAGTACAGCTGCATCATCCGGACACTTTGAAATCATGAGGCGACTCATCTACTGAAACATCTTCATACGATGAAAAGGACTTTAAAGAACTTGTTACCAGTGATGCTCAAAGTAAAGCAACAAGTCTAAGAGGTCTGAAAAACATAGAATTAATTATTGCAGCTTTTTTTGTTCCAGACAATAGAGTATAAGAATAAGAGAACAATAGAAAATTATCCTGCAGCATCCAAGCATGATATCTGTGTATCAACTAGCTGAGCATCTACATCATAACATGCAAACTATGAAGAGTTTGAATTAATCAGAGTGACTACACACCATCATGTTGCCACTACATTATTTTCATTGTGTAATATTTCCTCACTAAGAACTCCTTAATATGGGTCACACAATGACATGACCTGTTATTTAAAGAAATGCTATACAAACAGTTTTAAGAACAGTGAGTAAAATGGGTGGAACATCACATGTATTTTCAGTAAGTGCAGCGAGTCACCGCGTACACACTTTCCTGCCAGGCCTTCCTGTGTGACCTTCAACCTTAAAACAACACTTGAGACAACAATAGGAGACAGACGTGCAAAAATAAAAAAGAAAACAAAGCTAACACAGCCAGGACAGCTGCTTTATAATAATATAATCATAATAATAGCATATCACCGTCCCCTCTGATGTTCAGTGAGAAACTGTGTAGAGGTGGCTGCACTGAGTTTTTTCTTTCTTTTTTTTTTACATACAGTTGTTTGATTTTTGCTTCAAGTGAAATTGTATCCATTAACTTCTCAAACATCACTAGATCTTGACCTCTCATCACAACAAACGTAGGTACAGTTATGTTTGTCTTTAACCTTTAGCAATAGATTCTCTCATATGAGAACACTGCAGTATTGTAGATGTGCCAAAAAAAGGGAAGCCAAGTGTTAAACAATACAATATGCCAGTGTGCTAATTTAGTATCATTAACTGCTCAGAGTCACATTGACAAATTAATAAGATTGTTACGACAATTGTGATGCTACACAATTAATAATTTATGACTCCTTAAAAGCAGATTATCTCCAAAATAATATTAAAAAAATGCACGCATGGAAGCACGTGTCTGTCATGTTGGCTGAAAAGAAACACTGACAGGTTGACCATTTCATCGCTAATGAGATTTTTTCATTGCTGCAGTTTTTTTTCATTTGTATTTGACCTGGCTCTGTTGTTTACAAATGTTCCAAAACTGGCTCAGACATCAGTGTCTCTTGACCTCTAGGAAGTGTGCATATCCTGTACCAGACACAGCTGCGTACCACACAAAATCTGTGCTGACACAGCACAACTAAAAAGAAAAACTAAAGATGCTTGGATTAAAGCAGACCTTGTATGGAGGACCTGGTCTTCCAATTTAAAACAATAAGCTCGAAAAGACTGTTCTAAGACATCAAGACAGAAAAACTGCAATTACAAAACAAACAGCAGTATTGTGTCATACTGACATCATATATTGAGCATTTCATCCTTATGATGTAATTACCTGATGATAGCTTTGTGAAGTGATTTAATGTCAATACTGGATATTTTTCAGGTGATATCAATGTCAGACAAAAACTATATTTTTATATATAATCTCATGAATTAATATTTTTGGTTTGTCTTTTTAGTTTGTTTAAATTTGGATTGAAATGTATAATACTTCTAAAAAGTAAATATACTGAAGTTGCACAATTACAGCATCATATGGTTATTTCACTTTCAGTGGTTGCATCTGAACATCTGTCTACTGAGCCCAAAGGCATGAAAACATGTACAAACACAAACACACGTGCAGACAACACCCACTTGTACACAAACAGACTTTGATGCCAGTTAGCCTTCATGTCTCAACCACACAAACCACAGGACATAAAGCAATTATGGGCCCCTTTCCTTTTTGCCAATCAGCCACTTGATAATCATCACCTCACAGACGGCATCGCACAAGACTCGCTTCCTGACAGATAAAACCTCTGACCTCTCAGCGAACCCAAGGCCACCAAGGCTTTGATGAGTGGATTTTGATCAGATATTATATAACTATAGCTCCAGACCACCCTACTCATCCAGCTAAGTATGTGAATTTAGGGCTCACCAACAGTTTCAATACATCTGCTTCAATAGTGGATTCTAATGAAATTTCTATTTTTATTTCACACTAATAATACGCTTCTTTATCCACCCACAGTTCACTATGAGTATGACTGGTACTCTAGAGAAGGGGGCCCACCACCAGGCCTTGGACCTGTCCGAGGAGCTGCCGCCCAATCACCATCATCACCACGTCAACCACCTCCAGCATCTCCACCACTCCAACTCCCTGGCCTCCACCACCGCTATAGGTGGAGGCCGAGAAACACCTTCGCGTGTCGTCATACCTCCTCCTTATTCTGCAGCAGACAGCGGGGGTGGGGCCAGTGAGGGTCCTCTGGAACTGAGGGGGTCCCTGGACTGCTGGGCCTGCTCGGTGCTGGTGACGGCTCAGAACCTGATCATCGCCACCATCAACGCCTGCCTGGCTGGACTGGTGTTTGGGCCCATCCTGCTGCCGGCCATTGTCATGGTGGCATTTGGCTTCCTCTGCCACTCTACAGTAAGAAAGGGGGAGATAAAGGGGGTTGGGGGATGAGTGATACTGCTGGGCTGTACATTGATACATCATATTGAGATATTCCTGGTTTTAAAAGCTGAGTAATGAGGCACTTTACGAACTTACTAGATTATCATAAAATTTTCCTTTTCCAACTTAATTCTTTTATTCACATAACTAATATTCACTAACGCTCACTCGGTATGGGACTTGGTGATACGAAGCAGGCAAAGTTCTTACCCAAGAGCATTTTTCAAGTGAACAAAAATTTCTACCCTTTGTTGGATAATGAGGTATATTATCTTGGCTTGGCAGTGATTTTTAAGCAATCATTTGAAACCGGTTCAGTTTGGCGTGAAAGTCAGATGTGTTTGCATGAAAGGCTAAATGTTTACACTTATATTTGCTACTTATAAACAGAAGATGGGTGAAACAGGAGGATGAGCACTATCCATCTTCTTATGAAACATCTAAAAGTCTTAATCTATTAACTTTGATCTAAAGTTTGAAATAGTTGTGCTTGGAGCATTGGGTGGGGTTTGGCTCCTTCTGTGATGAGAGGTTTTTTAATCAGATAAGTTCGAGGTTCTCTCAGATGTTGGAAAGATGGCTGAACCGGAGGAGGGCGAGGGGTCATGACTCTGAGGAGTCAGACGTCAGAGCGCCTAAACTAAACACTGCTTGGTAGCTCATCTTAGATTAGAAAACATGATTTGGAAATAGATAAAATATGTAAATGCACAGAGCAGTTAAAAATATAAAAGATATGTCATTCAAAATAAAAAACCTCTCTGACCCCTTTAGTGAGCAGGCATTATTCTACGCGCCTCAAAAAGTCATCATGGTTCAGAGACTTTTAATGCATACCAATGGCATTTCTGTGGGCCGACGACCTCCTTAATGACTAGAGAGACCAGGATTCTCTCTGTTCTCCAGCTCTCTCACAATTAGACCTCATGTGACAGCAGCTTAGAGAGGGATTAACCAGGACCTAGGAGGATTGAGAGAGGGGGAGATATCAAAAGAAAAAAAAGAGGTGAGAGGAAAAGTAGAAAAAGACAGGTGAGTTCAGTAACAAGGGTTCTCAGAACAGACCATCTAACATTAAATACACCTTCGGGATTATTTGGGGGAAATTTTATTTGCAGTGGTTGTGCCCAGAAACACTCCCAACAACTATGTTCACGTAAAACAAAACGAGCACAATTTTTTCAGGCTTTTCTCCATAAAAAGCTGGCTCAGATCTGGAGCCATGCAGGAGGCCTCAGCAAGTAAAAACAAACATGGGCATACTTGTATGAGTCTTATCTGTTACAACTCCAAACCTCAAAGCTCCCCAGCACCCTTCTTCTACCATTTGCTGTTTTAAAACCATGCACTGTGGTTTAAATCATCTCTTTCACTTGATCCCCTCCCTCCCTCATGTTTTGCTCTCCCACTCCAGCTGGGACTTCTTTCTCCACCTACCAGGATAACATCACCGTATTTCTGAACTTTTTGGTTCCTGTTTATTCTCAGTATCTTGAAAGCACAAATTTCAGATTTTTCAAGTAATAATAAAAAGTAATAAAGTCTAACTACCAAACTAATATACTTTTTTAAATTTTTTTTACTAAACATTGATAAATCATAATATTACTGACCTCAGAGCAGCTTCATCTTAATGATCAGTGATAGACACTTAAAATAAATATTTATATTCCATGAAAGAAATTAAAGTTTAGTTCAAACTAAAGTTTACTTTAGCTTTTCAGCTTGGCTTTAACCTTGTCAGCACAGCCTGTACCATGATGAAGATCCCTCTCCCCCATGAGCTCCCTCACTCCTGCAAACCTTTTTAACTCTCTGCACTTTCCTCACGCACTCACATGTTCACTTCATCCTGCATGGGGCGATAAGGATGATTCAGGCCTGCTGTCTCTCCATTCCTCTCCCACACTCAAATCATGACCCTTTTAACCCTTTTCCCCTCTCCCCCGGTGATATTGCTCAACATGCTTTGACACGAAGTACAATGATCACAATCTTTCTTTTAAAAAAAGAGATGATAATAATGGTTCACTTAAAGCTCAATTATTTTGTTAAATTTAAATTTTGTAGGCTATGGATTTAGTAAATGATTGCATGCATGTGTGTGTGCATTGTTGTGTAATTGCGAGAGAGAAAGAGAAAGGGAGAGACTAAGTGAGAGAGTGAAAACGTTACGCTGTAAAACACCAAACGGTGTCCGTCCTCACCTCATGCACACACATCACACAGAGCATGTCATCTGCTGTCATTATCTGTCCTTTCCTGCTCTTCAAATATTTAAATCACTGATGTTTTACATGTACAATGACAACTCTAAATTATGCATAAAGTAAAATGTTACCCAATATATGTCACTACACAACTGTAACCCACTTTTAAATATCTGTGTGGTACAGTGAATTAAATACATAATGTTTTTTCTGCAAGCATTAACAAACACAAGATCATAAAACATTCAGATCACAAATACAAAGCAAAAAAGTTTAAAAAATGTTGACAAAGTTTGAATGACAAACTTACCTCTGTGACATCCTCCCATCATATCACTCCAACAGCTGTCCTCTTTTCTTCTGTGACCCAGGTACGTCCTCACGGGACGACCCCCTACTGCTCAGACCTGCTGACTGACGGAGGCTGTGTGGCTCTGCTGGTGGTGGGCTTCCTCTTGGTCACCCCTCTGCTGGTCCTGGCACTGGCCGCATACTGCCGTCTAGCCCGACACCTTCAGCTGGGCCTGTGTTTCATCCCATACAGCCGGGCCGTGTACAAGAACCTGCCAGCCACCCAGCACCGTGGCCTGGGCACCGGCTGCTGTGGCGGCCGAGATGGAGGTGGTGGAGGTGGAAAGGGAAAAGTCTGGGTGTGAGATGAAAGTTGAGGAAAGGGGGAGAGGGGCAAGGGAAAGACCATTAGATGTATGTTTGTGTGATGCTAAGAAAAGGCTGCAGATGTAAGGAGGAGAAAAAGTCTACACCAGAAAAGGGAGGATGTTGTAAATAACAATCAAAGTACAAACCAGCTAAACTTTCTAGACGACAAGTTAACATTTTTAGACTAATGCTGAATCACTTAACATCAGTGCAAAATCATGTTCAGAAAAAAAACCCAAAAACATCAACTTGAAGTGATGATGGTTGGTATTTTTACAGTGGGTACACCAGCTTTTGACTGACTTTTAACTTTCCACCTACAACATGGTGTTAAGTATTGAGCAGGGGACCAAGTACAAACTCAGCATGTACAGTAAACTCTATGCAAGATCACTAGGATTCATCCCCGGGTCAAATGTGTAAGTCAATAGATAAAAAATAAAAATAAAATAAATTTAAAAAAAGAAAGCATCTTATTAGTCCTGAACATAACTTTACTCTCCCTATAAAGCCAAAGGGAGGAAAACTGAAAAATGGTACAACCTTCATGGGTTGTGCTAACAGTTATTGATAATTGTATCTTATCACATTTATGTTATCGTGACAAAAACATATTTGTCAAATGTAGTTATCTGTTAAGTTGTTACAAACTGTGACCACAATTTATAAAGCTTTTTCTTTTTTAAGTTTGAATAAATTTTTTGGATTCAATTGGAGTCATGTCTTCCCTTGAGAAAATCAGGTCTGAAAAAATGATCACAGTGGAATTTATAAAATGTACATAGGCAAAGCCAGCCTTGTGACTGAGCAGACAAAAGCTCAACTGCAGTGGGCTTGACTTAGTTAGTTTAAGGCTCCACCAAGTGGTGGGAAATTGAAATGACAGGAGACAAAAAGGTGGGACAGAAAAGAACCTTCTAAAAAAATCATATATGCATCAATTTTAAATAATGCATTGCATGTAAAAAAAAAAGAAGAAGAAGAAGAAGAAAAAAAAGTGGGGGCCCCTTGAATAATGAAGCAAACTATAACCTGAAGGTTCTCAAACCTCTTGGCTCCTGACCCAAATCAAATGCAGTAATGTCTGTTTGAAACTGACACAGAGAAACGAAGGAGTGGTCTGCCCTTTCACCACCATGCTAACTGCACCAAGAGCTTCCCACCGTGATACCGGTGTCCACTCACACGCTACAGAGTGACGGAATGTCCCGTCCATTCATACTGTCCCTAGTTTTCAATTTTTCAAAATAGTATCAACATTTTAACTCACTAAACTACAAATGAATAAGTTTTACTGGTTATCAAAGCTGCAAAACGAGTGAGAGCACTATTTTTCACTGGTTAAATTTAAAATACAAGATATAAAGGTGTAAAATAAACCAGCTGCGAAATAAACCAAAGCAAAAAACCATAAGACGTTGTCTTTGAGAGATGGTTGCACGCAGTGAGCTTTGGCGCCATCTAATGGAGAATATAATAATCCACATCCTTATCTTGTTAACTGTTGCACATTGGCTTGTTTTAGGCAAGAAAAAGGCCCAAACGTTTTTTTTTATACCTGGTTCTGGCAGTGTTAGTTACAGAATAAGTTATTTTAATTCAAGACATAATGTGTGTTTTTGTGCTACCATGGATTAAAGGTTAGGATTAAGTTAAAGTGGGTGGGTCAGTACTGATTAACTGAACCTCTGACTCTCTAGGCATCTATTCTAATATTAAACTTTGCATGAAAGAAACAAAAATAATATTAACAAGCATGCTATAAGATAAGTTATAAGAGGCAAACTGAAGGAGGCGATGGATCAGTAAACAATTATTTGACTGCTGTCCGACAGTAACACTGCTATAAAAATTAAGTGTGTTATAACATTTTGCATTTACATTTTTCAGTCTAACCATTGTTCTCTTAAAAGTTCTGCAGTCCTCATACTGATTATCCCAATATCATACCAATTTTTGTGTGCTAGAAGTCATTAGCACACAAAAATCTGAGTAGGATCAAGCATCTGTAAAGGGCAAATGTGAAAACTTTAATAATGTAAGAGGCTTACTGCAAATGCCTCCAATAACATTTAAAGGCACTCAAAGCTGGGGTTTTGAAGCAGCAAGAAACTTGACCTCTCATAGGTCACATCAGTCACACTGCAGCTCCACGTTTTGCTTTCTAATCGTTGGCTGCACTTTTAGCCAGGTAATTACTTGTTAAGCCTCTCTGATGGAAGGAGGTCAAGAGAAGGAGAAGCGGAACGGACAGGATATCGTGCAGCCATTCACAACACAAGAGAAGCACTGCTCAAGTAGGACAAGAAGGGCTGTGCTGCTGGACAGCTTGCTGTTTTCTTTTCTCAGCATTTAAGAGAAGAAGTCAAGGTAAGCGAATTGCGGTGAATCGATTGGATTTAATTTATTTTTTATAGTTCTTTTTAAAATGTTGGAGATGTGGAAATACAAGATCTGCAAAGAAAACCAGAGATACTATTTGATATTTAAGTCTTGTGATATGACTTTAACCTCTTGCAGTCAAAAAAGGAATTATTTAATTATGTCTCTAGCATGTTAAAGCATTATAAATACTGCATACTGTACCTTGTCATGTCTGGATACACAGTGTGTGCTTCTGTTTATGCACAGCATGTCTAAGGCGGGAGAGAGGACACCCTCTACAACTTCTGCTGAAACATCCTCTATAGATGGGTAAGCTAATATTCATGCAATGTTCTTGCAGTATTTATGCAGTTTTTTAGAGCAAAAGAGTCTTTATTTGACCATATTCCCATTAAATAATACATAAAGAAATAAAAAAGGTACGTGGGTCTTTCTGATCTGCATTTAAAAAGTTGATATGTCATAATGTTTGACATAAATTGATCCCTGAAAGCTTTTCTCTGCATAAACAAATTGTTGACCTAATTTTTTCTTTTTCTTCTTGTAGCAAAGATGTCACCCCAAAGGAATCCCCTGCAGGTTCAGTCTCCGAAACACCGAAGAAATCATCCAAAAAGTCCAAGAAGAACACTGAGAGTATGAACAAAGTCTACAACTCTGTGCTCGACAGTGTTTTCGGGGCGGTAAGCAGCTGACACCCACATTTAGTGACTTAATTGCGTCATATGATTGAACTGGATCCCAATCCTCTGCTTGGCTTTAATAGTGCATGACATCTGATGTGGCACTTTGACCTCTGACCTATACTACAAGACACAGTCAAAACAGTTAAAGCTGCGGCTCAGCTGTAACTTTTAACAATTTCTGCCGTATTTGAACAAACCTTAGTTCAGTCCAATTTGTGTTTGCTGTGTGAAGATATTCGTCACTGATGATTTTAAGCACCTGAATCTTTTGATAACAGCCATGGCTGAGACGGGCTTGAGACGGGCTCGGGGATTACTTAAAATTCAATCATTCAATTTGTGCAGTGTAATTAAAATCTAAAGGCAGATCTCCACAATACAGCTGATACTCAGTGTTTGCACGTCAGACGTCAACATCAGAGTCAGAGGTGAGGTGAACGTCAGACAGTGAACTCAGCCATGTTCCTGATCTTTCTCGAGCTTCCATCACTAAGCCTGGAGTGTCTGTAGTATTAGTGGCTCATTAGTTGAGGCTTAGTGCCACGTTTCATTAGGGTTATCCAAATGAAGAGCAGTGCTAAACACTTGACTAATTCAACTTAAAAATGCATACCTTTTTCATCCTACCTATGCATTATCTTGCACAAGACATTGAGAAATGGTTTAGAAACTGACCAAACTTGAGACATGTCCTCAGTATATTATGTCATTCCACTTCTTGCATGCATCAGTGTGAGGGTGCATTCGGTTGCATGCATGCTTAAAATGACAGTAACTACAAATCTTTGACATGAAAAGTCATGCAGACGTTTCAGTAATAATAAACATCAATATACCTTGGTGGTATTTAGAATTGTACAGTGTTAATAAATCTCCCTAATTACAAAAATAGATTAACTATTGGACTTTTGTTACTGTTTCTGCAGGAAAGAGAACTGGCTCAGGCTGAGTTGGATGGTAAGTATCACAGCTCCATGGTATTCACATTTGCATTAGTTAACATGTTGATGGCCACATCCTGGGTAATTTCGGAGAGCCTAAACACCCTGCAGCACTTCTTCAGTACTGAAATGTTATATCAAACATATACATTACCATACTTATGTTTTGTTATTGTTAATATAGCTAAAACCAACCAAAATCCACATACCATTATGATATTTTTAAATTTTGGTTTTATCATTCTAATCTCACTCCATTTCTGACTTTTTTGTTCCACCTACTCCAGTTACATAAGAAAGATGTTCTCACTGATCATAAAAGTATTCTGTTGCTTTTGATCACCTCAAAAACATTTTTGGTCTTCACATCTGTAAATCTAGCTGAAATATTTTCATATGTCAGCATTGTGATTTTGCAGCAAAGACATGATAAACCATTTGTCAAACCATTTCTAGAACTCTGCCCTTTCTTACAGAGTTACAAGAGGCCTTCAAAGAGTTTGATTATGATCAAGATGGATATCTGAACTACAAGGATGTGGCTGAATGCATGAGGACCATGGGATACATGCCCACAGAAATGGAGCTGCTGGAGATAGTGCAACAAATTAAGATGAGAAGTAAGCTGATAAGAAATTCGTTAGAATTCATGAAATACATGCACAAAACGGTTTTGGAATATTCATTCAAGCAGTACATCAAATAAAGCTGACATCTCTCCTCCTCACAGTGGGCGGGTTAATGGATTTTGAAGATTTTGTTGAACTGATGGGACCCAGGATGATGGGAGAGACCGCTCACATGCTGGGACTCAAAGAGCTTCAATCAGCCTTTGTACAGGTCAGCTAACAAAAACCAAAACAATCCATGCAGTTATTTAAGAACAGCAAAGGTGGGAGGACCTGTTACATTCACTTTATTGATGGGAGCTGATACCTCAGACCTCAAAAAAACTTGTTAGGTTGTGTGCATCTAAGAAAATAAATTCAAAATAGAGTATAGATATGTGGGCTAAATTCAATTAGAAGAAATTGTGTGGTTAATAACATACCTTATTTTTTTCCCCATTTCCTTTGTTTTTCATATTTACTAACTGAAAATTCCAGACAAACTATTTTTACCTCCTGATTCCAACCTGTTTTAATCTCTTCCTCTGTTTTTTTTAAAGTTTGACCTGGATGGAGACGGAAAGATCAACCAGGATGAGATGAAGGAGGCGGTCAAGACACTGCTGGGAGAGAAGCTAAAGAAAGGAGAGCTGGAGGAGATTTTGAAGGAGCTGGACATCAACGCAGATGGAAACATCGACTTTGAAGGTGACTTTGAATTGTTGAATGTTGAATGTTCAGGCACTCCATGCAGTTGACTTGTTTAACAGAAGTGTGTGAGCTCCACATAATATGCATGAGCACTGTGCACTGAACATTATTGGCTTTTTGCTGTTTATTCCTATAAAAGCAGTGCTGACATGACTTGCTCTGTTTTGTCTCCTTCTCTTCTTCAGAGTTTGTGATGATGCTCTCCATTCGCTAGCTGCTAGAATGACTGACAACAAGGACAGGACACACTAACACTCCAGAAATCTCTCACAAAAAGTTAATACAACCATCAAATGTTGACAGTTTGCTGAGGTTGTAATTTAGGTATAGATTTTTACCTCTTTGACATGTGCCTAACTCTGTATTGATTGTGTGAATGATGAATTGTTAAAGGAGTGAGACTGACGCGATATGAATGACTCCTGCATCAAATATGTTGCATGCTATCAAGAAAGTTATTTTGGTGGATACATGGATCCGATACATCGTGTAAATAAGACTGAAAAGGTTTACTATTTTAATAAAGAAATAAAAATGATGTGTTTTCTATGTGCTTTCCTATTAAAACAACATGACACTCTTGTAATACAAGATATACAAAGTAAAGCAGAGAGCTGATCACATTTTATCCTCTCAAACAGACTTTATTCCAAAAAACTTGTCTTTTATTACCTCCAGGTCATTTTCAAACAAAATGGAAATGAGAGTAATTATTATCTAGAGAATATAAGTTAAATATAAATTAAATTCATTGTCAAATGTTAACAACAATGCAGCTTTGAGCTTTGTCAGGTATTCAGAATTGGAGAAGCATTTGCACATCCAGAAACACGGTGCAGGTGTGTCAAGTCACATTTCCGATTTAAAATCCCACATCAGGCCAACGTTTGAGCGTGGCACTGGAACCAACCAAACAGAGCTCGTCTCCTATTTGAAAACTAAAAGCTTAACACTACTGGCAACTTCATCTGCTTATCATTACAACATCAAACTATATGTTGCACACACAATTCAGAAAGATCTGCAACATGCAGCACATGTAATCTGCCCAAATTAAAGTCTTGCTGTCAGACAAGGAACAGAATAACATAGGAGCGAAACTTAGCTTCACAAAAGTGTTTAGTCACACCGGGGTCAGTGTCTCACTGTCTGAGAACTGTCTGTATTTTCTTTCCTACACAAAAGAGTTTATGGTCGTTTCAAAATATAACTCTGTTGGATTTTTGTTCATCCTTTTATTGATTCTGGATTAAATAAAAAATCCTAAGAATAGACTGTTTTACCTTTTGTGCATTAACAGGATGAACCACAACCTGATGTCAGGGGAAAAAAAAAATTTCACTACTCATCAAAACATATGAGCTTCTGTGGGTCTGTGCCTTGCTTGGCCGATAAGTACAGCAGACTCTGTGTCAGCATGGATGTGCTTGAAGAGCAAAGTTGCACATCACATCCCTCTCTCTCTTTGCTTCACTGTGTTTCCTGCCTGCCTCTTCAGTGTGCCACTATCAAAAAAGGCATCAACTATAAACTTTCGAAAAAAGGGGGGTAACTAAAAAGATTTTATTGTGCACTTTAAGACGCTTACCAAAAAGGTAAATATATATTCCACTGCTTTTTAGTTTGATTAAATTAATATCACAAAATTTTAATTTAGCCTCATAAATGAAAATTATTCTTCAGCAAAATAAAGGCTAACTTTACACCTCGTCTCCTGTGACTCACTGACTGGTCTATTTCTTCTCCTGTCAGGGGGAATGTTTGTTCGAGCCTGTGTAAACGTAATGAGGATCAGAAACTCCATCCAAAAAACAGATTTTTGTAAACAAATGCATACAAGTCTTCCTAGCATGTCAGTACTTGTTGAGTTATTTTTTCACATTTTATGCACTTTGCATGGTGCTCACATTGGTGGTATAAGAATGCACGTCGTATTGTTTCCACAGCTTTGTGATATTATTATGGATCGATTCAGGTATGTTTTGAGCATTTGTGGCAAGTCTGGACCAACATCATGCATGGGCGTGTTGTCCAGTAGTAACACTGCAGTCACTCAAAATCACATCACAACATCCTTCAATGTACAGCCCAAAACACAACAAGCAAGTGGCTACAACACCTACACCTCTTGTTTTTCTGTCAATGCCAGACTCTACATGCTATTAAACCTCTCAATTTCCCTTCCGCTTGCGACTTCTTCTTTATTTTTTTATTTCTTTCTTTTTTCTCATCTGACTAAATGGTAGATAAAGATGGGTAAGCTTTTTTTTAGTCTGTCTTTCCACAACTCACAGCGTCGTTACTCAGCAACAAGGACAAGTGAAAGACTCGTCAACAACCCTCTGCCGTCTACAGCTCGTTGGTCAGCTCGTCTGCAAATTCAGCCATGATGTCATGCACCCAGATGTCCCTTTCTTCCTGTGAGGTGTCGACCAGGAAGACAGTCAACTTCCTGTCCCAGGGGTTAGTGGCTTCCTGTACGGCCTCCAGCTGGGCCACAAGCGGTTTCTTTTCCACATGGTTCCTGAAAACGATGGAAGCTTCCTCTGACCACTGCCTCGGCTTCAACCCTGAGAGGAAGAGACGTAGGAAGGTGAAGCTTACTTTAATGTTAATGATACAATGTTGACATTTTAATGCTGCATAAAAAAAAAATCACCTCTGGTGAATTTCTAATGTGCTTCACATTGTGCTACACTGAAAAACTTTAATAACAGAAAATTAAAGAATTGGACATCACAGAAACTCTATTTTGATGTGTTGTTTTCAGTGTTAAAACATATATTACCTGTTATATTAAATCCTCAAATGTTTCCCAAACATGTGCATGTACATTCTCATAAGAATTTAAATTCTATTCTTTTAAATAGCGTTAATTAAACAATAGATATTTAAAATCAGTTCAGGTGTCCAACATGGTCAGTGCTGTGTATGCACATTGCATATGTAGTTTTGAAGAGAATGATGGAGCAGTAAAAAAAACTTAAGAGTGTATTTATTTATTTATTTATTTTGAAACTTCAAATGTCAAAAAATGACATTTTACAAAGCCTTACATTAAAAAATGTGCTTTGCACAATAAGTAAATGTGAAATGTAATGACATAGAAACACAGTGGAGCAGCAAATGGAAATACTTAAGAGCACCTTAAAATTTAAAACAAAGAATAAATTTTGTCCTTTATATTCTCTCAGTTGAATTTCACAGCTGCAGCGTGGACATGAGCTTTCCGTCAGCCATCACACTCTGCTGTGGGGCACCTCTGTCCTAATGGACGTCTGTTCTACTCACCGGCCAGCTGAGCAGTGATTCCCTGGAACGGCAGCTGTCTGAACTCTTTGATCAGAGGTCTGAGCTGGGTGCAGCTGATAAGCTCATGTTTACCATAGTCCAGCTCGTACACAGACACCAACCCATTGGTTAGAACTCCCTTCACTAACACACGATGCCAGCTGAGAGAAGAGAGGAGAAGGGAAACAGGAGGAGTGGATATATTTAGGAAAAGTTAAACTGTTTCCATTTGGTCTGTTATTGAATATCCAGATGGAGGCTCCACAAACACTCTGTGGAAATCAAATGTATTCTCTTGCTCTGGGGAAGAGCTGTTAATGCAAAGAGAGTATCCTGACTGTTCAGGTCTAAATGACATACTTCAGTCACATTTTCTGTTGTGCCCACCGCTTGAAATCAAATCATCACTTCACTCACTTGTTCTCCACTTTAGCAGCATATATCTGATTCTTCTCTACGTTGAGTGGTTTCTGCTCAGTTTTATTGTAGTACAGAATCATTTCTCCCATCAGCACCACCAGTTTGTACATATCTCTCCAGGGCTGCAGCACAAAGTGGCCAGGATGGCAGGCCACTGATACATAGACGTCCATATTATTTCCTGATAACAAAAGACATGACAAGACATGAGGACACATGATTTTTTAAAGGCTAAACTAACACCAAATGCTGGACTGAACTGCTCTAATGCAGACATGGGTGATTTAATACCATGGAATATTTTTCTCTTAAATAACTGAAATCTTCATTACCTGCTGGAGGCAGCTCTAGTAATGGTGGCAGCTGGAGAGAGGATGAGGGGGATGACGGTGTCTCTGGTGGGCTGGTGGTGGTCACATTGCCTCCTCCACCTCCTTTGGGTCCTGACAGGACCCTCCTGAGATGAGGTTTGGCCGGTACAGAGGTTGAGGATGGACTCCCATTAGTGGAGTTACTGGTGCTGGAAGTCTTGGAGGATAGAGTGGGTGTGGAGATCTTGGCGGGGCTGAGAAATTAAATGCACAAGACATTTAGAGCATATGGCGTCACATAACTTTTAACTGAACACTAACTAGGAAGTGAGGGGATGATACAAGGGAATATAAAAGCAGCAGGAACCTGTGGCTCGTCAGGAAAACATCTGGCCGCTGTTTGAACAGGTCAGACTGGGCCATCTGATGGTTGAGGCTGCGGGCCGGGTCATGGAAGCTCTTGTCGGTGAAAAGGTGGATGTAGATGCAGCGCTTGGTCTCATCTACTTTTGCAACCTTGTGGGGAGGTGAACATCAAGGTGAGTGTGGAGGCACACGAGGAAGAAAAAAGAGGAGGGAAAGAAAGTAAAAAAACACTCATATTAGTCTGAGTAAATGAATGAGATTTTGCAGCAAAAAGGAAACATATTTCTTTGCTGTAAACACTGGTAAGTTAAGAGTTTTTTGACAGTTCAGAGATAAGATAGAAAGTAATGATGGAGTGATGAAAGGTGGCAGTGAGTTGTGTGTGGGTTTGGGATGTTGCAGCTCCTAAAGATCATGGATCATGGACCTTGGTCTGTAATATATTCTTTTATTTCCTCCTAGATTTGTAAAGGTTATTCCTGAACTAATAAAGGCATCATTTGAGCCATTTCAAAAACAAATCATTTTGCATTGCCATCTGTCTCACGATCACATATGTTAACAGATGTCAGACAAACTGAAGGTCATATTTTGATGTTAAGAAAGGAAGGACTTTATTTTACCTTCATGCTACAGTCTGTAGTGTTAAGCACTTTCTCCCGGAGCCACTGGACAGCATCTGGAGTCCAGGATCCAACGCTGACAGCCAGGTCTGCTAGGCAGCACTTCACAGCCTAAACACATGGTGCTGGGTGTCATTTTCTCAGGTCATTGTATATGATGGACTGTGTGAGGGAGCTACCCTCACTACCTTGGTACATAAACAAATGCTATAAACTTATAAATATGCTTGGCTGTTTCACTCAAAGACTTAGAAGCCGACCTGTGGTGGGATGGCCACGAGGTCACGGAGGAATGGCGGTGGGATCTCTCTCAGCTCAAACACCTCTACAGAAGCCTGCACACCCACATCAATGAACAGGATGTCCAGCACTCTGCTGCCATGGAGGTTGGTGATCTACAGACAGGAACATAGACAGAGAAAAACCTTATATTTTAGAAGGATGACCACATCTGTAACCGAGTTAAAACAAAACAGGTTTAAAGTGATACAGTATGTGGAGATACAGACTGTTACATCTGATTCTGTATGATTTTGTGATAGTTTCAGATCATGTCTCTCTGCTGTACCTGCTTGTTCCCTATTGATCTTTGCTCTCATAACTACACCTTTATTCCTTTTGTCAAGCCAACATTAATGTTGTGAATGTGGTTAATAATTCACAGTGTCTGCTCCAGGAAACAGTGCAGTCTCACCTCTACACGGGACCATTTGCCTTTGTAGCGAGCCAGACAACCTTTCCCACAGAAAGGTCTGGATACAAGGAACTCTGATGTGACCTGGAACAGAAACATGTTTCAGGTTTTAAATATTACTATCATTCTATTTTCTGACAGCACTTTTTCTGGATTGGTGAGGTTACTGTCATATAATGACTTCAGTAAAATGATACTCAAAAAGCTCACACCGACATTTCACAGGTCTGCTGCAGGCGTACACCGACTGCAATGACGTCAAAAATTAGGATTTAGGATTAAGAAGAGCACATATTACTAATGGTACATTCAATTCTGGAAAATACATGTTCACATCTTACTTCTACATTAATCACAAAATTTGGTTGATGACAACAAAATTACTGACACCAGCGAAGGGAGTTGAGCTATGGATGAACAGTACTGGATAATAATTTGAGAACTATTCTCTCAACTTCCTTCTGACTTGAGACACAAAACCAGAACATCAGGTTATGGAATTTTATTAAGTGGATTACATATTGAATATAACATGAAGAAAAAGCTGCTTACTTTCCTTCACATGCAGTAACCCTAAATACGTCATCTCTGACTTGATGCAAACTTGCAGAACTCTTTAGCCTGGATAAAAATACACTACCAGACTCCAACCTGTGAATACCTAAACACTGACGTAAAGTGTTAATTAGCTGCAACTGTGGGTATTAAAGGATAGCCAACAGCACACCTAGAAAAAGCTCCAGCTCCACTGTGCTGCTACAGATTAAGTGGCTTGGCAATGTCTTAACTCCAGATTATTAAACTAATCTCAATCTGTTCACAATACAACGCGCCTGCAAGAGGCAACGTAGCACAAATACATTCACAAAAGCGTTTTACGATGAATGTTTGAGCTCCTGTGTACTCTGTTTAATCCTTATGAGTAAGGAGCCTGACTAAAGATGCTAAAATTAACAGACACATATATACAAATAATAGACACATTAGCACATTGCTAGAAAAGTTTGTATTTTTCCCTTGTTGCAAAAAAAAAGGAAATAAAAACCCTTCACTTCTAACTAATAACAAAGCATATATTAATGATATTTCTGTGCAAAACCTTGGTAAAGGTCAGGAACCCTTAAGTCCTACATATATGTATTATTGATAGTCAAATAATGTGAAGGAGTTTTTGTAACCTTTGGTCCACTTGTCCCTCTAAATCCAGGAGGTATTAAACACTTTTGTGTACCACACATATTTGTCATTGGGAGAAGTATTTTTTTATTACCACGTACATAATTAATATCCTGATAAATGCTGATGAAATTGCTGCACCAACTAAAATTAAGTCTTGTTTATCAGTTTATAAACTGAAAAAGACAAGGATGCCAGCTATGGTTCTATATAAAGAACCATAGATATAGCTACACTAACTGCACATAAAGAATATATAGATTTAGTGAGGTTTGGGGATATAGCTGATGTTCCTCCATATTGATGTTATTGTCAATATGTACTGCATAGAAAAACCAAAACCATACTTTCAAACTTCCCTTTTTCTTTTCTAAAAGGCCCAAGTTAAGTCCTAGAGAGCTTTGCACTGTAGATTTTACCATACATTGTTTTTAACAGGAGTAATAGTGCATTTGTCTGGGATTATTTTCTGGCATGGATTAAAACATATTGTCTCTTCATTGGTCAAATGAGTATTTACAGCAACAGGATGATGAATGTTGGATAGTGTCAAAATAAATGGACTTTCCTATGATATGGAGGAATCTGTAACCTAATGTAACTCTGCAGCACAATATTGTAATCTGAAACATCATGTCAACAATTGAGCTCAAATAAGTTCTGAGACATCAAAAGTAGCACTGTGTTAACCTGTGAGTGGAAGTATGTCTCTATTTTCTCCAGTATCTCATTCAGCTTGGCAAGGCCTCTGGAGGGCAGCTGGCAGTAGATGGTCCCATCCGAGCAGACGCTGCTGATGGTTACGTTCATATAAGCGCTGTTCACCTGAGAAGAGCCAGTGATAAGAGTCAAGCGTGCTGTCTAAACACACAAACACAGAGATGTACAAGCTTAATTGTACCTGTAATGGGCTTGCTAGGGTTTTGTCCTGCAGGGCCTTCATGCAAGCAGCGTTGATGTTGACATCATCATCCTGCGACGTGTCGTACAGGACGACAAGAGGGGTCTGCCCTCTCTCAAGGATCTCAGCCAAAAGGATCCTTCCACTTGCCATTGTCTCAAATTTCTTAAGCACAGCTGACTCCTGACAGAATGGCTCCAGGCCTGGTTACACACACACACAAACACACACACACACACACATACACACACACACACACACACACACACACACACACACACACAGAGTTTTATCATTTTTAACTGGAGTAAAGACGTCAACATTTGAGAGAGAGTTTGTAATCTTATTTCTTACTGTTTAAAATTACTGGAGTTTTTGGATGCCCCAGTGATGAGATGATTCATTTCAGACTCACCAGCCAGTTTACACTTGGTCGCCTGGAAAGGCAGTTGGAAAAACTTCTCATTCAGCTCAAACACTTTGGTTTTGCCGATCACCTCTGAGAAGCCATGATCCACATAGTACACCTGAAGGGTCAAAGGCAAAGTCCACAGAGTTAACTAATATTTCTTTGAGCTCAAAATCCCACAGTTCACCTGCTAACTTTTGCCATATTTTACGTTAATCATCCTTGGACTTGTGGGAGACCTCTGAGTCTGAAAAGTTTTCTTGCTTTTATTCACTTGACTTGGATCCATCTCTTGGCCTTCAGTCACTAGAGTCCTTGGTTATTTCCTTGACTCCTCACCTTGACCTTGTCGGCCATGACTTCACAGACTTGCGCCCTCAGAATCTCCTCCTCCTCCTCGGCCCTGACGGCAACAAGTTGGCCCGAGGATGGAGATGACAAAGGAGGTGGGCTGCTTTGGTTCAGGCCGTAAAACTCCCTCATTTCATCCTCCATGGACTCCTGGGCCTGGGAGTAACCCTCACCAATGTACCTGAGAGAGGAGGAGGAGCAGTAAGTGAGATTTATGAACCGTTCAGTCTTACTGCACATTCCCACATACAGCTCTCTCCTACCTGAGTATAACTCCATTGGTGTTGGTGGCCTCCACCACCAGCACGGAGGGGTACTCCTCTTTGGGGATCTGCAGAGAAGGCACAGCATGGTTGCTGAGCCTCCTCCCCAGCTCCTGCCTCACTCTTAGCTCCTCCTCACTGACAGAGGAGTTCCTCCTATTACAGTTCTCATCCTCTCCTCCACCTCCAGAGCTGGTCCTCCTGTACAAGATGGCCCTCTTTGGGTTGTCAGGCATTGGGTAGTCGATGGTGCAGAAGTCAGAGAGAAGATGTAGATTTTCCAGGACATGGCCAGGCAGTTTGATCTTGTAAATAAACAACACAAATGTACATTAATATGTATTAAGTGCAAATTATTCCTAAATTTGGTAATGACATTGATATGACAGTGTTTCAATGGGTCCCTCACCTTGTAGGTGTCCTGGAAGAGCTTGGGCAGCGCATGCGCCCACAGGCCATTGGAGTACTTCACCAGCAGCTCCTCCAGTTTCAGCTTCAGGTCGGGGCTGAGGGTGACAGGGGAGGAGGGAGGGCTGGGGGACGAGGAGGACGACGGTGGAGACTGAGGAGAGCGTGAACCAGAGCGAGTCAAATGGGTGCTGGGGGGTCTCTGCTGGGCGGGGGACCGCAAGGGTTTGTCTGCGGGCGTGTTTGAAGTTGAGATATGGGAAGAGGTGGAGTTTGGGTTAGGGCCAGAAACAGGTGAGGATGTGATGGTCTGTTCCTTGGCAGGGTACAGCAGCAGCTCTGATGGGTTGCTGCTGCAGGTTTTCTCTACCTAGAAAAAAAAGTATATGTTTTAGTTTATGATCTTTCATCATTTTATGAAATTGTACAAAAAAAAAAGATAGAAAAATGTGCATATACGTTAAAAACCATACCGTCTTATATAATCAAATCTGTTATCATTTTATCACAAAACTAAGCATTGAAGATAGTTTTTTGTAACAGTAACACAATAAATAACTGCATTAACATGAGGAATACACACTGTGCATATGTGTGTCCAGGTCTCCAGGTCTTTGATGGACTCAGTGGGCAGGTCCTGTTTGTACAGCTCTCTGTAGATCTGAGGCAGCTTCGACACCCAGAACCCATTACTGTACTTCCCCAGGATCTCTCTGATGCGACCTTGGACCTGCTGAGGGTCGTAGGGGTTTCTTTTATCCGAGCTGGGGCTCTCATTCAGATTCGAAGGTGCTAAACAATTAGGAGAAAAAAAACACAGATGAAAAGGGTCATTATAAATGTACGTGCAGGCAATTACTGCTTGGCCATCTGAATGATGAAGAGACCTATTCACTACCAAAGTTATGCTTCCCATTCCTCCTGGTTTTGTCTTTTGATGGACTGGAACTTGTCTTTCAGTTCAAATGAGTCCAATTAGAAGATGAGGAAACTGTCACATTGACCTTCAGCCTTCTTTTCCTTGAATAAAACTTCAACTACAAAAGTGGTTAGACCTGTAATGGAACCACATTGCTTGAAAGTGATTCACATTCAGAATGAATCCAAATACAGCTATTAGTTCTGCTAAATCATTTTCTAATTTAGTTGAACTGAAAACATCTTTGATATTAAAGTGTGAATGCCTTGACAATGACTGACAATAATCAAACTGAACTGAGTTATATGCCTCACAGTGTGAAGTACAGGCTTTGCATGTTATCTGAACAGCGATCTCTCATTTAGATAATTTCCTCCTCACTCAGGGATATAAAACCAGACATTATCAAACTTAATCAGTCTCTTTTGTCTGTGGGGGTCACATATAAACATGTCAGGAACGACTGAAGCCCTCAAATTATGTCCCTCAAAGCTATGTAGTTTATTACATTCCAGTGCTTTCCCCCAGGCTATACAGGCTGTGGTCCTTCTTTAACCAGGCAACATGACAGTAAACACATTTTTAGCTTAAGTATAACTTTGTTGGAAAGGGTGTTAAGAAGAGAGAGGTTTACACAGACAACACAGACAGCTGGAAGCTAACTTCAAAGCTTTTAAAATACAATTTATGTTTGTAGGAACTGCAGGGAGGAGAAGAGGCTGCAGTTTGTTTCCTCTATACATGTAATAATGAGAAGAATAGACTGAGAGAGGGAAAGATGTGGCTTGATGATTCAGCATAAGACCAAACAGAATTAAACTATTATTTAGTTGAATCTTATATGTAAATGTCCTCTGGTCTGGCCAATATATAAGTTTTCTGAAGCAATGCAGGTCTTGGCAACACTTGTGTTTGTTCAGAGGACAGACAGCTTACATGAAATGTATTTTTAGCATGACGAAAAGCAGATTGTCCTACTTACGGCCAGTCTTTTGGGGGTTTCTGGAAAGGTGAGCATGCACCTCCTTCTGAAACCGTGACGGGAGGGTCATCCTCTTATCTGACCTGGACACAAGAACACGAGAGAAAAGAAAAAGGAGAAGGACTACTTTTTTATGAACTCTGGAAGACAGGAAAACCGTGAAGATGGAAGAGTTTCTCTATTTTTTAACCTATACAATATACTCCATCTATCATCTCTGTGCATAGTTACAAAAAAAAAAATTACAACCCTGTGTTGCATGTCCGCTCCTTATCTCTTATGAGACACAGTACATTCTGAGAACTGACCAGATGACCCGATTAAGTTGTGTGATGGATAAAGTTTTATTTGGTCCTCTTTGGTTACATTAATCAAACTGTGTCAGCCCTTATTGTTGTAGAGGAGCAATGGCTCAGGAGATAGAGCACAGTGGATGCTGCATTGCGTTCTATGTAGTATATCACGTGATACTGCTCAGACCTAGTTTGCAACATACTCAAAATGCATGGGAAGTTTTCTACACTTTGTAGAATAAACATCTGGTTTTATACACGTAGCTAATCTAATTTTAATTCATTTAATTTATTTTTTGTTGGTAAACCTTAGTTACATCAATAATAACAGCTTTATAAATGCTTTCTGCAAAAATGTCTCTGGATTCTACCTGTCAGTCTACTTTTTCTTTCCTTCTCTAGTCACAAACCTCAGGCTCACTCTGGTACATGGCTACTAAAGGAAGCAAGTTATCAATAAAGAAAGTAAAAAGGGCATTTCCTTTGTGACCCTAAATGGCAATGAGAAAGTTTAAAGGACTTTACTACCCGTACACAGAACTGAGCAGTTTATTGACCTAAATGAGTTTTTCTTTGTGGCCGTGGTGGTTGTGCTGGTGGTTAAGAGAAATTACAGCAGGATTGACCGTCGCTGATGATTCTCTGGACTGAACACGAACACACTGCTGTGCAAGGGGACCAATCCTTATTTTACTGATTCTCAAGGCTTCAATTCTTCACTTCTTTAAGGAAGCCATGGACCAAAACTGGCTTTGTAATGAAAAAATCTAAGAATAAATGTTGATGTGTCCAAAAGTGGCAATTAAGAGGAATTTATCTACTGGAAGTTAAATTTGTATCATTAAATAATAAATTGCAACTTTGAGAATATCAAAACTTAATGCAATCAAATTCAAATTTGAACAAGCTGTGCCTGTCAGTTGAAATTAATCTAAGAGATTGAATTAAGTTGTCCAGAATAATATAATGCTAAGATATCATGGAAATTTGAACGTCTACACTGACATCTCAAATACAAACTGAGTGCCCCTTGTGGTGACATTGTTGTCAGGTCTGAGCTCTCAAGTGTGAATAAACAGATTTTTACAGCCTGTTAGAGCAAAAACTGTACTGTTTTTTAGATTTTGCTTTTGTCACTGAATTTCTTGACAAATCAACCTGAACACATTTGTCGCAGTATGGACACAAAACCTAACCCTTAAACTTTCTCTGTTCAGGCTGAGGCAACAGTTGCCTGCATGCCCACAAAACTCTCCCAGCCCGGTACAGACTGGCCTCCTCGACTCATTCCCTCTCTTTTTTATTTTAATAAAGGCTTTTAAACTGCAATTTCATGACAGCTCTTTCATTTTTTGTTTCTGTGATTTACCACTTGTACTGTTGGGCATCCCATAGTGCATCTGCAGACACACACATACACACACACACACACACACACACACACAAATGATGACTGTACTGTCCAATGGGGAGACCAGAGGGATACAGAGAGATGTGCTGATTCACTCTGTGTCGGTTTAGAAGAGTTAATCTACCAGAGAATAGAGCGGGGATTAGAGAGGGCTCACATCCCCCCTGCTCTCGGCTCGTGTCCCCTGCCAACACACCAGGCTTCCCACTCTGCCACTCCATTGTGCTGTGGAGGACCAGCGGCACACTGGACACCCATGGAGACACTGACTGACAGCACTCTGAGGACTGATGTCAGTTGTTTTCACAGTGGATGGACCAACAGAGCCATGGATGGATGGAAATGGGAGAACCAGTCAATGAGCTGAATTAATCTTGATTCACTGTTCAAGCAAAGCAGATAGATAGTATCTTGCAATGCTTCCAGATGGCTTCTTTAACAACAATGAATTAGGTTTTTAACTCAATCAGGGCCACGGTGAATGACAGTAGGACTCTGTGGCCAAAGTCCCTTTGGAAACTTTTTCCCTTTGAAAAAGTGCTGATTTTAGAAGAGGAAAATAGGTTTGGGTTAATTACCAGCAAAGGGCAAACAGAGCATAATTGTAGCAATCTTTCAATGAGGAGAACATAGAGTGAAAGAGAGAGAAAGACAAAAAGGATATCAAAGTAAAAACGCAAATTACAGAAGAAACAACACTGTAAAAATTGTGTAATGGAGGAGGCAAAAAGGGGGTAGAAAGAAGGAGTGAAACAGTGAAGGGAGGAAAGATACAGATAGAGAGAAAAAGAGAGAACTGGAAAAATTTGAATAGCAAATCATCAGCCCAGTGCTGAATAGGCAGCAGCAGGGAGACTGTTTGCACTCAGAGAGACAGAAAGAGAAAGAAAGAGAGAATAGAGGACATTTAACATTAGCTGACTGACTCACTAACTTTTAGTAGCTGTTCATAGTGGATGGCCGCAAGTGACATAGTATAAGCACATGTTTAGAGACAAATGACTCACCACTCCAGAGATAACTTCTTGTTTTTGTAATTATTTTAAACAGTTTAAATAATTTAAAGAGCCTGTTGTTTCTGACATGAGAGCCAGCTTTTCATTTTCATTTGCACAATCCTCTACTCTGATTTCCTAAGCAGTTTGAAAGCCTGGTAGGGACTACCACATATATTTGTGGTAAAAAATCCCACAAATGCGTGAAGCTTCAGCTTAAGGATGTGACCTATGATTGTCTTTTCATATTAAAGACCTGCAACAAGTCATACTTTGAATGTGAAATCCATTTTTTGTTGCAGATTCTTTAATACAAGACAAAATATACTTCAGAAATGATCACATGATGTCATTTAAATTCCTAAACTTATTAGAAGTGAAGTAACACAAGTGAATAATTTTGTTAAGTTATTGCTCTGTGTCCGACTACTTGCACCTAATTAGCTCCTAACCATTCCCATAACTCACTTCTCTGCAGGTGGGTTCCCTTTCCTGCTGGGTGTGTTCTGATTGGACATCTTGTTTGGATGTGCCCCAGTCTTGCCCTCTGACTGGCCATCCCTCATGTCCCTGGCTTGTTTGAAGTCTCCATGTCCTGCCCCTCGGCCACCGCCTCCTCCTCTACCCCCGCCTCGCCCGCGGTGGTTTGGCTGCCTCAGAGAGGTTTGAGGTTTGGCTACACAAAGAGAAAGCACACAAGAAGAAAAAACTATGGGGGAGAGACACACACAAAGGTACAAACACAAATACAAACACACACACTCTGACTCAGCTAAACCTGATGCTGAGACAGGGCAGTGTGTCTGTTTGGAGGGCACAGTGTCACAGATATCTGTAGATAGATGTAGAACCGATATATCCGATGAATGTCATAGCTCCAATTAGCTCCAATAAGAAAACTCCCATGCAGCTAGACTCCTCTATTTGCCTGCTGAAATTCTCGATTGGATTGCGAGGTCACAGGAATATGCCTATTTGCTTGCTTTCTAGTAGTTAGATGGGAAGATCAATACCTCTCCCATGGAAATGCATTAACCACAGAGCTGGAGCAGCTTAGCTTAACATAAAGCAGGGGAGGAACAGGTAGCCTACCAGCACCACTAAAGCTCAGTAGAATTTACTCATCTGAAGAGGAAAGAAAAAAAACAGACAAAGAATTCAGGAAATTATTGCAATCAAAGAGTAGTTAGCTCCAGAACACGACTCCCTATAAAACTCAGCTTCAATTTTTTGCATTTCTGATTGTGTACAGATTAAACAAACATTTTTTAACATGTTACTAACTGATCTTAACAGATACTTGAATATGTTTTTTTTTTTATTTTGGACACAGCCAGGATAGCTGTCACACCTTGTTTGCAGTATCAATGCTAAATTAAGCTAATCAACACCTAAGTGCAGCTGTTATATAGTTAATGCAAAACTGTGAGTCAGCAAAAAATGAAACAAGTGTGTTTCTCAAAATGCTGGGATTTTAATTTAGTATTTTAAAAAACAGTTTCCTTCTAAAGAAGACCATCCAGAGGAAACCTTTGCTGCTCATTATTATTATTTTTTTTTTCATCAACCGACCTCACCCGCCAAAAAAAAAAAAAACATCTTCAAATTAGGTGACTACTAAAATTCTGACCTACACTCCTCAAAACTCCTTAGGAGAAAAAGGATGATCAAAAGAATAAATCAATGTAAGAGAAATGATCCTGTCAAGTTTGAGAATAACAGTAGAAACACAAGAAAAGCAACAGTGAGTGAATGATTGCTTTAATAGGGAATGACACTGAAAAAAACCTGTTTCTTAGCAATATTAGGAAACAGATTAGAAAAAAGATTTCTGTGTAAAATTCTAACCTATTAATGTTTATTTAATTAGTCTGATTTATCTTCTCAGTTAAAGACTGATAACATCTTCTCTTGCTAAACACAGTATATAACACCAAGTAGCAAGATTTTTTTCTATCATGATTACAAAACCCAATAACTGTATTGCATGATAGTCACTCTAGGTTTAGTGAAAACCCTCAAAGTCAGAGTGCATCATCAGAACACAGCACCTACCAGTCCAGCCCCTCATCACCCTGATGTTACATCATTTAAGCACAGCATGACCGAACTGATATCACACTTCTGGTAAGTGACATCAGCAACATACTTTACATAACCCCGCATAACCCTTAGTCATTTCCACTCCCACACATGCTCCTCTTCTTCAGTTCTACCTCCTACTGCTACTTCTTTTGTCTTCAGTGTTTTTTCATCTCTCTTTTTCTCAGCAAGATCTAGAACTTTCTCCTGCTATCTCATCCTCTCTGTTCTTGCTGAATCTCATTAAATCTTTCCACTGACAAGACAAAACAAGCGGCTTCATCAGCCTGCATCTTAAAGAGTCCTCAACGTGGCAGTTTAGATCCTACCTACTTTGGTCTCTGATAGCATTTGCAACTCATAACCTATGGGCTACTATCAACAAATAGATTAGTAAATATGCCAATTAATTAATCACTAAAGCTCCCAGACATCCATGCATTACAGACACTCAGCATTGAAGCTCAAGTCCACATGCAAATATAGGCAAGGATAAGCACATATACATTCACACACAGTCAGAGCAGACGCCGCGTCACCTCACCAGCATGAACACACAGTCCCTGGTCTGTCTCTGCCTGAATATCAATATCCTGGTGAGGCAGCGGAGGAGAGAATAAGAGAAAGAGAGAGAGAGAGAGAGAGAGAAAGAGAGTGGAGAGGTTGATTTGTGAATCAGCTGCTTTTCGCTTGCAGCTGAGTCTCAGCTGCTATAGGCTGCATCAGCCTCAAATCTCAACACCCCACGTCGCTCTCTTTCTCCCTCCTCCTTTCTCCCCCTTCAGATTCCGTCCTTTCCAGTCATCTGTGCACCCCCCCTTCCTCCTTCCCTCCTACCATCCCTTGACTCCTCTTTTCCTCCGACCCTCTACCCATCACTCCTCCTCCCTTTTTCCTCCTCTCCCTCTCATCCATGCACTACAACCTCCCACTTCCTCTTCTAACACTCTGGGAATATTCTGCAGCATCACAGTCTAGCGGAGGTGTATGCACTAAAAAAATGTGTGTACATGTTTTTTTAGGTGTCTTGTGCACATGTGAAGAGGTTTGTGTGATTACATGATTTTGCATGAGAATAAAGGCAGTTTTGTGTGTTTACAGAGCAAATGAAGTTAGAAGAAGATTAGATCTTTATTTATGAATGTGATATAACTGTGCTTAAGTGCATGGGTGTGATATATCTCATGCCAAATAGTTGAAACAGGCCAGTCATTCTTTCACAAACTGCAGTCTACAGCACAGAAAACATTTGCTAATGTTGCATTGTCACAGTACTGATAGAGGCACTGAACACTTTCTAGGTTTTTCTTTCTGCAATGCTGCACTGTAACACCAGCCCCAAGAGTAGCCTGGAAAAGGTTTGGGAGCATTCAAGAAATTGACTGATTGTTGTAGGTGGTTACAATAGATTATTGTAATGTGTTAAATCGAGATCTGATAAAAAAAAAGCAAAACAAAAAAACACATTATAAAAGTAATAGAGGCATTATTTACTCAAAAGAACTAAGAAACAAGGGGCAGAAAAACAAACTGCATTGTCATCATGTATATGCAAACAGATATGCAGTCAGCAGCTAGCAGGCTAATCCAAGCTTTTAGTTATTTCAAAAAGGGCCTTTTACTTGTAACTGATAAAGTAAACAACAGAAAATGTTGTTTTTTTACATTTTTATAAGGCCTTGTCAGCAGACCCACAGATATCACAATAGTGTCATTTCCTGGTGTTTTTTGGAAGCATTAAAAACATTTTATTTAACTTGAGAGATTTTAGTGTTTTGATTTAACAAGGTGAAGCAAACGCAGAGTAAATACTTTTACTACTGACTTATGACAGTATTTCTAAAGTCCTGGCTGTAGCCCTGGTTCTGAGTGCTAACAGTCAATGAAAGTAAGTTCTCACAACATAAAGTCAGCATGCCATGACTTCAGGGAGTTTATTTTATAGTGTAAACAACTGATGGTTTAATTGTGAAATTAACTACAATATATATACATAACTACAAATAAATTGTCGCAGCCCTATGACAGACATGCTTTTAATTCAGACTATTTCTTCCTTTTGGGAAATCACCATAAAAGGAAACACTTTTGTTCAAAACAAACAAACAAACAAGCAAACAAAAAACAGAACAAAGAGTCCCACCTTATAATACATTTAATACCATACCTGGAATATCATTAGTTATTTTTTGATTTCTCTTAGATTCTCTTATTTGATCATTATTTCATTACCTTTCCAATATATACATTTTTCCATATTCACAATGATAACATGACTTATCAGAAGTCATGAGGCATTTTGTGTCCGTACATCAATCATAATATCCCTTAGACTTGCATTTACACTGAGGTCTCTGAGCTACTGTACATTGTCAAACATGTTTTAAATAGTGCAGCCATGTAATCATTGTCATCAAACATACTTTTCTATTCCAGAGTTTGGATACACACAACGGTCCAGCACACAAAAGACACCCAACACCATGTCTTCTGGCACTGCTACAGTGCTGACTAATGAGACACACAGCTGCCAGAAAGTTTATGATCCCAGTGCATACTTATTACAATTCTTAAACAAAAACTTAAATAAGACATTTATAATGATTTCAATTTTGATTGAAGATATACTATATATAGGAGATGTACATTTTGGCAGCAACTGCAATATTATTTAATTCAATACCTAACTAATTTAAAGCCTTGTGACACAGTAAATGTAAGCCAGAATGTTGATATTATTAGATAGAGCTAAATGTGTGTTCTTCAAGAGAGGCTGATAAAACAGAAAGTCTATCAGATTACAGGTGGTATGCGCAACTACTATAACTGGATTATCGTTTCTTGTTGAATGCTGTAATTCAAAACCAATTGCCTCGCAAGTTTTGTTAGTTACTGAATACTTGAGCCTGCGGTCTCAGTCTCAAAAACTGTGAATTCCCTGATGCACAACTTTTAGTCTTTTCTTAACCCTACAGAAATTGTTTTAATTTGGACTTTATTTATTAAGTGTCCTTGCAACCAATACAGTTAAACTATTAGTATAACGACTAGTCCAAAACTTTGCATGCTAAAGAATGCTACAATGGAGTTTAATAAAGTAACTGCATACATCAGTATAAATTTTAGTTGTAGACTTTACTACTTGCAAACGGCCTAAATTCCAGTCTTACCGTTGAGGACAAGTGGGGCAGCTGGTTTGACCCTCATCTGGGTGTTGACCAGGTGGGGTCTGCCTGTTTTCTTAGAGGTGCGCTGACGAGCAACCACCTTGGCAATATGAGTGGTCTCATTGGCTCCTGAGGGAAAACACACCGTCTGTAGGGACACAGTAGACGGATACACACTTATTTCGACAAGAAAGGGTGATTGTTTTTATTCCTAATTCCCCTATGATGTGCAACATATTTATAGTACAGATACAGTATTTTGTATACATTATGGTATAGAGTGCTCCAACTCTAACATTGTTTTGACTTTACTGGCAAAATACCACAGAGAAAAAAAAAGACAGAAAAAATATCTTATTTAATTGTACACACCCACACACACTCCCTCTCTCACGCACACACACTAACCTCTCCAGAGCGGTTGCGCTCTGTGCGGACCAAGGAGGGCATGCTGGCGAGCAGTGCGTCCAGATTATTATGTCCCATCTGTTTATGAGGAATCTGCTCCCCGGTCAGCTCCTTGTACTCTGACTGCAGACGCGACAACGACACTCCCCCTTTGTTGGCCTGGAGGACGGCCCGCAGCATCTTCTTCACCAGCTCCACATCAGCCATCTGGGAAAACAAACAAGTACACAAATTTAAAAAAAATCAACAACCAAATAAATAAAACTACGCCAAAACAGAAATGAAAACAGCTAAATAAAGCCATCAAAAAACAAACTAAAAAATGTGAAAATAAGAATACAGAAAATGGATTCGACAAATGAATCGAAATCGATTGTATATAAAGTTATCAACTATATAAAGCAAGCAAAACACAGAAGGAGAATTCAGCAGAAATGATTCACCACACTTTAGGACTGACTCATCTTGACATAAGTTTCAGTTTTGTTTTCCTTTGAACCACTTGGAATTGGCAGCAAAGACCAAGAGCGAGTCCTGCTGGTTAATGATGATGATAATCCATTCACATTTATGATAGTCTGCAAACAGATCGAGTTTATCACGTGTTAATGGCTGACTGGGTCAGCAGGTTTTTATGAACTGTTGATCAGTTTTCAAAAACAAACAAACAGGCTGTACTTCAATCAGGATAAAATCCTGTTGCAGACTGCAAAGGCAACTAGAAATTTGGGTTTAACAGTATATTGGAATTTGCTTTGTTATGTTCACTTATGTACATAAAAGGTTTTTTCTTTCAAATGTAGCCATATCCTATGATAGAAACAAAAAATATACCACCTCTGTTTTTCCAAAGAGAAAGGAAATTACTATTTTAGTGTTCCATCAAATTATAAGGAGGTATTTATTGGTATTTACGCTCACTGAACCAAAATTTCCTTTGTTTTTAAAGCCACAAAGTATCGCTGTAGCCCCTCGGAGACATTTTGGTGAAGGTCTTTAGTTTCAAGATGTTATTGATTTCCACTCCGATGTACACCCTGTTACATTCCATCTCCCGGCAGAAAAACACTTTCTGTTTCTCTACAGCCAAACCAAACCATCCTACAAAGGAATTTACAAACATTTACCAAACTAACATAATGAGCGATTATGATCTTCGTGTAAAGTGTTATTACGACTGTATCTCATGATTACAACAAATAAGCGGTAAAATCTCTGACCTCTTGCAGACGTGGAGACACACCCTTAACGAGCAGCTTCAACTTCACACTAAAGGCTCGTCCAACGTGTGCAACACTGTAGTTTCTTTTCTATGAGAAGGCGGACAAACCATAGCCCTGTCAAATAATAACAGACTTTAAATCGCAGCGGTAATCTTTTGTACTTAAGTGCAGGGAAACATAGTATACAGGTGTCCAATTAACCAGTTTTGCATTTGGTACTATTATTTTTTTAAGACTCCCTTCTTCGTAATGCAATATCATCTTCTTTCGGGAAGCTTTACCGTAATGTCTATGCCCTGAATTGGAGAATTTGGACATATAAAGTACATGTAGGCTATTCCGTGCTGAGAATGAATGATACTAGGATGAAGACAACATGTGAAAAAAGTTGCGCTGGAAACAAGTGAAATGATCTAGTTAGATTTACCTGACTATGTATAAGAGAGATGTGTCAGCATTGGATGGGTCTAGGCCACTTGTTGATTTGGCCTGTTTCGGCAGCGAAGACAGCAGACGGGACAGCGAAACTATGAATGACGTAACGCGTCACACTGCGACTCCACACCCTCCATCGGGACCAAAGTATTTGGATTAAGTTTTGCCTGTCTTTTTTCGTTTAACATACGAAACTGTCCCTAATTGGTACTGACAGATGAAATAACGCCAGCTGAATGTGCCTAACCTGGGGTACAGCCCAGCACAGGCAGCAATACTGCGCTTAACATCGAGATAAATCCTCCTGCCACCTCCAGGATAGCGGCTTGTAAAGGTAGCTCAGGAACGCTCTCACACACCAGAATCTTACACTTGTCCCCTTCAAAATAAAATCACAGTGACTCAAGACGTCGTTTTTCTCAATATACTTTTAAATATTAGCCTAATTTTGAAAGACTATACCGGAAGTAGGTTTTGTGACCTAGTGAGCTTGAAAGCATTCGAGCCATCACAGCCGGGAGAGGCAAAATAAACACCCGGCAAACTTTGTAAGCAATATACAAAAGCACAGTAAGTCCGATTAAAGTGAACTAAAACACGTTCTACCTTGCTCTGAACAGACCGGGATGGTGAATTCAGGAGCTGGGTAAGTTGCTGTAGGTGCTATCACCGCCACGGGGCTGAGCTGCGGCCAGAGGTCTGTCCCGGAGTGTCTGCCAGCCGGTCCAGGCACAGCCTCTCCTCCGCCACCTGATTGGTCGACTCAACAAGGGCTTTTGGCTAACTACACGTCAATATATGCATCCAGGGGACATATCCTATCCAACCCCAACGAATATAATTAGTGTGGCTTTTTCTGCAGTCATGTGTGCTATGCGATTGAGTTCATTAAATTCAAATTTTAATTAACAGACATAACTTTGTCCGGTGTATGACTGACTGTTCTATAAGATTCAAATCATACAAATTCCAATTACATATGTCTGTACCCCAAGCTGTTGTCTTCTGTTTGCCTATTTTTTCAACTTAAAATCCAAATAAAAGCTTTATATATCTATATCTATATATATATATATCTATATCTATAGATATAGATATAAATATATAAATCTAAATATCAGTAACCGAGCGTTCAGCACGTTTGCTTGAAAAAATGAACCTAACGATTAACAGATTTGCAGTTGTCACTCCAGCTATTAAGTGAATAGACTACCTGCTGCAGCGGTAATGGAAAAATGCCTATACCATCGTTTTAATGTGTTAGAATAATTTCTAGACATGGTTTATTTCTCTATATTCTATTTATTTATTTATTGGTGAGTACAAATAGTTCAAATTAATTAACTTATTCTTAATTCAAAATAGTATATCCTAAAATGCATTCTCTGTCATTAAATTATTTTATTCTATTCTGTAAGTCTGCTATTTAATAATCCAAATAGCCTACTGTGCATTTACTGTTGCCAATGAATGATTCAAATACTTGTTTGAACATCTTTGGTAATAACCATCAAGTATCGTATTTTTACACTTTTTCCCTTATGTATTGCTTTAAAACCGGTTTTTATAATGTCGTCCTCTATATTCAAACGCAAATCTTATTAAACCCAATAGGCCCACTGAATTGCTACGGGTACGTCAAGTCAGGAACGCAGCAAGAGTAGTGCATCAGAAAACGTCAAATAACGTCAAACAAACAAAAAAAAAACAATTTCTTCTTTATAATTATAATCAATCCCCTTGACACCCAAAACAGAACACGGAAACGGTCAAAAAAGTGAGGCCTCACCATTCCGAGTGTGAGGGGTTGTTTGAGTTTTTGAAAAGGAGAAATTTAGTAGCCACCAGAGGCGCTAATCTGTATTCTGGTCTGTCAAGCCGCCGGAAGTGACCTGTCAAAAACACCCGGAAAGGACAGCCGGATTTCCAAGCTAGGTGGCCACAAAATAAAAACAGAGGATTGGTTTGTCTGCATGAAAACAACAAGGAGGTACATATAAAGACAGGAATCTTTGTGTATGTAAGGTAAGCTGAATGAAAGAATACAGATATTATGTGTAAGCTTTTCGATGATACCAAGCTTACTTACTCTAGCTTGCTTGCTAAGCCGATCTGGCTAATTTTAACATTAGCTATAAAGCCAATACAGCTAGTTTGACAGACGTCAATTCAATTGTAATGTCTACGTTAACAGTAGTGTAACTTTATCTGGAGGGCAAGTAATTTGGAAGTTATTGGTGTAAAAGTTATGGCTTTAAGATATTGTAATGGTTACTTAAGATAACAGTTCGTTAACAATCGTTGAAGCAGAAAAACGTTAAGTTAGCTCGATTGTGTTGCATGACATTTCGATCTGACGTTATCGAACCGTGTCCTCCCTTTTCTGTCTAAAGCATTTGGTTTCTTTGCATTGTTCTGTTTTGCAGTGTGTAAATTTTGCATATACTGCAGCCTTTATTGTTTTATGGAAAAATAAATACTATCCCGTGGACTGAATTCATTTAGTACACAGCCCTTTAACTAGTAGCACCGAACGTTTGATGACTAAATGACTCGTTACTTCAGATCATAATTAACATTTGTTAGTTCTTTAAAGATTACATTTAATAAATTGAGAATTACGAGAAAATTATGTATATTAATAATGAAAACAGCCATTTCTCTATACTCTTCTACTTCTTACGTAAGTGCCAAAGCCTTCAAATCAATTTCACATCAGTTTTCAATTAAATGCGACGTGTAAAGTAACAGGCTAACTTCCATGTGTTTTTCCTGTAGGTAGAAAACAGTAAGATAACCCCTCCCTCTCTTAGTTCAGATCAGCTGTGACGTTTTTTGATGCGCCACAAAGGATCCCTCCCTAAAATCCCAGTCTAAGGAAAAGAGGAAGGGATGTGAAAGTATTAAGAAATAGGCACTTTTACAAAATACATGTACTTGAGGTTTAACCAGAACCCGACTAGAGATAATGGCTTTGAACAGGCGACATTCTTATACCCCCCGGGTGAGTAAGATGAGACTTAATATTTATATCAATGCTCATTTCGATCGATTTACTTGATCGGTTTAGGTCGATACACTGTAACGGACAAACCTATAAAGAGTTAACTTAAGTGGCACTCACCATACAGTGGATGTAGAATTCACCTTGTTGCATATTTGGTCCTCATTGGATATGACAAGCAAGACTATGGCTTGGGAAAAACTAGATATCCTGTGGAAAAGATGAAGTTTCTGCCGCTATGTTTACAGCCTTTGTTCTCATTAGCCAATATGTTATATATTCTGGAAAATTATGTAGAACCATTTCTCTGCTTTAATAACAAATATGAAAAAATCTACTGGATTTTTTAACACAAGACTTTAAAAAACCTTATCTGTCCTACCTTCTACCCTATGGTTTAAAACTGTAAGGCAGCAGGCATTCACATGTCCCTAGCGCTCCATAAAAGGATTAGTCACTGCAGGCCTAGTTTATCATGAATGAGCATCTTTGTGTGAGCAAGGCAGGGATATGGCTTTTTCATTTTTTTATAGAGAGTCTACTGTGGTTCAGGACATATGACTAGGTGCATGAGTGTGTTTCTGGTCTTTATGGCTATTTTTTGTTTGTTATTGAATTGATTTTTTTATTCCTCAGACTGCTCTTAACAACAGATAAAGAGAATTGTGGGGTATTTTAGTGACACATAAAACAATGCTGTTTATTTGGGTCTTTTGCAGTTGTGGTTTCTTAAATTGGAAATTTGTCATACATACTCTTCCTAAGCAATGTCTTTTTGACCAAGAATAATATATAAAAATATAGCATGTCTGATGAAGCCTGACATTTAAACAGTACACTTCTTGTATTTAGTAACCTCACCCACTGGCAACCAACTTTCTTTACTATCACTTCCCACATTTCCTCTTCTTTGTTCTCACTTTGTCCAATCTGTATCTCTAAAATCTTCCAGCTGACCAGCCCACTGATCAGCAAAATGAGCAGCACAGGAACAGTGGAGAGTGGTAAACCTCCGAAGGTAGGATGCTTTTCCAGTACAGACACAAGAAAGGATGAAAAGGAATAAAATGAGGGGAGAACAACAAGTTTAAAATGACTCACAGTCTCTTGTCTTCTTGTCTCCTCCTTCTCCTCCTCAAGATCGGGTCTGTAGTGGAGGTGATAGGGAAGGGTCAGCGTGGCACTGTTGCCTATATTGGTGCCACCCTCTTTGCCTCTGGGAAATGGGTGGGTGTCATACTGAATGAGGCCAGCGGCAAGAACAATGGCACTGTGCAGGGGAAACGCTATTTCACCTGTGAGGAAAATCATGGGATATTTGTCAGACAGTCTCAGGTAAGTGACGTGTTGTGATGTAAGATGAATGTGCATTGTGCACATAGGGGTTGGATGATGATGTACAGCTTTGTATTACTCCTGTGCTATCACATAAATCACTGATCCAAATATTATTCAGTAACGTAAAGGGGTGAGGGTGCATTGAGGTGTATGATGTCAAGGACCCCTTTTTCCATGGCCAATGTGTCTTGTCACTTTGTTCAGATCCAGGTGGTGGATGATGCCAGTGCCACCTCACCAGACATTCCTGAGTCAGGCCTTACAAAGATGCTTAAACAAAAAGGTGAGCATGAACTACAGCTGTGTTTAAATGTCCACTTTAGAAACACAGAAACTCAAAGTTAGTAACAATAACAACAGTTAATAATTTTACCTTTCTTTCCTCTAGATATTCCTGAGACTCCTAAAACAACCAAGCAGGTGGGCAACCATTACATGCACCTCAATGCTTTTGTGTCTTCTGTCAGTTAAGTAATCCTGTGTCATTTATGATGTGGCTTTGAAGATAGTTGAACTTTGTGGATCCTTGTGTATGTAATTTATATTTAAAAATATTGCCTGTTAAAAAAAATATACCCTGTTTAAAAAGTTAACTCTGTTCAAGCTAATCACTGCCACTTTATATGAATGTCTGCTCTCTCCAGAGTAATTATGTTATTTTAAATGCTTGGTTTAAATGTTTCAATAATCAGACTTATAGTCCAACAGCAGTTAAAAAAAGAAGAAAAGAAAAGAAAAAAGAGCAGTAAATCCATTGTAAAGAGTGGTGATATAACTCTCATCTTCTCTGACTTGTCCTTTGTTTCAAAGATCTCCCTCAGTTTTCTTTGTTTCTTCTCTATACAATGCAAATGAGTGTCTATTTTGCCTTATGTTTACTTTTCTAAATATCCTTTTTCAGACACCTGTGAACATTAAGAAGGTAGAAATATTTAAATTCAAAACATTTGCTTTTGCCCTGCTACTAATGTGACTACTCATCTTTTAAGTTACCATTTACCGTGTAAGGTTTGCACAGGACATGCAGACATCACTGGTCATCGATATCATTTATGTAATCCATCTATGAATTTTTTCACTATATTTCACTCCAATTTCGTACACCAGATGTTGCTGTCTGTTTGCTCACCTTCTTTTATTTACTTTTGCGTTCTTGGGAAGGCACCTGCTGCACACATTTAAAGGCCAACATTATCACAGTTTGAAGGACATCATGGTGGTTTCTTAATCATTCCTCTTGGCCTGATGGCAAAATTCTGTGACAATTTGCCAATATTTTAACATAATTGCATGAATTCACTTTTTTTTTTTGCTTTCATGGCTTGAGTCATCCAAAATATCTGTTCTTAAAACTGCTTCATGCAACAATCAAAAGCTATAATCAGTGGATATGCACTAACAGTGGGTATGATTCTTATGCTGCTAATTTTTTATCTTGCTTCACTACTGGATGTGTCTATTATCCGTGTGTGTGTGTGTGTGTATGTGTGTGTGTGTCCCTCCCTCTCTCTGCAACTCACCTCCTCCTCTCCTCCAGCCCTCTACCCGCCGCTCTGCAAAGGTGAGCTCGTCTACAGCTGACAGGGGAGGCATCAAAACAAACTGAGCTTAACATCAATGCATCTCAAAAGTTTTGTTACTTTAATGTTTCAACTTTTGAAAGTGCAAGGCAGTTTACATCAAGGGCACAGCTGAGTGTTTCAAATGTTTTTAATGGCCATGCATTTTTGTTTGGCATGATAAGACTTGCGCACTTGTCCTGAAATTACAGTGGAGAAGACAGCCAAGATTACATTAGTTTGATGGGTGCAATAATGAGTTTTTCAACTGTGATACATCATAGGCTCGTCAGTAAGCACTTCTCCATATTCTTGCCTCTAATAAAAATGTTTTTGCATAGTTTTACCATTCACTTGGTGATGTAGACATGCATGGGGTTTGAGGCATCACAACAAGAGTACACTCTTTAAGGCACTACAGTTGGACAGTTTGAAGTGATGGGTTGCAGATGGCATATTTCAGATGTGGCAGTAAATAACAGCTTTTATTCAGCGGTATGTAAGTGGAAGTAGTTGGTTTATGAATCAGTATTTTACATATATACATTTTTTGTCTTGTTAACTTTTGTTAAAGGTAAAAGAAGTTCTTTAAATGTCCATTAATGTAGTTCTTGTGTATTTAATGTATATTTGTCTTAAAATTACAAACAGTTAAAAAACTCTGTATGTATTGGTTTGGATTATCATACTTTTTCTGGAAATGTTTGAGATGCACAGTGTTTTAATTCATTTATTTTATTATTTACTTTTTCACACTTATTTGTATAAGCGAGTTGTACATCTCTGAACTTCTACAAATGCCAATATACAGCACAAGCATTTTCAAAACAGGATGTTGGTATAACTGACTTACATTATAATTTGTTTGTACAAGAACACAGTATGACCAGGGTTGCACCTCTAACGCCAGGCTACTTTTCCAGCTAAGTTTTTCCTTAATAACTCCTGAGAGTCCTAACACAGTCTCTGTGATCATGCTGTGGCAGTGGAACACTCCAGGCCGTCTCACGCCTGCCACCTCCCTCCCCTCCCTCTTGCTACGACCCTCTGTCCGCACCAGCCTGTCGCTCATGGTACGCTCTGTCAAATCAGGGTACCTCACAGGGAGTGGTGTTTTGGTTGTCACTCAAAACTGGTGATCTGATCTCATTTGATACACAGGTGCAAGGCTACATGACATAAATGAATTCAAAGTGTCATCTCTGGGAACTTGTGAGGGACACGGGAGACGAAATGTTTTGTCCTGGAAGACACATTGAATTCTATTTTATTTGAACTACTACGAGATGAATCCAGTGGCACGGCTTGCAACAATGCAAATACACTCTTCTGGTGATTTCACTGTGGGGAAAGCTTGTGTTCTGATCATTGGATTGTTTACTGAAATTCATACACTAAACACCTCTCTATCTCTCCTTTTTTCCTCTGTCTCACCCCTTGTCTTCTCCCTCTCAACACTCTCCAACACATACCTGCATCTGCCAACAGGCGTCTCGCGAGAGCCTGTCAACCTCTTTGTCTGGTGATGTCAGTGAGGCGAGCTTGTCCTCCAGTCAGGGTGCGCTGGGGGCTCCTGTCATGCCTCAGCCCAGTGGGTCGCCTGCAGCAGCAGCAGCAGCAGCCTTGGGTCCTGCTACTCCAAGCAAGGTGGGTCACTAACAGATAGAAAAGCCCATTTTAGTGTCAGCACACCTGAAAAGTAATATGCCCATAAAGACCTACAGTCAACAGGTTTTTCTCCTTACATTTCCCATTGTCATATGGAGTTCACTGCAATATCATGAGCACATAAAGATCAATATTTCCATCATGTAATGAGCTTTCATCCATGTTGTCACTGTTCAACCAGGTGGAACCTGCCATTTCCAAGCAGGTAGAGTTATCTAATGGCTACATGCATGCTGAGGATTGCTGGCATGAGTTTACTAACAAACTCATAACCTCAGGGGGCAAAATTACCCTCAGTACACTTTCTCAAAACTTGACATGGTGAATTATATGGTGATGATGCATGGTTTTACTTTCTGAGTCACTGAATGAAATACTCATTTCTACCATTGTGCTTAGGGGGAGTGGATTATCTCTCTTTATCGCTTTTTAATGCATCTGGCAAAGCTTACTGTCTAGGTTGTGAATTCAGAAAATAATGTCAAATAGCTGAGAAAGTAATTTTTAAATTAATTCTCTGAAGTTTTGAAACATTTCTTGTCTTTCTCTGTGTTTTTGGTGGTGGGACTTGATATTTTCCCTGTTTCTTCACTGCCTTCAAATAAAGTTTTGAGACATAAATAAATTACAGTCAACTCTCTAAATTTGCAAAAGGCAGCACATTAACAGTGTCCTGTGCCTCTTCCCCTCCACCCATTCATCCTTCTGTTTTAGGAAGAGGAATCACTGCGAGCTCAGGTCAAAGACCTTGACGAGAAGCTGGAAACCCTGAAGATGAAGCGGACAGAAGACAAAGCCAAGCTAAAAGAGCTTGAGAAACACAAGATTCAGCTGGAGCAACTTCAGGAGTGGAAGACTAAAATGCAGGAGCAGCAGGCTGAGCTGCAGAAACAACTCAAAGAGGCCAAGAAGGTACACAGAAAAATGAAGCATTAACAATTAATATGTTACAAGTCTGATTTTCAGCATTTTCAGTGTATTAAACTGGCTTGTACTTTTTAAGTTTTCAAGAGTGAAAGAAGCAGCTCCACTGTGAGCAGACATAATTCTGAGAGTTTTCTCTTTTTACCTCCTCCCAGGAAGCCCGTGAGGCACAAGAGGCCAAGGACCGCTACATGGAAGAGATGTCCGACACCGCAGATGCCATAGAAATGGCCACATTGGACAAAGAGATGGCTGAGGAACGGGCAGAGTCACTGCAAGTGGAGGTGGACACACTGAAAGAGAAAGTGGAGGAGCTTTCCATGGATCTGGAGATCCTTAGACATGAGATTTCAGAAAAAGGTCTCTACTCACTGATCCACAAGGGCCTATTCATCTCCAATATGTCTGAATCTCCCTCTTTCTTTCCTTGTCATGTCTCTTTAATTCATACACCGCTTTCATCACTATATATCTTCTCTTTTTATCCTGCAGGCACAGATGGAGCTGCCTCAAGTTACCATGTTAAACAGCTGGAGGAGCAGAATGGCAGACTAAAGGAGGCCTTGGTTCGGTCAGTCACATGTCTAACAAGCTTGTTTTGATTAGTGCATACATTCAGAAAATAAAAAAGTACCTTAAGAGGTCCCATGAAACATGTCTAGACTTGGCAGTTTTGGCTGTCAACATTTCTTCAGGTGTTTAAATAACTTTTATTTGTCCTTTGCCTTTTTAGGTTGCGTGACCTGTCCTCCTCAGAGAAGCAGGAGCATGTGAAGCTGCAGAAACAGATGGAGAAGAAGAATACTGAGCTTGAGACTCTGAGGGCTCAAAAGGAAAAACTGCAGGACGAAGTCAAGCAGGCAGAGGCCACCATTGATGAATTAAAGGAGCAGGTAAAGTCAGTGAATGCAATGAATGAGACTGAATATGATCACAGAAGGGAAATTTATTTTTAGGAGTCTCTGACACCAAAATCTGGAAGTTAAACTACAGTGAATACAGAAGAAAGTGAATCAAAGACAATTACTGAAAGAACAGATTTAGGCTGAGCTTCTAAAAGCAACAACAGGCTCTTACATGTGAGTCATCTAAGAATTTATTTATAAATGTATGCTTGCTTGTGTGCGTTGCTCGTACCAGGTGGATGCTGCTCTGGGCTCAGAGGAGATGGTGGAGACCCTGACAGAGAGGAACCTTGACCTGGAGGAGAAAGTCAGAGAGCTGAGAGAAACAGTCACTGATTTGGTTTGTACAGCTGCATTTATGATACCTATCTTCATAATGAACAACACTGATGTTTCTATTTTCTAATCCATACAAATTATGTTCATACTGTACAAATAATCACAGAGGGGAAATTCTATATTTATTGTAAATTTAAGGAAAAATTCTCACTGTCATTTTACTTTTAGCAACGTGGTGGTAAAAGTAACGATAAAACATCGTCTAACCTTTTCTTGTGACAACAGGAGGCGATCAATGAGATGAATGATGAGCTCCAGGAAAACGCTCGGGAGACAGAAATGGAGCTGAGGGAGCAGCTGGACCTAAGTGCAGCAAAGGTCAGAGAGGCTGACAAAAGGGTGGAGGCTGCCCAGGAGACCGTAGCTGATTACCAACAGACAATCAGCAAATACAGAGATCTCACTGCCAGGCTACAGGTAGGTGGAGAACAGAGAAACACACACACACACAGATTACAAACAATACTGTTTATTAACTATCATGTTCACAGAGGGACGTGATCAAATGATGTTTGTTGGATGAAGAAACCTTAACGCTTACATTTTGTGACACTGTATGTTGTTTCTTCCTGTGCATCAGGAGGCCAACAGGGAGCTGACCAGCCAGCAGAATGCAAATGCTGAACAAGTTCAACAACCTCCAGCTGAACTATTTGACTTCAAGATTAAGTTTGCTGAGACCAAGGCTTATGCCAAGGTAAGAAACCTTCATGTGTCATCGTGTAGGGAAAGATGACTAGTAAGATTTCACCAGTTTACGACTTTGAGGCTATTTGCTTATTGTCTGTGTCCCAAGGCCATTGAGATGGAGCTGAGGAAAATGGAAGTGGCTCAGTCAAACAGACAGGTATCCCTTCTCACCTCCTTCATGCCAGACTCCTTCCTCCGTCATGGTGGAGATCACGACTGTATTCTGGTCCTTCTGCTCATCCCCAGGCTCATCTGCAAGGTATGAAACTGCATGTAGATTTAGAGGTGCAATAATAAGAAGTAGAAAAATAAGTTCAAGCCTTTTTTTGTGAAATCCTTTTAACTTAATTTGAACTCCTTTTTTTATGTGCTTGGTTTGTGTCTCTAATGCTTCTGAATGTGAACACTTGTGTATGTGTCTGTCCGTTATCTACTAGGCTGAGCTGATCAGTAAACAGGCCCAGGAGAAGTTTGACTTGAATGGGAACTTGGCCCAGATGACAGGGCTCAGAGGGCCTCCAGGAGAGCAGCGCAGCTTTGCCTCAGGCCTGGTGTACTCTCTGAGCCTACTGCAGGCCACTCTGCACAAATACGAACAGTAAGCAAAAACAACTTCTCAATAATACATCGCAAAACTGTGAACAAATACGAAAAAATGTCTGCTGGCATTACAACTAGTAAAA
>JAQMCX010000039.1:5173500-5203590 GCA_029814765.1 Acanthurus leucopareius
TACTCTCTGAGCCTACTGCAGGCCACTATGCACAAATACGAACAGTAAGCAAAAACAACTTCTCAATAATACATCGCAAAACTGTGAACAACTACGAAAAAATGTCTGCTGGCATTACAACTAGTAAAACTTTTTTTTTTAAATAATAAAAGCTAAATTTCTGTTCTTTTGTTCTTTTCCTTTTTCCTTACCCTATTTGCAGAGCTCTGAATACCTGCAGTGTGGAAGTTTTTAAGCGGATGGGTACACTCTACTCTGAAATGAGCTTCCATGAGCGCTCTCTGGATTACTTCATTGATCTGCTGCATAGAGATCAGCTAGATGAGACTGTTCAGGTGGAACCTCTGACCAAGGCCATCAAGTACTATCAGGTAAAAATAGAATATGGTTTTATGTCTAAGAACCTACTAGACGTGTATCTGAACACACAGGCACTATACAACTCAAAGATTCTCAATGTATTTTGAGAAAGAGGTCCAGTCCATTTTCTCAACATCAGTGTTTTCTCAAATCTTCAAATGTGCATTCAAAACTATTTTGTGACAGTTTTAACTTTTTTTCTGAAACTGCTATCAAACAAATATTGGTAATAAACATGTTTCTATATGTACATCCTCAAGTGTGAAATAGATATTTAAACAAAACATACACAACAATATATTTGATTAAATGTAAAATTTTCTTAAACAAAGTTAAACATAAACTTTCTTACTTATTTTTTCTTCCAGCAACTGTTCAGCATCCATCTGGCAGATCACACCGAAGACTGCACAGTGCAGCTGGCTGACCACATTAAGGTACTCCCAGCTTCTCCTTCCTTTACAAAGCTTTTGACAGTTTCATTTTTAGTACAGATTTAACACAAATATACATTCTCAATTGTTTCTTTAAATGACAGCAGATTTATTCTCATGTGGTTATTAAGGTAAAAATCCAGGAGAAATCCCAACCATGTGATTATTTAAAAGGACTTTGGATCTTTAAGTTGAACTTCATTTTTTATTTCCTTTTAGAAGAAAAAAAAAGATCTCAAATTAGTAAATTTGGCAGAGTGTGAATACTGTAATGCAGTTTTCTCATTTCCCCATGCCACACTTTCATCTCCAGTTTACCCAGAGTGCCCTGGACTGCATGGGAGTGGAGGTGGCCCGTCTGCGAGCGTTCCTGTCTGCAGGACAGGAGAGCTCTAGCCTTGCTGTCCTTCTAAAAGACCTGGACACTTCCTGCTCTGATATCAGACAGTTCTGTAAGAAGATCCGCCGTCGCATGCCTGGGACAGATGTCGTTGGAGTTCCCGCTGCTGTCAATTTTGGACCACAGGTGTGGGACACTAAAACAAACATACAAAAAACCTCTTTTCTCTGTTTTACTACATCATTAATGTTTATGTGTTTTGATATTCACTAACATACTATTAATCAGTGAACAAATAAAGCTCATTCAACAAAGATACATCTGCATATATATCTGACTGACATGCCGTGTCTTATCTGGGAGGTGTCGGAGATACTGACGGAGTGCAGGCGCCAGCAGACCCGTGTGGTGGCTGTGCTGCAGGAGGTGGCTGCAGCTGGAGCTCAGATGGTCGCTTCGCTTGCAGAACAGGAGGGGCTTAATGCTCTGAAACTGGAGGACATCGCCTGCAAAGTAGTGGAGCAGGTAGCTTAACTGTCAATCATGCACCCTTTTTTTAATACTCATGATAGACAGACACAATAGGCCATTTGTTACGGATTATTTTAGTTAAGTTAAGGTCTTTTTGGTTGGTTTTAAGAGAGAATATGTAGTTAGAGATGCTCTCGCCAGACCAGAGGCTGACCAAATATTTTTTGCAAAGGGTTAGGGTATTTCTTGGCATTTACTGTATTTTGTGAATGTGCGATCAGGGTTGTTATGACCATTTCCAAATTCTGATGTATGTTGAACTTCGGTTTTTAAAACACTTTAAAACCTTTGTTTGGAGTATCATAAGTCATTGTGAGGAAAGTACACATAGCTACAGCTGCCAAAGTGGAGCACCTACCTAAGTCTACACTCTTCTCCAAGGTGTATGGCTCTCATGGCCTAAACGGCCCGGAGTGTCTGCGTCAGTCCTGCAGCTCCGTCATCACCACTATGAACAAGATGGCCACAGCCATGCAGGAAGGAGAGTATGATGCTGACAAACCACAGCGCAAGGTAAGCAGATGCTTTAACTGTCTTTCACAAATTAATCAGGGTTTTCACAGTGAAAGTCAAGCATATTTTTGCAGTTTGTCACTTAGTTTTATTGTGTTTTTATTGTGTCCCCCATGTCTTCAGAATCCTCCTGTGGAGATAAGAGCATCCACTGTCAGAGCAGAAATGACTGATGCTGAGGGTCTTGGAGTTAAGCTGGAAGACAGAGAGACAGTCATCAAGGAGGTCAAGAAGTCACTCAAGATCAAGGTGACACACTCGTGCAGACACCTCCAACAAAACTCACACATCCAGAATCCCACTTAAGCTTACAACACTGAGTAAAACTGTCAGAAAACAGTACAGGTATACTTACAGTGATTGAATGTCTCTCCCCCCAGGGTGAGGAGCTGAGTGAGGCCAATGTCCGTCTGAGCCTGCTGGAGAAGAAGCTGGACACCTCCACCAAAGACGCAGATGAACGGGTTGAGAAGATTCAGACCAAACTGGATGAAAACCTCGCACTGCTGAAGAAGAAAGAAAAGTAAGAGCAATAAGAAGCAGAGGAAAAAAAAAAATTCAAACATTTAGGTTTCGGATTTCATGTCCTTTTCTGACTTGCTCTTTGACCTTTCTCTCTCCTTATCTTCAGAGAGTTTGAGGAGACCATGGATGCTCTGCAGGCTGATATTGACCAGCTGGAGTCAGAGAAAGCAGAGCTGAAACAACGCATTAATAACCAATCAAAGATGACCATCGAAGGGTTGGTGGGGAGAGGCCCTCCTGCTTCTGGGATTGCCTCCATTGTTCAAGGATCTGCAGGTGGTGAGTCACTGTAACAACTGTCACTTTAAGAAAGCAGATTTAAATGCTGTAATTTTATGTTTGATGGCAGTCACGATGGCCTTTAAATCAACCATCTGAAAAGCAGGTCTCAAGCAGCTGGTAATGACATTTTGCCTGTAGTTGGTGTGACTGATCCTCTGCAAAAGTAATGAATGTATTTAATGACTTGGCATTAATCAGACTTTAAAACAAGGCATCCTAGTGTTTAAATGTCTCTTACCATTCTTTCTTTGTCTCTCCTGCAGGTCTGCCTCCATCCATGGCAGGACCAGTTCAGGTAGTGGACTCTCCTCTTCTCAGACAGCAGGTTGAGGCCCAGAGAATGGGCATCAAACACCTCAAGAACGAAAACAACAGACTCAAGGTACACTAATGTTGTTTTTGTCATAATTATACATAATACGTGCTGTCTAGAGCCTAGTGAAATTGACCCAGAGTATATTTGACTAACAGGCAGAGAAGATAAGAGCACAACTGGCCTCCCTGCCTCCACTCTGCCCTCCCAAACTACCACAAGTGTCCAAAGAAAGCTCCATGCCACCAGAGGGACTGAACACAAGCATCTATCGCAAGACGGACCAAATGCTGGCAACCCTGCTCAAGCTGAGTGCGGAGGTAAAAGTGGTGGATGTCAGCGGGAAAACAGCAGGTGCGTGTTTCAGTTTCGAGGTTTTTCTCTCCTTTGTATGTATGTGCTCCTTGTTCTCGGCTGAATGAACCGGTTAATTTTCCAGTTAGTGCCAGTGCCCAGCTGCTGGAGCAGACAGCTCGACTGCAGAACCTCAGCGATGCTCTGGACAAACTCAAGGTGAGAACTTCAGAATCATATCTGTTCTCCTTACCATGTCAGTAAACTGACATCAACATAGAACCAAACGTTTGGACACCTCTGTTTCAGGGAGAAGTAGCCGAACATGTAGTCTCATATCAGCCTGGAGCAAAAGCCTCCTCCGACTTTGCCACTTTCCCAGTTTCCTCCTATGTTAAGGTAAAGCCACATAATGTATACAAGCTATCAGTTGTATCTTTTCTAATTAGATTTTAATACTTGTTCAAGAAATTATATTATGCACATATTTGTGTTGTTTCCTAGGCCAAGGAAGAGAAGCAGGGAGGAACAGTGTTTGTGGGTCGTGTTGCCATTCCATGTGCCCCTGGACAGGAACAAGTCCACCGCCTCGTTCTATCACAGCAGCAGTTACAACAAGTGCACCACCTCCTAATGACCTAAGACAGCATAACATTGGTCCACCGCCTCGACTGAAATCAAGAAAGCTTTTGTTCTTTATTATTTCCAGCTTTTACCTAACTTCAGCATTCTCCTCTGTTATACCTTTTGCTTTTCACTATTCTCAGGAAACTGTATCCAATATTTGTTTAAGTTAACACTATAGCACTAACAAAAGTGCAGCACAACAAAGTCTTTCTATTGATGTTAGTTGTTAGGCGTTTGATAATTTGTAATGAAGTCCAGGTGGATTTGACTCCTAAATGTCACATCATGAAGGTGTCATGTTTTCGTCACTCAAAGTTTGTATGTACCAATGTCACAAACTTCGAGCAAAAAAAGGGGACATTTTTACTGTACTTGCACCTGCTGGGTTTTTCCCATTCGCATCTTTTGTATTTCTTGTCAGTAAGCCAATAAAAGCAAGCAATTTACTTAAGGGCAAGAAACTTCTTGATTTATGAGGATTTTTTTTGGCTTATTTGTCATCTGCAATCTGTTTTTCACAAAAATAAGATGCTCCACAGTTTGCATCTTAAAATGAGGATCTGTTCACAGTAGTTCATTAAGAGTCCAGATGTTTTCTCTTGGAGAGTCGAATACTAGATTTTCTTAATTCAGTCATGTCCAGTTTAGGGCACTAGTTTCTTTAAACTTTTATTCTATTCAAATCAAGTTGTTCACTTTAAGTGAATATGGACAACATTGCTTACATTCAAATGACACACTACAGTGATCTTGAGGAAATGTGCGTATATTAGAGGATTACATGTTAGCTATATGCTAAAGTTATGCCAAGGTAATCACATTATCTGTTGCTGACTCCTTGTTATGTAATAAATACCAGATTTTCCCAAAGAATCTGTACATTTTTCAAATATTAATAATTAGACTTAGTTTACTGTTTTAGGAACAAGGTCTTTAAAGTTCCAAAGCAAAACCAGCTGTTACAGAGGTGCAGGATACGAACATATGTCAGAAAGATCATCAGTGTAGAACTTTAATAAGTAATAATTTAAAACAAGTAAAAAAAATTCCACTCTTGAAATCCTAGCAACAACTTTAATAGGACATGGCACCTGACACACTTGGGGTGCAGCATTCAAAGTGCTTTTTATATTTTAAATCTATTTTAAATGCAAACTAACAAACTAACAGACTGGATACTAAAACAACTAAAATGGCATTAATTTACAAAGTAACCAAAGGAGGAACGTGTGTGTCTAGGGACATTCAGAGAATTAAAATCTGAGAGACTGAAGTAGACAATACAGCAAGTGGAGTGAGTGTGCTATGTGTCTGGATCTTGTCCAAGACTTCTCAGTAGCGGTGGCCATGACGAGTATACTGACTGGATCTGGGATGGGTGTATGGGGCGTAGTGATGCCTGGTGTGACGGCTCCTCATTACATAGTGACGATCATGCACATGGTCATGTTCAGAGTGATGGAAATCTGTGGAACAAACAGAGCATGTCCATGGTTTCAAAGACACTTTCACAGGCACCTTTGTCTCAAAAACATGTACTTCAATTGAAGCACAGAATGAAATTTAACCATATTGGTTTGGTAGCAGAAAAATATTTCATTTTCATCCTGTGTACTCACTCTTTCACATTTTTACCAGCATACCAATGTCTGCACACTTACCATTTATAACCTGTCTGCGTTGAAAATGATCTCTGTAGACTGGTTGAGGTGGTGATGGGAGGGCAGGCCTGTAGGCTCCAGCAGCCCTGTGGTGATTTGTCTGTGTCGCTGGGTTGTTCTCCTCGAAGCTCATGTACTCAGAAGAAAGGGAATCACGAATGAACTCCTTGCTGTAGCCATTGTATTTTTCCCTTAATGGCTGACGCACTGAGGGAGACGAGAGAGAGAGAAAGGGAAGGAAAAGCAGGAAAACACTTTTTCCAGTAAAAAGAAGCAAGTTTGTGTGGCTGTTGTGTCCCTGTGTTTTGAAGTTAACTCTGCCACACAAGAACCTAACATTTATTTGCTTTTGTTGTTCTATATGACTGTTATGACAGGCTCTGTAATCACAATGAATTTATTTCATTAATTTGAACATAAATCAAAGACAAAGCTAAAAAGAAATTAGTGACTTAGGAAAAAAAAAAAGTCTCACCTGTGCTGGAAATGTAGTTCGTAGGACCTTCTCCTCTGCAGGTTCCTGAAAAAACAGCATTACCTGCATCAGAAAACAGTACCAAACTAAACTTCTGGTCATCCTCTAAACTTAGATTCTGTAGATTTCAGAGAAGCTTTTACTAATTTTTTCTTCAAATTTAAGTGAATCTTATTTCTCCCCCAAAAAACTGAGTTTAAAGCCAAGATTTAACAGGGAATCTCATGTCAGTATAACACTGGGCATGATATTACACAACATTTATTGTTCCCCATTGTCATTTTCAGATGGATTTATTTTTTTTTATATTGGGGAAAAAAGATAAACAGATGTGATCTAGAATTACAAAATTATGATTAAAATTCTCACATCTGAAGTGATCTGAAAATTACAATTCCTATTTACATTTGACTCTAGATGTACATATTGATGACAATGAAACAGGTGCCAAACCTAAACTTAGATGCCGGTGTACAGATTCTCTTCACATTCCTTTTAATAGGTCTTGTTAGTATTTTTGATTTAAATTTCCAACATCTGCTTACCCCTTGTTCATTCATCAATAAAAATAATCCAAATTAACACATCATCTAATGTCTCACCTCTAGACTTGGTAACTTTTTTATCAAAAGACTGATGATCAGTCACCACAGAAGGCTCTAAAAGAACAAAATTATGCCAACCCAATTTGATTAAATGAATGAACAAACAGGAGAGCCTTCGTTATCACAGGCTGTAAATGCATATTTTGGAGTTGAATGGCTAAACATTGCCAATCAGTCTGTATTTGATGAGTTATGAAGTTATAACATAGTACAGTAAAACACCATCATCCTATTACTACAGTATGCCTAAATCACAAGTAATGCCTTACAGTGGGAGTGTTACTCCTGTATGTAAGTGTGTGTGTGTGTGTGTGTACACCCAGTCATCCATCTTACCGACATTAGTTTGTGAACAAGGCATGACAACACCCCAGGCTTGTGCACTGTGCTGCAACAGCAGAGAGGTTATCCTACGGTGAGCAAGGGCGTTCCAGTGGACTCCATCCATGGTACGAAGGTGCAGGGAGAAGCGAAACTGGTAGTGAAGATCCAACACATCCATCCCATAAGAGTCAGCCAGAGTCCCGCTGTAAAAGTTGGCTTCAATCACATCTTGACGCAGTTGGGGAGCCTTGTGCTCAATCTGAGGTGAAGCGAAGAGAGAAGACAAAGCTGTGTAAAGGCTGAGGGAGCAGAGATAGTCCAAAGAAAAAAACATCTTAATGTTAAAAGTACAAGTCATGACATTTCTCCACTTTCAGTCACTTTTCTAAGCCACTGTGATCAGAGTACATATGTGCTGAATGATGGTACAACTCGATAATGGATAATTACCACTGATGACTCATGCCTAAGTAAGAAGATGTAAGAAGAGATAATTTTATGACAGATTGTGTATCAGTTTGACCAAACAATAACAAATATCTGGTCATGATGGAGACACTTGGAGATGAAGTACCTCAGGAACCAGGAAACCACCGTTGATCCTCTTTCCTAAGGGCATGGTGAGGTTCCATATGATCAGGGTTTCCTCAGGAAGAATCTGACGCAGCTCCTTGAAGAACTTATTCAGGTTCTCCTTGTAGTCATCGAGCCACCTGGCAAAGTATCTACAAAACAATAGGTATGATTGTATCTGTTTCAAGTACAAATTCTCTATGGTTAGACAAACTGCTTGAGTGACTGTTATGGTTTAGGCCTAAACCTGGTTTCAAGTTAATCTCTGTCCAAATGTCAACGCAAAAACACAATTAAGTGCTGTCATGAGCATGCCAAACCAACAGAAAGCAACACAACCCTAACTCTACAGCCAACCAGGGCAAAAAGACGTCTTAAAAGACCTATTACTACAGAGCTAATTGCAACTAGAGGTTGGAGTTTATTAATTAATATTCAAAACCTAGAACACTGGCATTGGGGACTGTGTTGTTGGAGTGTTGGATCATTGAGTGATCAAGTTAGTGCATTCTAATACCTCCGTTTCTCACTAAAATAAAAGAGAGACATGAAAATTTCTGCTCAGGGGCTAGCACCAGTGCTTTGTCACCTCATGTAAACAAAAGAGTTAATGACACACAATCTCTGCTCAACTTACAACTCAACAAAGCTAAAGGTAATTTTTTACTTTTGTATACATTATCAAAAACAACCACTCAGGACACCACTGTGAATAACACAACAGGACCCACCTAGAAATATCCCAGACACAGGAGTTGACAATGACTACATCTGGCTTCAGGCCATGGCGGAAGTCTTCTAGGATGCTCTGCATGTAGCGAGAGTAGACTCGTGTCACAAAGTAGAAGCGGACCAGGTGGTGATCAGACTGAAACTGTCGAACCTCCCGGTATTCTGTTCCATTGTGCATCCTACTTAGCAAACCTCCTTCCACCAGACGGTCCTGTTCAAAGCTCATCTCACCCTAAAGCAAAATATGAGTTAGGACAACAAGAACAAATGGGGATGGAGACACAAGTTACCTATTAAGATAGAACAATAAAGATATTCAATAAAGATAAAGACAATAAAGAAACTGGATCATAGTTTGTCCCAGGACCAATTAAAAAAGAAGTCTAACGATAAAATAATGTTACAAGTTTGTTTTGGAGCAATGATTCTACACTGAACTTACTGGAATCATAATGACAACAAACAAAAAACAATTAAAAACTGGACAGTTTCACCTTCTTTTTTAACAGCATGTAAACTTGGTAAACATTAGTCCTCTGAACATCACTTACCTTGCTCTTGAGTTGTTTTGCAGAGAGATATTTCTCCTTCTGCAACAACAGAACAAGGTCTTTGTACACAGACCTTTGATCTGAGGACAAAATGCAGAGAGCTTTAAAAGCAGTAGTCAGAGAAGGTGATCCACAACTGAACATCCAAAAGGCTAACAGATTTCTTCTGATTGTAACAAGCTAGCAAAGTTACTTGTTAAAAATGGAAACGTAAAGAGGTGTTAACCCACCTACCATCCATTCTTGAGCATTTAAATAAAATGATGTTCATATATTTATTATGTTTTTCTACTAAAAATGGCTGCCGTAAAACATTGAAAACATATTTGTTCCTTTCAAAAAAAAATTTCTTCAAATAAAATTTATTTAAAGGCTTAGCTGAATGTTACTCACTGGAGTCTCCAAGCACCACAACGAACTTGTTATGGAGCAGCCGCCTGGCCTCCTGGTGGGTAACCCACTTCATCGTCTCTTTCTGTTAATTATTAAATAAGACATTTTTGAGAAAACTGAAATACTGCAAAACTGAGAGGTTCACTCACCCATGAATTTAGTGGCTATTATTAACTGTCTGTAAAGTTTGGGTTTAAAAATTCTTTTAGTCAAATGGTTGACAATTGGAATTCCTAAGCCTTGTTGACGTTAACTCTATAGTTCACGCTAACGTACCGTTACAATACTAGGAGTTGCATACTAATACGCTAGCCTCAGCGATAGTTAACTGGGTTAAGTGTTGATTTAAGCTAACCGAAAACGTTACTTACCATTATTAGAATTAAGAGCAAAAGTTAAAGATGGCTTCTAACGCTACTTTTCCGTTTTAAAACCAAACTTGAGTATTTAACCTTGAGTATTTAACGTTATTCTTTTTTTAATTTAACATCGGACTTTTTTGGAAAGTCAATCATCACAATCTGGGCCTGTTAAGCTCCCGAAACTAAACCCACAATGGCCTAACCGCCTGGCTTTACTTTTAAAGTTCTTTGACGACTCGAAAAAAGTTTAAATTATGTTATTTTTATATTTTTAGCTGACACATAAAGTAAATACTTGTAGCTGGACTCCGTCGTTGTTAAGATAAGCTATACGACAGGTGCCCGCAATTTGGTGACCCCTTCAAAGATTAACGGAAATGTCAAGATTTCGTGCGTATTTTGAATCACAGTCTCGCGAGGCTATCTTTGACCAAAAAAAAGAGCAAAATTTAAAAGCTATTGTGTATTTTCACAACATTCGCTTATAATTGTACATCAAACAGCTGTTAATTTGAAAAACGTAATATGATTGCTATAAAATTGAACTAATTTTTTTTTTTTTAACTTTGAATCATGATTTGCTAATTAGATTTTAGAATGAAACTGCAAAATGAATATTAAGGTTTTAAAACGTAAAGTTCTGTTATTACATTTGCTTGTTCTTTATGAGTGTGTTATGTACTCTGTTTAAATTATGGGTCCGGAGAACAGCCAGTACTCTTGTGCTTGAATAACACCATCTAATACCCTTATTCCCATGTATAGGGTAAAAATGGTAATTTGATTGAAAACAAAATATGCAGCTAACCAAAAATTTAAGATATGGTATAGAAATAAAAGTGAAAAAAAGTCCTTTTTGTGTTACCCTCAATTTTAGCATAGGATTACATTTTAATTCTAAAAGAGCAACATACAAAATCATTTAACAATCTCAGAGTTATTTGCCCCAAGTTTGGTCAAAAAATAAATGAAACCCAGGAATACATTTTCTAAAATATTGTCAATTAGACACATCATAGAGAAACAGACAAGTACATATACAGTACAAACATATATAAAATCCATGAATAAACTTCACAGAGCAGCCTTGGATGTCTTTCAAGGGGTGTTTTTATTTCACTGTTTTTGAAAATGATGAAAAAGCACAAAACCACCCTTTTTATTTCATACTATATGCTTTCAGAAGGAGTCACTGTTGTCATCATCAAAATCTATCATTTGCATTAGATTTTTTTTCTTTTCTTCCTCTTGTTCCTCCTCTTCCTTCTCCTTCTCCTCCTCCTCCTCTTCCTGGTTCTCTTCTTCTTTATCCGTCTCATCTTCTTTCTCACTTTTACTTTTCTGGTGAAACTCCTGGTATATCCCGTTGAGAGCTTTAGCTGCTTCAAGAGACACTTTCAGATTCCCAATCACCTCCTGATCTTCATCCATACTCATGACTGGAGAAAGCAGAGACGAAAATAGACAAAACTAATCAGAAAGCGTATAACAGACCTTCACTGTTCAAAATTAAAGGAGGGAAATAAGAAACATACATAATATTGAAAAGAAATCTGTACTTAAATTGCTATTGATGGCTGGATATCTATGGTACCCATGATTGATTTTTTTAATGACAATAAAGATTAAAGTATTCAAAACTATTGCTTGGAATATATCAGACACATAGTTGTGAAACTGCTGCCACCTTCCTGGTTACAAGTGTTCATCAAAGTGTTGCTTTTAAGTAGGTTTGAGAGTTTTGGTATCTAAGTTAACTTGTATCAAACATGGTTTTCCATATCAAGACACAGTCAATAGTTTTCACTTTTACTTTTGCAAAAACAATGCAAATACAGCATTTACTGTCAATTTGTTGTTCAAGGACATCATTTCCTGTGAGTAGTAGTTCTTGTAGCTCCAGAAAAGCATGCCCTACATCCACACACTCCTCGTCGTCGTCCATGGGCTCACTGACAACTGTGAACTTTAACCTTGTCAGGACACACAGACAAGCACACTTTGATTTCATGGTTTGGGCAAAGAGATCTTCAAGAAACTCCCCAAACTGATATATTCTCTCATTCATTTGTAACATGAACCACAAACAACAGTGACACTACCTGCCCTGATTGGGGTCACTGCCCTCCAACATGGTGTACAGATACTGTCTGAGTGGAGCTGAATGTGAACCATCCACATAAATCACTGCGAGAGACAAACAGAGAGATTTGGGGATCATAAAGGAGCTTTGAAAAGAAAACTTCACGAAACAAACAAAGCTCACCCACTCTCACCTCGTGTGAAATTGTAATGAATCTCCTCCCCCTTTGTGGGTTTGCGGAGGGACATGGGTGTTTCTGTCGTCTCCATCGGGACGCCCAGCAGCCGATATTCCACATAAACGCGCTGCACTGACTTGTCCAACGCCACATGAGAGGATGGTTCAAATGTCAGGGACAAAATCTCCACTCTCAGCTTGTCACCCTGAAACGCAATGAAATACTGTTCAGTTCACTGGTTTTTACTGAAGCAGACAAAACGCACTGACTTCTGACAAATTTATCTATTAATATCATAACATCTTATTAGCTCATCTAAAATACAGGTCAAATTTATAATACATCCACTGATATGATGCTTTATTTCTTTTTTTCCCTCTTTAATACAATTTTTTCTCTCTCTCATTCAGTAACTTCATTCATACCTTCCTCATTTTTCGTTTTGGTGGAATGATGATAATGTCGCTTTGAGAGGAACTTGACTCTGAAGACTCAGGGGCCTCACTGTCTTGTGCAGCAGCTGTAAAGTAAAAACACAAACATTAAAAAAAAGATTAATTTCAAATACATTTAATAGGCCAAGGCTTTAACAGGCTTCAAATTACTGTAAGAAACTCAAGACATGTGTTAAGGCTTATTGTGTTACAATGAATAGTTACCACTCTCACTCCTCTCCTCTTCCTCCTCCTCCTCTTCCACTGACACTTGATCCATGGATGGAAGGTCCTTATAAGAGGAAATTACATACAAGGCAGCTTACCAGCCAGTTCTAAATAGTTGTTTTCAATTTCAAGTTAGTCTTGTTTGGGAGAGCCCCTACCTGAGTCCTGGCATTGCTGGCAGAGCTCTTCCTCGACACTGTAGCCACTGATTGTCTGGAAGATGTTCCCTCTGAAGACCTTACACAAGAGTTCAAAATATTGTTGAACTTTACTAATTTTATCTTAAAAACAGTGTGACTAGAGACAAAAATTATGTCTAAAAGCATAGGTGGTAAAACACATTTAATCATATAATGCTCCCTGAGTTTGGATTGGAATTTCATAGAAAAACAAATCTGGTACTTACTTCCTTGTTGGCAGAAGAGAAGGTGTGGTCAGTCTTGGCTCAGGTGTCAAATGGGGAGTGTGCTGGTAAAGGTCATGTGACCTCTTGGTCGATCTCTTTCTGTCTGTGGACTGGCGAGCGGCCACAGAGGTGGGTTGCTCTGGTCCTATGCTCTGTGAGCTTTTCTGTTTGACAGCTGGAGGCTTAGGCTGTACAAAGTTGAGTAAACAAGTAAACAAAATAGTTTATACGACAATTCTGTTGAAACATATCTTAGCTCTTGCTGCTCATGTAGGGACTCAAAACCTTACCCAAGCTTCAGTCTCTCTCTGCACTGCTTTGGTCTCTCTTGACTCAAGTCGCTGAGTCTGCAGTGAAGATGCAGAAAACAAATATTAGACAAGGGAACATGGTGTCTTTGAACATATCATATATTCAGCTTTTACACACATGGAGTTAGCAATTCCCTTAAAGGAGGATCAAGACTGCCATCGCCTTTTATCAGCTGTCTTGCCTAGAAACTATTGTACATAAATTACAAATGCTGCTCTCTAGAGCTTTACTGATGATTTCCATAACTTTTGACACACTATAATATATGACATCACCTTTACTCTGGGCTTGGCTATTGGCCTCTGTGATGCTTCAGCCTCCTCTCTTCTCCTCTCCTCCCTCTCACTGCTCTCCATTGCTCTGTCCTGTCCACTCAGCACAGTGTCCACTGATGGCTGGAAGGGGTACTTCCACTTCAAAATGACCCGAACCATGCCCCGGGGTCCACCAGCTGGATCCCTCAGAACATAGTCACCTAGCAGAAGAGAGAAATCAGTTCGTGTCAAAGGGAGCAGTTTGTCCTTTAGCCTTGAACAATAACTACATTATGACCTATTGCAAGAAAATATCAGTTTTCACATTTAAGGGACATGTGATGTAACTCGGAGAAAATAAAAATTTTGCTTCCACCTTTAACTTAATCAATGCTTCCTCTGGCAGAAAAGATTATTATCTCTCTTCCCTCACCTCTGATCTCCCTGCCTGTTGCCAGGGCTCGCAGCGGGATGGGGGTCTTGGCCAAATAGGCTGGTGGTATCTGGTCATCGCTGTCATCATACACATACACCCACAAACTGCTGGACCTGGGCAAGAGTGGAGTGAATGTTGTCATTTTGCAAAGATATATTAATTAATTAATAATGAATTAATAAGTAAGGTCTCTCTTAAGTTCTTTTAGTTACTTAACATACTATAATAACTTGGTTCCAGATATAAGAATTAAAAGCACCTCAACTGCTAAAAAACTCACAAAAAACCCCAAACACAGCAAAAATGTGGGGATATATTTTCTGTTTCCAGACTGTTATACCTCAGATAGTGCAACACATCGGCTGTCACTGCTAGCGGGTAGTTGGTGACATCATTGAACACCGGGTCAGCGGTGCACTGGGCTGTTTTAGAGACGTGAGGCGGCAGGTCGTAGAACCTGTATGTCAGGTAGGCATCAGGGAGAAGTCCAGGCCAGCGAGCATTGAGGCCCACACAACGCTCCAACATGACCACCAGCTCATTGGGAATCCCCCCACCATAATCATATAATTCCTGTGGGAAAATATATGTAAATATATTCATTTAAATGAACATAGCTCTAAATAATAGACATATCACTGTTGCATCTGTCTTTGGAGACAGCATGTTTCCTTGATTTTACACAAGCACCATATATATTCTATAGTATAAGCAGACAGAACAATGTTTATCTGGATTGTGGACATTATTTTTTAAAAATATGATCAATAAATCACTCTTTCACCTCATGAAAAGCCTCTTGCCAGCCAAGAGAGATCTGCACGGGACCCCTCTGTGCAGCTGTTCTACTGTCAGCCCCTGTCTCAATCACAGGGTCTGCAGGCTCTGCAGGATGAAATAAGCGCACCCAGAAATCCACAACACCTATGATTTCACCCTCAGAGCCTTGAGGAGAGATGGACAGATATTCAGAAATAGGTTGATACTTAACATTCTCAAAGCATTCTGTAATAAACAAAAGGAATTAAAGACAAAGAAGAACTCAGGGAACAGGGAAATAAGTTTTAAATCAAGTGTTTCCTCTCTTTATGCTTTACTCACCCTTGATGTTGACACATCCAGCAATGCATTCCCCTCTTCTTTCCATAGCACTCATTAGGGACATCTGCCCACTTCCATGTGTCATGAACCTGACCCCTCCTAATGCCTGGTGGAGCTCCACTCTGACCCTTGACCCCTGGCCTCCCAGCCTGCCCACATCTCGGGCTGTTAGAGCATAGCGGGATGTGAAGCTGTAGTTGGGTTGGCTGCCTGACACCAGAGGAGTGGAGTGTACCTCAAAGTCCAAGAGGCCGTAGGTGCAGAAGGTCACAATGTCTTCACGTCTGTCTCCTCCTGGACGGATGCTCCCCATAGTGCGAAGCCCTGCTGGGGTGAAGGTGGCGGCCTTCAGGTTTAAAAAAACAAAATAGAACATAAAAACCCAATAGATATCAGCCTTATTAATAAAAATGATTAAGAAATAGGACGAAAAACATTAAATTCAGGGACGTTTGAGTGTTTTCAGACCTTAAGGTGGATCTCCAACAATGACTCCCCAGCCCTGAGCTGAGAAAAACACAGGTCATCTTCAGTAGGCTCTACCACTTCCTGGTCTCCAGCTGGCCAGGTGTACTGCACTGGTATGGTCTGTTTGTAGTTCCTGGGGCTATATGCTGACTCTTTCAACTGAGCTTTAGAAAACAAACAAGAGAAAAACAAAAGTTTCTAAAGATACTGAAGCTAGTTTTTGCTGCTCAGCTATGCAGCTGTTTTTTCTTAACAAACTACAAATGTTAACGCATCCCTTCCTGCAATCAATTATTCAGGAACAGCACAGAAGCAACTGATTAGGCATGGTACTGGGTTCCCTTGCCTCTGTTAATATAATTGTTGTTCATACCTTGTAAAGTATTGATCTGAAGAGCTCTTTTTGACAAAAGTTTGTCTTTGTCTGCCAGCCTCCTCCTGCCCTCCTCCCTCTCTTTTTCCATCTTCTGGCTGACTGTGTTCAACTCTTCCTTAAGAAGGCAAGTTTGATCAAAGACAAGTTTAGTTAAAGTGGGAGGAGAAACATTTAAAGATAGCTCAGAGAATGTCAGTGAGGTGAGTATCAATGCTGATTGCAATTTTGCGATGTGTTAATAAACTGTAGCGATGGGTTATGTGTGTAAATATACATGTGTGTGTACCTGCAGGTCTTCGCTGATACGGTGCTCCAGCAGTAGAAGCTTTCTGGTTTTCTGTAACTCCAGCACAGTCTCAGCATGCCTAGCTTGGATGTTTACCAGATCACGGGGTGAATCCTCCACCTTCCCATCAGCCCACAGGAAAGATAGCCTCTCCTTGCTCTCCTGCTGCATCCTAAATGCCTGTAGTTGGAGGTAGCTAGGTTTAAAAGCAATCCGTTATGTCCATTAAAAGCAGTTTTAACAGAGGTAAAAAATGTTTGCAAACCTTGATCTGCACAAGAGTTTCACTCAGCTCCTCAACACTCATGTCAAACTCCTGAGAGAGGAAGAAAAGGAAGTTGGACAGTGTGTCAGGACATGTGCCAAAAAAAAAACAAGGTAACATACGATAACAATAAGAGACTGATGTATCAAACAGTTGTCCTGAAGAATAATATTAAACTCTCCATCTCTGACCTTGGTGACAGAGTCCAGTCTGTCCTGCAGAGCAGAAATTTGCTCTTTGTACTGGAGAATCTCTCTTTCCAGACTCTCCTGTTTGTCTGTCGTATTCGTGGAAAACTCTAAATGAAACCACACAGAGCACATAAATGAACAAAAAGGATGGTAAATAGATACATAATTTTATTTTGCCTCTAGGGAATTAGTTTGGCTCTACGATCTGATGCTTTAACTAAATCTGAACACATTTGTCAAACTGCAGCAGATTCAGTACCAACATGCCAAGAGCCCTACCTCTTCCTCGCTCCCTGTCCTCCTCAAACTTCTCCCTCTCTCGTCTCAGCGTTTGCCTCTCCAGCTCCAGCCTCTCTCTCGCTTCCCTCTCTGCTTGAAGTCTCTCCTCCAGCCTCTTGATGTCCATCCTGTAGATGTTTTCTTCCTGTCTGTCCCACTTCTGATCCCCTTCTCTATGCTTTTCCAAGACGGTATCATGGTCGCTTTTTACAGATAAAGTACTTGAAAAGAAAGAAAAATGGTAATTATAAATACAAGGTGCAAGGAAAACCACAAAATGACTTTTTTTAGAGATCATTGTCATATGTTGGAAGCCCATGAACTTGTTCATACTGACATAAATCCCGTATATGGTTGTACATTTAATATGAAACAGATGTTCTTCTGCTTTTGTATGGCAGCTTACATCAATAGTGCATCTCAATTTCCAGAGAAGGTTTCATCCTTCCAGCCTTTAACGTGTCTCTCTCTAAATCTCAGAGATTGCTTTGCAGGGCCTCGACTTCGACTCTTACCTCTCCAGCAGAGTGTCGTAGCTCTCTTTTATTTGATCTCTCTCTCCCTCCAGATCTGATATCCTCTCCTGCAACTAAAAGAGGAAGAAATAAATCTCTAGTTTTTAAAACTGATATGAGCTCTTCTTTATCTGGACTTACACATGCAGATTTGAATGCTTTACCTTGTCCACAGTCTGTGAAGACAGGGTCGATATGTCCAGTTGTCCCTCCAGTGACAGTGTTCTCTGTCTCTCCTGCTTCAGCTGCTCAGTCAGCTCCTCCACTTTCTTCAGCAGAGATCCTTGGTTCTCCCTCAGCGACCTCTGACTCTGAGAACACATTCAAAAATTTTTGAGCACTAATTCATTTGTTAGTAAAGTATCACATTTCTTGTTCATTGCATTAATTAGGCTTCTTTTTAACAGGCTTTTACCTCTTCCAGCTGATTCTCATATGCCTGTAAGGACGAGGAAAGACAAAAAAATATTTATCTTTTGAGGACAAAGAGCTTACTAGTACTATACATAATTTATTATACTTATGTAATAAAATTACAAAATAACCAAAGACACAAATAATTTATGAACAAATAAGAGCTTGTAACCTCTTGCAGGTTGTTGAACTTCTCCTCAGTGACTCTCAGGGCGATGCTCTTGTCTGAAAGCTGCTTTTGTAGACGAATCAGATCCACGTTCTCTTTGATAGTTATTCTGACAGAAAAATAAAATGATTATTTTTTTAAAGATGCTTTTGTTATACAAGCAGTTTTTGTAGTAAGTACATTAAGAGCTGCAAGTGATGGAAAGAGCACAGAACCGCATTTTGTTGTACAACCTTTCATTGTAAAATGATGATTAAGCATATCTTGACTCTCGTAATATCAATGGCCGTATTTCTCCTGCAGTCACCTGTGTCTGTCAGCCTGTTGCTTTCTGATATCTCTCATTGTTCCCTCGATCTCCTTCTCTTTGTCTCTCAAAGTGTCTCTGAGTGCCTGGGCAGTCAACTCCAGCTCTGCAACCCTCACCTGCTCTGTCACACTGGACCTGCTGGAGGGGGAAGATAAGGAGCGGTAAGAGTGGAAAAATGGAGGTTGGGATTAAGGGGTGGATAGAGGGGAAAAAGCCAGATATCAGAACGCTGAAAAGAACTAATACAGGAGTGGTAGAGACTCACTTGCCTCCAACAGTGTCTTAACATGATTTATTTGTTGATTATAAAACACACACCTAATCAGGGAGGCTTTATTGCATACTTATATAGAAAAGGGGACTTGTCTTATTAAGAAATATCCAACAAACACCTCTTAAATATTCTTTAGTGCTTATCATTTCTGCTACATGTTCTCTAAACCACACACTTACAATCTCTCCATCTCTGTCCTGGTGTCCTCCAACATGGGGCCGTAGCGGGGTGGGGCAGTCTGAGCTGCCCTCCTGACTCCAGCCTCCGCCTCCATACTTTTGCCTGACAAGAAGAAGAGAAAAACAGAGAAACGAAGATCAGATACTAAGGAGGAGGCAGCTCTCACCATGGATTTTCATCAAATAACACACACACACCTTTACTGAACTTGTGTGGCGTGCGTCCCCCAAGGTCCATGATGTGCTGCTTTGCCAGGCTGAGTTTATTCTGTAGCAGCCCTTTCTGGCTCTCCAGCGTAGCCACACGGGCTTCCAGCTCCTGTATGGTTTCCTCCATGTCCCTCTCCTTCACACCACTGGAGCCAGGACGAGCCTGACGAAGACGCATCAGTCTGGTGGACATCCTGAGGTAAGACAACGGAAATGATCAATGAGCTACTCTGAGATGCCACATTTATGGCTGTTGTCATGCCTGGTCATTTTCATATGTGTCAATGTTTCTGTGTTAATGTGTTTTACCTGCGCAGTCTCTGCTCCTGTATACGTGTGTGTTGTTTAAGCACACTGTTTTCCTCCTGCAGTCTGAGACACAGGTCCTCCAGGTGCTCTCTTGGAAACCGAAAAACCCGCTGAGGGTCTGCCAAAGAATGAACCAAATATAAAGAGACTGAATTATTCATATTTCAGCAGAAAAAGCTGCTTATAGATACTTATGCTTTTGAATGAGAGTTAGTTAAAATGTAAAAAGATTCATTTGTAGTGATTTTTACCTTTTGTCTTCATGACGTGATGTTTCTTCCATGGCTTCACATCACGCACAGAATCTGGAGTAACCAGCAGCAAGGTGACATACAGACAGATTTAGTAAATATATACACGTGCTTACACACAAATCCAAATAAATTAACCTCCAATGCAGAATTCACAAAGAACTTTGAGCACTACTACACTAACTTTAATGACAAAATACCTCAACTAATTCTTGACTTTAAGATACTGTAGCTCACTGGATTTATGCTGAGAATATACATAACTGATGTTTCCTCATTGGATCATTGGCTCTGTTGCTCTATGTTAACAGTCACATTATCCACACTGAGCAACTAGATAAGACCAGTTTAAGTTGTTGTGAGCAACAATGGTGAAATTTTAACAAATTATGGTAGTAAACCTTTCCACAGGAAATATACATGATAGGGGGCAAGATATTAAAGATATGCAAAACAGATGAATATATGGTGTCCCACTTACAGTGCCACTATTATAAACACTGTCTACCAAATTGTGTTCATAGTACTTAAATTTTAAAATGAACACAAATGGTCTTGTACTAATAGCCTATTAACACTGAATAATGAGCACTCTACAGAGTCTGTAATCATTTAGGAGTTTATTCATATCTAATTTGCTATAACTTGCATTGAAAACAAGTGATGGGCCTGTCCAGAGAAGTCCTATCTCAGAAGTTAAATCAAGGAAGTTTCAAAGCACACATACACACAGATAGTATGTATGCATATGATCCACACAGATAATGAGATAAGATTATATTTGATCACACAAACCTGGAATAGTTGGCATCAGCCCCCCCCTCATTAGTCCTACATCTCTGACCGGGAGATCCCCGGCTGTCTCATCCACCACCGGCGACATCACACCTCTCTGCTCAGACTCAGCCAATCAGAATCTCTGAAATGTCAAAAAAACAGCAAACTGGTCATAACCATGTCCACTGCTGGTTCACTGGCTTCTATAACGAACTGGAATGCAGACAGACAGTAATATTCAAGGCTCTTCAGGCTACAGCAAATTAGAAAAAAACAACACCAACAAAAACAAAAAAGGTTTTACATTTGTGAATTTATAGTTTAAAAAAAAATCCTTCCTAGCTTTTGGCATCAAAGTGATGACTTTAATACCTTGTACACACTTCGTATAATCTGCTCAACTTGGACAAACTGTCTTAATCAACACTTTAAGCTTCACAACACAGTTTTAATAAAAGCTGAAATGTGGCAATCGAGGAAAATGTCAAAATTATTTGCAATTTTTTTTAAGGTCCTCATTGCAGAACAATAAGTAACCATCAGAAATCATAAAGGTAGGAAATTGTTTTGCATTTTCTGTTCTACAGTAAAAGACATGAAAACTGAATATTATTTAAACCAGATATTTGACTTACCCTTGGGTTTTTACTATCCATAAATGTTTTACCTCTGCTACAGAGATCCGTAGAGTTCTTCCTTATGGTGTTCAGTGTAACCTGTTGGCTTTCTACGTGTGTGTCTCCGCCCTCCGCTCGGATGATAACAGTTTTAATCCCTCTTCATCCCTTCCTCCTTCTTTATTCCCTAACTTCTATTTGTTCTTTTTTTAAACAAATGTCTCCAAATTAATTCTTTAAAGGGATTTACAATATGCTAAATGGTTCCTCGCAATGACTGTGTGTTTGCAGGAATGCATTTAGTTCAGACGTATACCTATGAGTGTGTGAGTATGTGTGTGTAATTCCTCCTCCCAAGACTCAATCCTGAAGTCTGTCTCAGTGCTCCATCTGCCTGGAAGCTAATCCCGTCTCTTTGCTAATCAGATTAGCAACTGTCATCTTGTGCTATCTAAGACATGATCTGAAGTCAGCTGTGTGCTAAGCGTGTAATGATTGAGAATGGTTATTATTAGACTGAGGCAGGTCCAAGATCTGTTATTTAGGTCTTACTTTTTAAGAATGCATGAACGAAGGAAAGGAGAAAAGGGAGGAGGAGAAGTAAACATATACAACCATATGACAGTTTAATGAGACGTGTATTTGATCCATATGTGAAGGTAGACTTTGTTGTAAAAAAGATCTCTTTTAATATTAAAAAAACACAACCAGAAGAGATTGTTTCAGATGTAGTATTTATTGTACAGTATGTCGTCTCAGTCCAAAATAATCTGTTTATGATTTGAAATAAGAACCATTTCTAATCCCAGATAAACTGCTGGCAGAATGAGGCATGCTATTGCTTGCTGTTATAGTTCCATCTATATTCATTGAGTTATATTTAACCTTTATAAGAAAAAAAAAGACTTATGAATATTTGTTCTTTATGATTTATGAACTCACAAATGTTAAAATGGTGTATGATTCAAGCAGTCAGCATAGACAGCGGTTCTACTATGTTTAACCAACAGTTTTACCAAATACCAAGACATATGAAACAGACACCGAATACACACTTTCCATCATATAGTGATGTGATCCAAATCTACGCCTCCACTGACTCCTCTGACAGGACGGATGATCAGTGGCGATTTGTTGCTGTCACTGTCACTCATATCTGGGTTAAAAAAGGGAAACATTTCCTCAGTGAATTGGGAGTGTGTGAAGGTGAAGATGTGTGACTTGGCCTCTGCATCGTAGAATGACACCCCCCCATCCTCATACTCCAAAAAAACTCCAATGACCCGCGGCCTCTGAGAGAGACACAGCAGCTCCGCCTGTCCTGTACATGCTCGGTACTCACTGCCCTTCCTCAAACAAATAGTCCAATAACCGTCCTCTGGACTCAGTGTGACTACACCCTTCCTGCTGACGGACTGTCGGGCCACACCCAAGTCCCACGCTGTTTTGTCTCCAACATCCACCTCCCAGTAGTGCCTCCCTGTGGTGAAACCCTGCATGGCAAGGAAGGCTCAGGTCAATAAGATTGCTTACCTCTAGTCTAGAGGGATAAACACACGTTAAGCACATTTCTATTTACCCTCGTGGCAAGGACACATGGTGCTGTGTCAAAACGCTCTGGTGTGTCCACCAGGTTCTGTTCTGCATCTCCATCCCGGACCTGTTTCCCATCCTCAGACAGAACCAGCCAAGTGTTGGCTGTCCTGGGGTCCAGATGAACATCCACTAGTAGACAAAGTTTAATGCGGGACTTAAATTTCATTATTCTCTTGCTCTTAAGTTCTGAACATTCTTTTTTATTTGTCAGTATCAGAAGTTAAGGTTGCATCAGGAAAACAGACAAACTGTTATTGACATTGTCTTACTGTCTTAGTCAAACTTTACCTGCATACTGTTCGATCTTCTCATGCTCTGTAAGTTAATAAGAACATTAAGATCACTTAAGTCACTAATATGTGAAAATGACAGAAAATTAGTTGCTGGGTTCACACAGAACACAGTGGTGCTGACAAAAAAAAAACTTTGTAGAAGCTTACCTTGAGTGGAAAGCTTCTTCAATACTGACTGAACCTGCTGTTCAAACGATGCCACCACTCTCCTTACAGTCCCCAGACATGTGTCTGAATGGACAGTGATATTAGACCAGGCTTTGGCAGATGGAGAACTCAGAGCTGGGAACCTCTGACAAAAAGAAGTTCAATAAGACAGAAATGGCTTTAAAGCAGACAATACAAGTGGCCAGGCAAGATAAGATGAAATAGGAAAATAGGATAGAAGACAAACGATTTTCTACTAACTGGCAAAACTCAGTTTGTGATCCTACTTGTACGAATGCTCTTTGGCATCTTTTACATCTGTATGACTGTCAAACATCAACTCTCTGCCGTGAGATGACTCCTGACCTGCAGAAGATGGAGATGGTCCTCAGTGTGAGAAAGCTGCTCCATCTCATGTCTCTTCCTCTCCAGCTCAGTGATTTCCAGCTCCAGCTCAGCGATGAGCCTTGCTGCTCTCTGCTCTGCTGCTGCCTGCTTCCTTTGAATCGTCTCCATCAACTCAGCTTGACTTCTCTCCATGGAACGAAGCAGGGCGGAGAAGGCATCCATGCTTTCCACGATGTCCCTCTTTGAGTTTTCCTTAAGACATTGGATCATGAAGACAGATGATGACTGTTTAAGGTCTCATGCCACTCGAAATGTGTTCTGCTAGTTGCTTCTCAACGTAGATGTTGCATCATCGACAAGCAGAATGATCTATGTACTGTTCTCACATTCATCTGCTAAACGGATATAGTCTCTCTCTGTTCACCTCAAAATGTAATTGTGCAACATCACAAATAGCCCAAAGGTCAATCACAATCTAGTATGTAACTTCTCCTCATGTAAAGTGGAAACCTCCAGTACCCATACACAGAGAGCAGAGAAGTAAGAAACATCAGCTGTGCACTCTCTTAATGCCTTCTTTTAAACTTTTTTTTAAACTTAGGTTTATCTTCTATGAACTAATGACAACTCACTTTGCTGAGCTCCACAGAGTGTTTGATCTCCTCCACTTTCTGCAGTCTGTCCCGGATCATCTGCTGAACATCAGCCTCTGTCCTTTTCATTTGAACCTGGACATCAGAATCAAGTATTAAACGCAGACCTAGAATCAGAGTCCAAAAGGCTGACAGTGTGTTTGAAGAGATGACAGCACAACGTTAACGAGGAGTTTCAGACCTCACCTTCTTCTCTTGACTCTCTCGCTCGACAGGGACGGTGTCATGACCTCGGTGGTCCGTCTCGGTGCACAGCACACACACACACCTCTGGTCGTTCCTGCAGAACAGCTCCAGGAGCCTTTGATGCCTTTTACAAATGCGACTCTCCAGCATCGCCACAGGTTCGATCAGCTTGTGGATTTTCAGCGTGGCAACTCTCAGGTGTGGCTCCAGGTGACTCTCACAATATGAAGTCAGACATACAAGGCAGGACTTCAGGGCCTTCTTCTGCTTTCCCACACACACATCGCAACATATGAATCTTTCTGCCACTGATGTGACACCGTTCTGATTTCTCGCTCTGATCTGCTCTGACATTTCCTTGGCAAAGGAGTTTTCGCAAAGCTCTGGGCGGCCCTCAAAGACAGTCCGACATTTCGGACAGCTGATGGCGAGGCTGTCGTCCCAGTGTGATGTGATGCAGGTGAAGCAGAAGCTGTGACCACAGGGGATGGAGACAGGCTCAGAGAAAACATCCCTACAGATAAAACACTGGAACTGCACCTCTGACAGGAGAACGTTGGAGGAGGCCATGACCTGTTAATGAAAGAGAAATTAATCATTTACATTCTGTCAAGTGCGTTTAGATCTACCCTGAGAAATAACCACTTAAACGAAAGAACTTTTTCATCTTAAACGTTTGCAAAATATGATAATGAGTCCAGAAAGAGAATTAGGCAATACCCTTAGAGGATAAATAAAGGGGATAATACGTTGACCTTGAAACTTATTTCAGCACAAAGCAGAATAAGGAAACATTGCTGTAAAAATGTGAACATGTTAAAGAAACACATTTGTATGGAAACTGCATATGTGCTAAGATGGAAACATTTGTGTGGCAATGTGAGCATTACAGAGAGAGAGGAAATTTACATTTTATGTGTGCAAACCAGGAGGATAAATGGTTAGGTATGGAGGAGATTGGGGTTCTTACTTGGTCTTCATGCAAGAAGAGAGAGATACAGTACATGAGCAGCCTGAAATCCTGAAAGAAGAGGACTTTGAAGGACTTCTTAGTTCTTCCAAAAAGGATTTAAATACAAGAAAAGATTAACCAGTTCGCTGAACAAACCAAGAAGACAAGTTGAACTTTGTACTAAGTTGCAGACTCTCTTGATGGACGTTGACTTCCAGCAGGAAGGGAGAAGGACCACGGTGGCCAACAGGTCCTGCCCTCTCCTTCTATCCCCCTAAATTGATGAGTCTACCAACCTTTAGCTCTTACAAACTTTTATATCTTGATCAGATATTATTAGTAGTGGTGTATTTACAACTTGAAGTTTCTTAAAGGTTACAGTAGTCAGTGAAATTAACATATCCTTGGGGCTACATCTTAGCCGCTTAATATATTCATAGCACGTTCCCAAGAGCCCAGATGAGTAAGAGGAGAGCTGCCGGTGACAGGCGTGGCTCTTATCAAAATCTGACTCAATGGCTATACAGTCAGCTGTGGTAGCAGAGCAAGCAGGGTAGGCACCTGGACGCAGGCAGTTAGGAGCTGGGTGAATCTCCTCACCACCAGCAAATAGTCTTTGGGACTCATTGGGATAATACTCTAAACATAGAGATCAGACCCTTTAAACAGAGATCTGGTCCAGTATTTGAGTAAGAGGGGGAATTCAAGGATCCAATAATTCTAAGTCACAGAGGAAATGTGTTTTGGTAACACTGAAAATAACCTGTGAAATACAGACATTTACAACACAGATAGTAAAAGACATTGTACTTTTTAAGGCTTTTGTGTTGATTGTCTTTACTGTCGGCACTATAAGCACTTTTATTATAGTCGACGACGTTTAAACTTCCCCATCCCAAGCTTTAAACAATTCAACACAGACAACACCTACTGACCAAAGTCCAGCTGCTTGGTAACATGGCTATGCCTCTAACTGTAATCTCAGCTTCAAATATAGCTTCTATACACCAAAAACTTCTAGACTCCAAAAACTAACACGCATGCTATTTCATACTGCCACTATTTTGATGTAACACTCTCCTGTAACTGCATACCCAAACAGGGGATGAAGATTACTATCATTCCCTTTAATATTCCATTTCACCTGCCTGGCACAAGACACAGCAGAAACATTATTTCAATCATCAATCATCATTCAATCTGTTTCACCCACATGCTGACACATACTCGTCTGTTAATTTGCTTTGGTCTTACCTTGTTGCTGTTTGTAAAACGTGATCTTTGAGCTAGCAAAGGCAAACACTGGCGTCGCAGTTGTGAAGCCAAAGTCCTCACTTTTTCCTGCTGCCACTCCCTCTGGGTCCCTTTTTTTTTCTTTAGAGCTTTTCAGCTACCGGGTAGCTCCATGGTGGGAGGGGTAATGTTCAGATCATGCCACACTGGGTTTGTCTTGTGTAGTTTGTCTTTGTATTGTATTATATAACAGTATTATGTTAGTATTGTTGTGTACTGAACCAATCAACAACAAGAAAATGTTTAAATCAGGCTCAGTGGCATTCATTACTTTACCATTTCAGATTATTTATTTAAATGGATAGAAAAGAAGTATCTGTCACACATTATCACAAAACTGTAAAAATAAAATAAAAACACTGTAAAACAAAAATCTAAACATTACTGAATTTCTAGGCACATTGACTAAACTAATAGAGAAGTGTCACAGTTTACATTCCTTTTACCTTTTACTGTTTCAGCTACATAAAGTGCATTCAGTTAAATAATGAGTCAATGAACATGATTTTCCCACAGTGCAATACACAAAGTAAATAAAAGGAAGGGAAATATAAATGGTGGTGAAACAGGTTCAAAAAGAACTTGCAATAACATAAGACCAAAACCATATTTTTCCATCTTAGAGCAAGCAAAGTAAAAGTGTTACCAGTCGCTATGCCTTGGAAAATTAGGAAAAAACAAACAAAAAACAAAGCTTTTATGTTACTCACTCAAAGCTATAAAAGTTTCAAAAATATATATATTTTTTTAGGAAGTATTTTTGCAGAACTTGACCCAAGACACAAAACAACTGACCCACTTATCCCCATGAAAACATATGTGGCACGTGTCATGTCTCAGTTTACACAAACTGTGATCAGACAACACTAATTTTATATCATTTTTTTCCACTCACTCTGAAGAAATCAGTTTAAAGTTTAGCTTTTGCACATCCAATCCATTCTTGATTATTTCATCTTGTCTTCTCTCAATTTAATGTCTTAATAGATTGAACCTTCAGGGAAAACGACTGTTCCGACAATCCATATTGTCTGCAGAGCTACAGTAAAAAAAAAAAAAAAATTAAATTAAAAACTGGACAAATTAATGTGTAGATTATTTGAATAAACTATAGCAGCAGTTAGTCTCACCTCCTCCTTCACAGCGTGCATGTCCAAGTCTGATGGCTGAAGAGATGACTTTGATTTGACCTTTAATTTGACGTTTAATTTGACAACATAATCTGTTGGTATAAATACACAAAAATGTAAAACTGAATAATAAACATAAAAGAAACAATGGATAATTAATTCAATTTTTATAGTTATGTATTCACCTTCATTGCTTAAATAAAAACCACAGATACTTAGATTAGCTGAGGTTCTGATAGTGAATATAACTTTTGAAAAATGCATTCTCTGGTTTTATATGAACAGCAACCTAGTTTACTGCTTATAGCAACAGTTAAAGAACATTGAAATGGAATAAAATAAAAAGCAAATCTCACCATGGTGAGTATGTCAATTATAATATAACTGAAAATAATAGATACTTGAAGAAAAGACCCAGAAAAATAAAATAATCATAGGAAATGCTTGTACTTACAAGGCCCTTTTGTTGCAGGAAGCAAAGTCAGAGAAGATTTGGCGGGATGATTTTTGTTCGCAAGGAAAAAAGAACATAATTAATTAATATTGTAAAGTTGCTCTATGAAAAAAAAATTACACATCAAAAAAAAGAAGAAAAACTGAGGACTTCTGTGATTTTTAATGCACTTTAAATGGTACTCAGAAAAGAAGAGAAGTAAGGAAGGCAATAAGAAAGTAAGCGGAGCTCTCAAGTACATGGAGAAAAAGGAATTATTTTTTGAACAGGCAAAAGGAAATAACTATTTTTTGTCACTGTTGAGTGCTGTAAATGTCCAGTAAATTTTCAAGTTTCACAGTGAAATGAATCTGCTTTTATCAGCATTTGTAAACTATTACTCCTGCAAACTGATTTCACTGATTCTACCTTGCAGTCATTAGGTAGTGGTTATCACGACACTGCAGCTCAGCTCATAAACAGTCACCCAGTTGTAAAAGTTGTACATTGTCTCACCAGGGACTGCAGTGATGTTCACTCCACTGCTTCTGACGTCCTCGAACACAGTGAAGAGAGTGAATGTGTATTTGGTTGCAGCAGTGAGAGATGAGACTGTGTGAGTTACTGGTCCGTCTCCATCTGGTGCACTGATGATTATCTCAGTATCATTATACTGCAGAATAAAGCTGACATTGTTGTTGACTTTATTCCACTGCAGAGTGACGCTGCTCTCATCTTGTCCTGATGTTTCTAAACGTTCTGTGTTTGGAGGAGCTGAGAAAAAAAGCAATCAAATGATTCAGTAAAAACAGGACTGTCTTTAAAAACATCTTGTTATTGCTGTTTATTTTGATTTTATTTTGCAAATCTATGTTAGCAGATCTCACAGAGCATAACTGCACATATCCTTACCAAACGGCTGTCTTTTGCAAAGCCTGCTCTGCATACATGTCGCTTAATGAACTATCACTGCTGCTAACCACTGTTAGTTAACTATTATTCAGTTTTTCTTCCTGGTACAATCTGAAAATGATTAACCCAGACTTTCATCTACACTTAGCACAGTTCAAACCTCTGCTGCTACCGGCTGCGGTCGGAAAGTTAGCAGTCACCACTTTAGATTGTAATTCATATATCATGAGTTATTCATTCTATACAAAACTGAAAATTAAAACATGGAATTCATTGCTGAATAAGACCAAAAGCTGGCATCATGAAGGCAAAGCACAGGCGTCGGTAAAGACTGGTAGTAGATCCACAGACTAACAACAACAGAGATATGTGTCAACACAAATATGCAATCCATGACATTTTTGACATATGACTGTCACAAGAGAAATTTACCACCTGCCTCAAGACAGCAAAAATGGTACCTGTAAAGCACCTATAAAATCTGCTCTGTGTGGTGTAAACAACTACAGCCTTGTAGTATTCACCCCTGAAATGCTTTGAAAAACTAAAAGACCAGGACATCTAGAACACAATCCGAGCAAGACTGCTGTGATAAACATGATACATATTAAAATATGGATCTAATCTAAGTCTCGATGCCATGTTAGCTCTTGCAAACTGACATACCTGAAATTAAGAAAATAACTGTTCTAGCGCTGAACCAAAAGTGAGATAAAAACAAAGACAGTCATCAACTTTCTGCCACAAGTTGCCCATTTTAAGCTTCTGTTGCTCACTCTTTGATAAAGTCAAACTTCTCACCAGTGACTGCAGTGATGTTCACTCCACTGCTTGTGACGTCCTCAAACACAGAGAAGAGAGTGAATGTGTATTTGGTTGCAGCAGTGAGAGATGAGACTGTGTGAGTTACTGGTCCGTCTCCATCTGGTG
>JAQMCX010000039.1:5203690-5215188 GCA_029814765.1 Acanthurus leucopareius
GATGATGATTATTATTATTATTATTATTATTATTATTATTATTATTATTATTATTATTATTATTATTATTATTATTACTCTCTCTAAGAAGTGTGAGGAGCTAAAAAGCAGGAACTTCCGCTGACCACGTGAACGCAGCACAAGAGCTTAGGCGATGTAGAGTGAAGGAGAGGGAGAAGAGGAGGAGGAGGCACATCGAGGAGAGGCATGAAGAATATCCACGGTACTTAAGCTGAGAGACGGGGCGAGCATCTCGTCTTCCCTCGCTTGTTAGGGGCCGATTGGAAGCGGAGGGAGGCTGCGGGGCCGAGGACAGGATGGAGGAAAAGAGGCAGTTTCTTTGCGGGGTGGTAGAAGGTAAGTGCGGCCGACTTCATAACTGACCTCCTGTCAGATCATGTGATTTTCTTTTTCCTACCTCTGGGGAATGATTTTTAATAGATCACCGTTTGACCTAGATTTCAGCTATGTTTTGTCACTTACTAGAGGTGAACGGGGGCGTGGGAGTGGTAATACTGTGTAAGAACACTGACGGAGGCAGGATGTAAAGGTCTTTATAAGATGATGTGTTGGTGATCAGCCAGGCTTGAAGTGAAGATCAAAGAGCAGGCGGTGAAAAGCATTCAATAATGTCTGGTTCAAAGGCTGCAGCTTAAGGAAAGAAAAAGAGGCTACTCAAGATAAAGGCTGGTGGTTATGATGATGGGGAGGGTAATGATAATGGTACTATGGATGATGAATAGCCGACTGGTATGATGAAGGAAATGGTACAGGTGGAAATTAAGTTGATATGATGATACTGATGAACATGATAATTAACATGGTAAATATGACTGGAGGGTCTGATAGGATCATAACACAGTAGATGCTGATGATGGAGATGCCTTGACAGGAAATGTTTGGAGTAACAGTGTAACGATGATGAAAGTGATGGTGAGAAAATGAAAGAAACTTGAGGACCTTAAAGAAAAATACCGATGAAAAGAACTGGTGATGTTGGAAGTGATGGGGGTAACAGGAATGATAGTGAAGATAATGATATGGAACAGGAGAGGATTACCATGAATGACCAGTAACAGTGCTGATAATAAAGACAATGACAATGATAAAGCAGGACAAAGACTAATCTCTTTGGAAAGTAGTGTTAAGTTGAAGAAAATGAAGATCAATTTGATGATAATAAAATGACAAATTTGTCCTTTAAAGACAACAAACCTCACGGTACACACACATACACATACAGTATGAAAAAAATATGCTGCAACTCTAATTATATACTGCAAGTATAGAATAAACAATGTTTTCCTTGTAAGAAAACTAACATATGTGAATTAATATGTAAATAATATGAATGAAATATGATACTGTTCACACAGTTAGTGAGAATAGGCTATAAAACCAGACAGATTCTTATTATTCCTATCAGATTCAGGTGAGTTGAAACAGGCCCATGAGTCTTCTTGTCAGCAGGTGACTGGATTGTCAAATCTGTGGATAATGGTGACAACAGATCTATATGCTGATAAAATGAAGTGGAGATATGTTTGTCATCCTCTCGGTAAGTCTGCTAAGAAGTGCAATACTAACAAATATTTTATTGACTACATTTTTTTTAAATAATTGATCAGTTAAAACTGTTAGACAGTAATAGAAAATGCACATTGCAAGTAAGCAGAACCAGAGGTAATGTCTTTAAACGACCAACCAGCAATCAACTAAAACAGAGAAAAGCAGAAAATACCCATGTTTGAAAAAGTGAAACCCTTTTCTTCTCCATCTTTTTCTCTCAGCTTTCAAGCTCTGTAATTCTCAGTGAGTCTGCTTTCACAGCCCATTTGAGATGTTTATTTTGGAAAATCATATCGCATTGATAACAAAAGTGTGACACATCATGCAGCTACAGCAAAAACACTTTTACAGACTCACACACACACACACACACACACACACACACACACCTTATTACTAATTCCTTGAATCCCTTAAACCTGTGTGTCTTTTCAGTCTCATGTGGTGCCATCCAGCAGAGTTAGTAATTGGGTTTAGCTTAGCGGGGAGCGCTCCACAGGACACACACACATGCGCAAAAAGACACACGCGGACATATGTCATACACATGCACACTAAAATTCACACTCCTCACAGTAATACAGGAGAAAGTCTGGATTTTTACTGGATCTGATATACTTCTCCCTTTGACCCACTTACTGTATACACGTGTACACACACATTTATACACACACACACACACACACACACACACACACACACACACACACACATTGCAGACTTGCTCAGAAAACACAAAGGAGGGAGAGGGACACTGGAGATGCTCCCATTTCTAAAAATAGAAAATGTGATGGAGAGAGTAGCTGGAGATGAATTATGTCTCTGCCAAACACAGAGGGGAGGTGACCAAGCAAGCAGTGGAAGAGCTCGCATTCTTTAATGTGCCCAACGAGCTCTGTGGCTGTGAAGTCCACTCAGAGTGTCCAGTAGCTGATAACTATCCAGTTCATGAATAATTTCTCCAGAGCTGAGAGTTTAAAAATAGTACAGAGAACTGTATGATAATTTATGTATATATGCTATGGGATGCCATGATGCAAATTTAGTCATACTGCACATGTCTGTTTCTATATGAAATGGCTGAGCAGTATAATCTTTCTGTCAAAAATATCAAAATTGATGAGAACACTACAGTTTCTAAGACGAAAGTGCCCTTTCTTTTATCTACTGCTCAATAAAAATGTTGTTCAATATGCTAAAAAGGATTCCTAAGAGGCATTTAAGTCCATGATAGTAAACAGATGAGTTGTAGAAGTGTGTCCCCTGCATCACATTGCACGACTTATCAATTCTCTCGGTCTTTTTTAATTTCAGTGATGATGTACATTGTAAAACAGGGATTTATATGACATTCAACTTCTATTTTACCTCTGCAGGTTTCTATGGGAGACCTTGGTCTATGGATCAGAGAATAGTTCTCTTCCAATGGTAAGTCTGTCACCACTGTTTAAAGAAGCTCATAATTTGTTATTAACCTGATGATGATGTATGGTAATTTATATGTATCTGTATATACATATACTGTATACTGTATGTATACATCCACATCTCGTAAACATGGTCAAACGCGATGTCTTTGCGTGGTTGTACCTCTTTATGTTTATAATGTGAGCTCAAAAGCCACTGACCCGACGCCTCTGGGCTGAACCCAGTTGCACGCCTCTATTTCGGTGCCGAGCAGACCTGAGAGAAATCACTGATGCAGAATGACTTCAGAGCAAAGGGGCAAGCTAATCTTCTGTCCTGAGGCTCAGCCATGGATGACAGTAGGGGAAGAGAGTAGGGGCAGACACTTTGTTTTCTTATAGTTGATGGACCATTTGGTTCCATTGATGTTATTTTCAGTCTTGCTGGCAGCATGACTCTAGGGGTGAAAATGGTCTACTGTTTCAGTCCAGACTGAAAATCTCAACAACTACCAAATTTTCTTTTACTACACTTTGTACACACATTCATGGTACCCAGATGATGAATATTAACAATGTTGGTGATCCCATGACTTTTCCTCTTGCAGCATGAGGTTAAAAATTGTAGCAAGTGTCACAAGTGGTATTGGACAGATTGCCATAGAATTTGACAAATACATTCCCGTCTCCTTCAGGTTGAATTATAATAACTTTAGTGACCTCTTATTTTATCACTGAGTCTAAATTTCAACATCTATTATTTCATTTCTAGGTCAAAATTTCTGTAAAGTACAGTCTCGGTTGTACTGTGTGTTTAGTATCAAGTAGCTAATTGTCACTTAACACAAATTTCAACTGTGTGTACACACAACACACTCTTGTGCAGTGTCAGTGTGTCAGCACTGTCAATGCCAAGATAGGAGATGCATGTGGGCCTAATCTGGGCCACTTTTGAAAATGAGTTAGGGTTAGTGTTTTGTGGGCCATAATGTCATGAGCCTGGCTTGACTTTGGCTATGACTCATGCTTGTGTGGGCCAGAGGTGGTCCAGATGTCATGTGTGAAGCCTTACATGGGATGCTACAAGTGTTGTTTGGGCCAGATATAACCTGACTGTAGAAAACTGGGTTATCACGATGTTCCAGACTTTTCAGAGTTTAGCACCCTTACATTTGTCCAATTGATGGCATATGTACTGATTTCTTAAACTGAAAGTTGTCCTTAAGTATTTCCAGTGGGAAGATTTTGCTGTGTCCATGACTCTTTTCTAGCAACATCCTTTTTCCCATGCATGAGACCTTCACAACAGGAAACTTCTCAGCAAAACCACATTCTTGAGTCAATAACTGCAAAGTGTGGAGCAAGTGGTCAACCGGTTTAGTGCCATAATAGGCTCTCTCTTGAAAACATTAAGACATCATATAAACTGTGGACAAAAGCCATTTAATCCAGATAAAATCAACATTCAAGATAATCCAATGTCCTGTACAGTTTGTTTGCCCAAAGACATGGCACCAAGTCAGCAGGTTCACCAGCCGAGTCACTCTGAATCCTGACTAAACAAAAACCAAGGCAGCTCCTCATCGAGGCTGGCACAGAAGTTTCATCAGCTCACAGAAAGACACGGAAATACGATCAAATACTAAAGATGATTTCCAGGGTGCCACTTATGACATTGATAGCCAATTCATTAAAGTTAAAGCATTAACCGATAACAGGTGTTTAAAATGTTAAATAACTGCACTAATGAAGGATGTAGCAAAGCCTTTTCATGTGCATTTACTGTATGTTACTCTTGTAGTCAATAGGGAACCAATTAATTCCTGATGGCACACTGATCTTACCAAAAAAAAAAAAAAGAACAGCATTGATGCCTGTTGGGAACGCTGACACAGTTTTGAAGTACAACAGCCAATCGTGACAGCCGACTGTATTCCCAGAGATAAGTGGCTCCCTCTGCTCTGTGCTTTCCACTGCTCTTGAATATAGGGACCAAATTATTATAGCACACCGTTTCCACAGTTAAACCCAGTCACACCGATGTGTCTCTGAACCTCAATTGATTCTCAGGTGATTCTTTTACATGCTTTATGGTGCATGTGGTCTACACAGCTGCAGAAATTGGCAAACAATTCTTTGTTGAACAGGCCATCGCTGCTTCACGAGGAGACCATCAGGATGAATTAGACCTCCAAAACTTTGCCAGTGTAGCAGCAGCTGAGTGTGTGGGCTCCAGTTTTTTTATTTATAGATCAGCTTTATTTGACTCAAGTGCGTGGTACAGGCAAAATTCATACGCTGACTGTTACATAAGTTTGGCAGTACGGCTGTCGATGGGTGTACAGTATGTATGTGCGTGTTAGGGAGGTAGGTTGCTGTTTTGCGGAGGCGACATTTGTACCATCTGTCCAGGAAATGAAGCAGAGAGAGAGTGAGAACATAGTCCACCCACAAAAGACAAACAAAAAAAAAATGAGCTGGACCCTGTCCAAAGAAAGACAGAGAGAGAATAATAATTATGCTTTTGCCCGTGTTTTTGTGTGTGTAATGCAGATATGGTTTCGCTCCTAGTACTATGCTCTATTTATAATTCAGGAGGTCATTTCCTGTAACTGAGGTGGCCTCCGAGCCCCTCGATCGATACAGTGGATCTTTTTTTGATAACTGCCTGTTGTTTTTTTCCCCCTTTCTCCTGTCCTCTCCTCTCTCTCGGCTTCTCTTGTCTCTCCATTGCTCATTCAAAGCTAAAACTATAGTTTCAAACTGGGGAAAAGATGGATTAAATACGAGTAACCTATATATCTACAAAGATATAGATGATTTTTTCAAAAAATTTGAAAAGTGATTTGCAGATTAAAAAAAAAAAGGTTTCAAAAAAGAGTAGACGGTTGTGTTGGGTCATAAACTCTGACTGTGAACGAACTTGTGTACATGAATATTTACCAGATACAAAAAAAATGTTAATTCAAATGAAATCAAAATGTGAACAACAATGTAAAAACAGAGATATTGGGAAGCAAAATAACCACAGTCAAAATTTGAATCTAATAATTTAAAGCTTTTCAAACCTTATCAATTCTGCTTTTTAATTTTATAATTTGAGTAGGTGAAGAGTTAAAAAGCGCTTGATTAAAAAATGTTTCAAATGCTTAAAATTAAGTTCTAACAAAGCACCTGTAAAAAGTGGTTTCAAATAATATATTACAGTTATAAAGAGAAAGTGCAGATTTATTTCACACATTAAATAATTGTCTTTTCTTGTCTTGTTGCAGACTCACAGATTTCGTTAACTTCAGTAACATGTTCCCCCATGTCTCTCTGTTCCAGGATGCAGCACTGGGGTTTAAACACGTACCTGTACGGCCCAAAAGACGACCTCAAACACAGACTGCTGTGGAGGGAAGTCTATTCTCCTGAGGAGGAGGGTAAGAACATCACATTTATCCATCCCTCCATCAGTTCATCTATTTGTTCTATATCCATCTGCCCAATTGTACATAGAAATATCCCTTTTATACTGTAACTATAAAATTTCAAAACAAAAAGGTCAAGTGCACAACAACTAAACATCACAAATCTACAGCTTCTTCTCTGAAAAATACCACAGAGACACATCATCAGAGTGATGAATTACCCTGCAAGGCAGCCAATACGTGAGACCTCGTGATCATATAATCATGCAAATCCATCTTTCCAGGCTTATAGCTATGTGCTTGTGGCCAAACTACAGTGTTTTGGACCACTCAGCATCCTGTGAGGAACTGCTGGCAGATACAGTCATGGTTTAGATGTGACGACCAGTGAGAGAAGCAACTGTTGATTTGAAAACAATTATTTTTTTTCTCCTGAAAGAGGTTGGAATAGATGTTGCCTTGGCATTAGTTATATCAGAGATGAAGAGTGTTTCCTCAAAAAAAAAAAAAAGAAGATGGACTGACAGATGATTCATCACATCACAATGCCTGTCTTTTTTCCTGATAGTTCTGTGTAACAATACATCTGACACATTAAGTTTCAGTCATGACAGCAGCAGACAAAAACACAGAATAGAAAAACATAAAAAGCATCTTTTCATCTGTGCACAGTCAGGTCTAAAAGCACTAATTCCACTTGCTAGCTTGCTTTCAAGCTGCTTCCTTTTTATTACATTTTCCAAAGTGTTGTCAATGAGTTATTAAAGATTCTTTCCTTGTGAAAAACCCTGATTTAAACCAAGTTGTTTTCCTGTAAAGATACATTAAACTGAGAGTAAACAGACACATTCAGATGTGATATAAAGAAACAGGTGATGTTAATCATTTCTTTTTCTTTTCATTTGACAAACGCTGGCCAGTGTGTGTCATTTTAAACTTGAAACTCAGGCTTATTCCTCTCCTGTCTCCCCTCTCACCCCTTCAGGTCAGTTGCGTGCTCTCATAGCTGAGGCCCAGTCGAGAGGCCTGAGGTTTGTCTACGCCCTCTCTCCTGGTCAGGACATCGTCTTCTCCTCTTCCTGTGACATGACACTGCTCAAACGCAAGCTTAGACAGGTATGAGGTGATAAATACGACAGGGATGTCCCTTTTTTATCATTTGAGCCTCTGTTTTCTCTTTTACCTTCAATACACAATGTCACTCCTCTCTGCAGGTATCAGACCTGGGTTGCCAGGCATTTGCCATTCTGTTTGATGACATCGATCACTCCATGTGTCAGGCCGACAGTGAGGCCTTTTCTTCATTCGCCCATGCTCAGGTCACCATAACCAATGAGATCTATCGGTTCTTGGGGGAACCACCTGTCTTCCTCTTTTGCCCTACAGGTGGGAAAGTTTTACTGTGCTGAAGTGGAATGTTTGTAAAATTTGACATTTTAAGTTTTTACTCCCCTAAAATTGACCTTGATGATGAAGTTTATGTGTCTGTCTCTCTCCCTGTAGAGTACTGTGGCTCTCTGTGTTCTCCCAGTGTTTCAAAGTCTCCGTACCTGCAAACTGTAGGAGAAGACCTGCTGCCTGACATAACAGTGGTATGGACAGGTGAGACACATGCACATGTCAACATAATTATGAAATTTTAAACTGATTAAGTAATTGATTTAACAAACTGTATCTAATAAAAATAAACACTGAAATTGCCTTGTTATTATTCTGTATAATGTGGCTGTATTCCTGCATGCATCAACCACCATGACCTTTGCAAAAAATTTTCTCTTTTTTTTTTCTCACCAATTGATCTTCATTTCTTGCTTAATAGAACACACATGCACTCACACACACACTGACAAAACACAGCTTGGCGCACGCATTCACAGTAAGCGCTGGCACAGATCCACACACAACACCACGAAAGCCGAGATTTAGGTGCAAATTCCGCCCACATGCATATGGAAGTACAGTAGACACGCACATGCAGACTCCTTTTCTTATTAAATTCAGTTTTTTAATATTTTATTGCATGTCTTTATTTTTTCTCCCGTCAGAAGCTGTGCTTTGGTAGCGCTTGATTGTTGTAGCATGATAGTTAAGCTTTTTATTGTGGATGTAATGTGGTGAAAGACAGCATTTTCTGCTTGTATTGCTTTTCTAAATACTATATATTTAGGTCTAACCTGTTTTTAATGCTCACTCATTCTGTAGCTGTCCATAAAGGGGATTTGAAAATACAGTTTACAATGATAACTTGACAAAAAATGGTGTCAGATTGATTGAATGAAATTTGATTAAATTGTGAGCATGGGTCACAAATATGATGTTGATCTGCTTTCCTGCAGGAAATGACTGTAAGACAGCGACATATTTGTTATGATTAGTTTATTCCATATGCACTGGAGCATTGGCATTTTGTGATGCGTGATTGTTAACCTATTTACAGAAGCATTTTTTCTCTCACAGCAGTCAGTTTATGCAGTAATGCTACGACAGGCTCTCAGAGCTTCAGTAACAGATAGTTTTCCAATGTAAACATCTATCAGAAATTTATATTTTTCTGAACACGCAGATAAAATGAGAAAAGCTTGTTCATTTCAGTCTTTTGTCCCCCTTAGATTTGATGTGACAAAGTCTATTTCTCAAACCTTCAGGCCTCCACTTGTAAATCATTTCCCTTCTCTCTCCACAGGCAGTAAGGTCATCTCCAGGAAGCTGTCTGTAGACTGCCTGGCTGAGGTGGAGTCTGTCCTCCAGCGTCCCCCGCTTATCTGGGACAACCTGCATGCAAATGACTATGACTCTAGACGTCTCTTTCTGGGGCCTTTCAAGGGCCGAGAGCCTCAGCTTAGAAGCCACCTGAGAGGCCTCTTACTTAACCCCAACTGCGAGTTTGAAGCCAACTACATCCCTCTGCATACACTGGGGAGCTGGTACAGAGCTGGAAAAGATGAGAGGAAAGGTGAGGGGAAGGATGGGGCGGGAAGGTAAAAGGATAAATGAGCAGCTGGAAGGAAGGAGGAAGTCACAGTGATGAGACAGGAGATATCCCAAGTCAATAAACTAAAATTGGCTCAGCCAGACCAGAGCCATGCATGGTTAGTCCCGTCGCTTCCTGAGAAATGTTTAATAAGCCAGTGTTGCTCGGCAACTAACACAATTTTAACCACAAGGGAGAGATGTTTTGTGATATTACTTAACAAAGCAATAAAAGTTCCATCTGTTGCGCTGGACAAAGTTACTTAATAAACTTTTAGATTTAGCTTTACAGAATGAAAAAAAAAAATCCTTAAAAAGAGTTGCATAAATCACCCGTTTCATTAATCTCCATGTACTCTTCATTGACAGAGATCAAATTATCAGCTTTCAGTTTTATTTAATTTCACAAAATACGTTTATTCCTGATAGTTCTTATTTAAAGTATTGTGAAAAGTCTAATCTAGAGATTTAATAGCCCTTGCATCACCCTGATTTCACATTTGATTCACATTTATTACCATAAATTTACTTTGTCTGTGAAATACATGAGAAAATCACCAGAGACAGACAGAAGAAACGAGAGAGTTGGATGGAGAAATGTCAGAGGGAGAACCACTGTAGCATGTGATGTTGTTCTGGAGACTGAGCAGGGAGAGGTGGTGATGGAGGAATAATTGTGTGGTGTGATGAAGGGAGAAATGAGAAGAGAGGAAGGTCCCTCTGTGGAGAAGAAACAAGGCGGAGGGCAGGAGGAGAAATGGGCTTTCAGGGAGGGGATGAGAAAAGAGATGAAGGCAGGCTAAAGCCTGTGATGTGGATGGAATGGAATGGAAGAGGAATTTTAATGAATTTTAATGACAGCGTGAGAGGGAGGGGGATGGGTGTCGGCAATAAGTGAAGTAAGTACTGGATTAAGTCTACTTGTGTGAGAGAGATCTAACTTTATGATTTGTAATGTGGTGCTAATGTGACCCCTAAATAATGTCTGGAGGGAAAATTGTAGGTTGTTGGTCGAGTTAAATTAGACATGTTGTGCTGTTTCTTGTTTAATATTTAAGCATTGAGCTAAAGTTGATCTTACCAATGCTAATTCTTAAATCTTATTATCTGTAAAGTAAGTGTGACATTTTTAAAATTCAAAAACTGTAAAACAGGCTGTGGTGAAGAAGCTTGCATATCAGGGCTCTTTTTGTCTTTGGCTGCAGATCATTTTCACACACAGAGTTATGACGTAACATTGCAGTACTTCCTGCATAAGAAAATGTTGTAGAGCGACAGTTAAAAATGTCATATTTTAGAGTTAGAAACTCAGTTCTCAGTTCTTGGTTCATTGACAGAAGCTTCAACCATCCAGCAAAGACAAGATAATGTGCTCTGATAGAGGTGTGTATTTTCTTCTCTAGTCATGAATAAACATTGCAGATACAAGAGGGATGTGTGTGATGTGTGTGGGTTGGTGTGTCCACCAAAACATGCCCAGCTGGAGTGCATTGAACATCAGAGTGATTATGTAAGGAGAATCTCACAGTGGTTTTCTGTACTGTACGAATATGTGTAACTGAGTAAACACAGTAATGACATAATATTGTATTTGCTCCAGATGAGGAGTGTGAATACTGTCCTGATAGAGCTCTGTCTGCTGCACTACATGACTGGATGGAGGAGCTGAATCAACCGCTACAAGCTGGTAAAACTTAGTGATGTAGTACTTTGCTTTGCTTGCTGGACTCAAACACTTTACCTGCTCAGTTACTTTGGTGGACCAATCAAATTTTTTTATCATAACAGGGCGGCAGAGCACACGAGCAGACCAGCGTTCCTCTGCCCCAACATCTCGCTGCAAAACTCCCGACAGACCCGACTGTCCCTCCACCTTGAGAGGAACCTCCGCTGTGGCCAGACTGCCTGTTTTCCCCCTGAACTCCAGCTCACCCCCGACATCACCCACCAAGGCCAAGGGTGAGAGGGAGGGACAAGAGGGGGAGAAGAGGAGGTCAAACCAGCCTGGTCACCCCAATCAACAACCTCCAGGATCCAGGCATGGAGCACCTTCAGGTGGAGGAAGGGGACACAAGGCCCAGGGTCGGGGAGTCTGTGGTTGGAATGGACTGCTGAGTGAGTCTCAGGTGCGGTTGCTGGT
>JAQMCX010000039.1:5224810-5281717 GCA_029814765.1 Acanthurus leucopareius
CTTCCTCTCTATAGAGAATAAACACTTGGTGCATGCTACCTTTCCAGTCTTGTTCATTGACTCCCTATAGGCAGACTGGGAAAATTTCCACAACAATAGCTAAGTCAATGCACAGTGCATACGCATTCTGAATTAGCTAATATGTTGTATAAATAATTATTAATAGTTTGAGCACTCACTAAAATCATTTACCTCTTGAAGAAAGTATTTTTCAGCACTGATTAAATAAAAAAAGACTAAGGTCATGACTGACTCAAAGGAGCAGTATTACAAGGAGTGACACCTCAGAGCTTTCACAAATTATATAAACTTGAATCATTATACCTTCCACACAAGTGGATAACACTAGCAGAAATATAGTTCATTCATTTAATATATTAAAATTCAAAATTAAATTTCAAAAATGCTGTAAGTTATGGTTATAGGATTTTTAAAAGGTTGTCAGGTTAAACTATTCTATTCTTCTACTGTCTATTGGTTTTACACTAAGACAGAGTCACTGAGACAGACAATTATTTCAGAACCATGGACAGAGCATCCTGAAAAAGCTTGTTTGTTTCTGTCGCCCTCTAGTGGCCAAGTACCCTAATAACAAGAATAATGTTAATAGTACAAAGATCTGGATGTATACTTAAATGTGTCTGTTTTAATATTCTTGAAAAACACAAGAAGAGTTAAAACAACCATATATAACTCTTGGAAGGAAGATAGTTGATGATTATCATTCAGAGATTGTCAAATGCCAGCATGGGATTGATGAATGAAATACATGAAAGATGTACCCAAAGCTTTAACATTAACATGTTCTTATTCCGCCTAAAATCATGTAAAATGAGAAATTAAGTATGTTTGGTATTGATTCATAATTTACAGCATTTAAAACACAGAAAGTCAAGTTGGAGCGGTTATGGACAGCTTTGTATGGTTAGTTTGAGGCCAATTTAAACTTAAAGCCTGCTTTTTAGCGTGTGTGACAACTATACTGTGTAAAATTTAATTTACAGAAAAACACCACACATACCCTGAGTCAAACACAGGGTGTTGGTACAGCTTTATGTCATTTAGTAGCTCACTGTCATTATGCAATTTGAACAAGAAACAGCTGTTGTGTGTCTGTGTCTGTGTGTGTGTGTGTGTATGCTTTTAAATCACCGGTGGCGATGGCTAAGAGGTGGATCCTCCAGCTGAAGGTGAAGAAGAGTCCTCCAACAGCCATGCAGCCCAGAGCTCCATTAAACCCTGACAGACCTGAGTAAAGAGAACCACGACGCACTGCCATGGATAAACCTGTAAACCACACACACACACACACACACACACACACACACACACACACACACACACACACACACACAGTTTGAGATAAAATCACAGCTGTTTTCACTGCACTGCACACAGATACATAAATATTTGTGATTATAATCTGCTGTACTAGAATAAACCATGTGATGGGGCTAGATACATGCTGTTGCGGTCCCCCTCAGTTCAAATTTCGGTTAAAGCTTCACCAAATAAGGCGAAATGTTGATTTTGTCTTTTATTCCCTCGTACATTGATAGAGGAAATATAAATATCTGATCCCAAATGCAAGAAGACTGTCAGTTCCTGCTGAAAGCATCATTTGATTACAGGTCTGCCAGTAGCAGTAGCTATGAGTCTGAGTCTAGTTTAACGTATTTACAGGATATGATTTACCACTAAGGATGAGCTCTGATGTGGTATGTGGACATCTGTTTTGTCTATATCTGATTTTTTTCACTTAGAGAGAGACCGTCTGTTTCAGCCAGTAGTCATGTGATGTTGGTGAGTGGAGATGTGAAGGAGGAGTGCTGACAAGGATTCTGCCTGTCTCCTTCTCTAGTAAGATGAAGTTTCTCTAAAATTAATGATTCTGTGTTTCTTTGAAGTCTCTTACTGTAATAAGAAAAGAACACATGAGAGAAAGAGCTTTGGGAAAGATCAGTCTCACAGGACTCAGACTTCCTTGATCATGCTCTTCCCTTTTTCATTTGCATGTTAATCATATTCATTTTGACAATTTCGAAATCTAGAAATATTAAATTTTAACAACTACTTCCAGTAACAAATTAAGTATCAGTGCCTTTTTTTTTACTATGACATATTTCTGAACATTTTGCAGTCCTGCTGCTTCTCATACAGTCTCCCTGTGATTCCTCTGCAGATGAACATCTTCCATCTGACTCACGTCCATACCAAACAGTCACTGTGCTGGGGAGCAGAGGCTGTATGCAGATTTCACAGAGGAGGCATGCTGGCCCAGATAAATCTCAGTGAGGCCAAAAGAGTTGACCTTTTCTCTGCTGGCCCTTGAGCAGCAGCTGCACTGCGTCTTTCAACCCACATGTGAGGGAGAATAACAATAAAGTCAGACTGAGTTCGGCTGCAAATGTCAGCGAATTCATTCAGAGCCAAGAAAGAGGCGTAATGCTTTTCATTTGTATTTAAAACCAGTACATAGTTTTGGTTTTGCCTTCTCTGTTGAAGCTGGTTGAACCTCAGACAGTGAGCTTCACTGATTGGTGGGCTGACAAATGTGCTCCGTTGCACGTGTAACAACAGGAATGTCACAGTGTACTGGAGTTTATTTTATGTCACTGAAGCAAGGCACAAAGCTTAACCACTGAATAGCAGCAAAAATAAAGTATTTCATCAGCTGTTAAGACACTAATGAGCGGGATTTTATCCAGTTATTTTTACACACTTAAAATTTGCATACAAAAACCTGCATGAAATATCACAAAAAAAACCCTATTTACATGTCAAAAAAAAATGCCAGCAGCTGGAAACAACAAATGAGTGGAGCAAAGAGGAGCCTTTAACCTTCCTTGCATTAATACATAAAATACACAAATGTCAAATTTTTATGATGTTCTCAACACTGTTTTGGATACACTGAGTTACCAGGACAAAAATAATGTACAATGTACTCAAGTTCAGCACAATATTGATGACAGTGTTTAAAATTACCCATTGAACCAGTTCCTTTCTGACACAATCTCAACAAAAACAGCACATCGTAAATAACAGAGACAATGGGCACTGCAGGCTCTTTGGATGCTATTGCATTGCCTCCAATTATACAGCTGTAGTTTTACCTAATAATTTGGTAACACTGTGTTACTGGAGCAAATATTGCCTGCATGTCTGCTTCTTGCTGCACAGCCAGCCAGACAGGACGACACTGTTTGTGTGGAAGCAGAGGTCATCAGTCTTGGCTGCAGCCTCACCCGGAGCAGCTGCCTCTGCTTAGCTGTGGAGAAGAATGAACCTGAACCCTAGAGCACAAACAGTGAAGCTTTTCCCTTCAAGTAAGAGCAGTCTCATAAAATATTACTGTGCGCTGTCTGCTGTCTACTGTGCAGGAGAGTGCCCACCAGTATTTGTTGAAGCAGCTACATACGACTTACACACACGTGCAGTAAGCTGAGCATGCTCCTGGGAGAAGAAGAAGGACTTATCTTTTGCTCTGCAGCCTGGTTGCATTGTCATAACACACCATTATGTAATAATGATTATTGCATTTAGTTAGAAGACAACCATTCAATCATATCAAACTCCTAATTGCATGAAAATACACATCCATGCATGCCAAACAAAAGATAAATGATGATGATGATGATAAATGACTAAAATGAAATGACAGCAGTATAAATGTGAGTTATAACTCATGATGTTTGACGTTGCTGCAGCTGCTTAAGTTTGTGTTTTTCACATTTTAACGCTGCAAGATTTTTTCAAAGAATTTATCTGCAGTAACAATAAATTTTGGAAGCTCTTGTGTAGAAAAACAAGCCTGGGAGTGAGCCGTGATTGATTTCCTCATTACCAGACATGGTGAGCTGCAGTGTGGTAAGTCTGGTCCTGAAGCAGACTGACCACACCCCAGTGCTGCCTCCTCACTCTGTCTGCTGGGCGACTCTGCCATCCTCTCCCCTCTTTCCCCTCTCTGTTTGCTCTTCCTCTTTCACTCACTTTCCTCTTTAAACACACTCATCTTGTCTCCTCCTCGTTCCACAGTTCTTTATGTTCCTCTCCATCTTCCTGTTTACTGTCATTTCCTCTCTTTTATCTCAATCCCTCATTTCTCTCCTTGCTTACTTCGTCACACTCTCTGCTCCCCTTGCTCCCTTTCCACATAAGGGTGTCATTAAAGACGAATGGCAATGTGGGAGGGGGGCCTCAGAGGATCCTTAAATTTTTACTGTTTTTCTACTATGTGTGTGTGAGTCACTCCCAGTGTGATGTTTTCTATGCTAATAGAATGAGTCAGAGAGCTTTTATCATATCAAACTCAATACCTCCTCTTTTTCAGCTGCAGCCTGCATCAAACCACAGTGACTCTCTGCAGACTAAATGGAAGAGAGTGCAATAGGTTGGAATGAACAATTGATGTGAACTGTACGTAATGTACATAATGGCTTGTTTTTCGGTGATGGTGGATAATGGCTAACATAATTTTTTGGGGCTTCTTGTGCTTCACTCATCTGGTGAATCCATCATTCTGTCCTTTGATGCCTTCCAGGCGAAAAAGTGTTTATGGATGCAGATAAATGGATCGCTCTGTACGCTGGCTCATTCGTTAACACTGTCCACAAGCACGAGGGAACGGTTTGTTGCTGTCCATGCAGCAAAAAATTCCTTCTCAGTGTGTGTCATTAGTCTCTATTTTCCACCACCAGCGTTTCTCCAACTAAGAGCCTTATTTCAGATATTGTATAAGCCTATTTCTTAAATCCCCCTTTTTTGTAAATGCTTCTTTACCTCTAATCATCTGTGCTAAGTGTTTTATGTTTGTCCTTTATTCTCCTGGGATTACTGTCGTGTCAGTTCATGTCTTCTCTCAGACTAGAGGTTAAATTCTTGCTGTAAAAGCATTTATTTAACCTAAAGTACAGAGAGTGGACTGTGTTAAGATGATATTTTAAAAAGTAAACTGCCAGCAGCTCAGTGAGGCTTTAATAAGGCACAGAGGTGCTTTAAGCTAAATGCTAATGCCAGCATGCTAACATGCTGATGTTTAGAGTGTAAATGTTGAACTTGCTGACCATCATAGCGTGTAAGCATCGTAACACTTACTGATTGACACTTAGCACCTAGCACAGAGCAGGCCTACAGCTGAGGATGATGGGAATGCAATAATATTTGCCTGTCTCTCAGTCAAAAACCAAATTCTTTGTTTTAAAATGTATTAGAATTTTCATATTGCATATGGATGAAAAGGAAAAAGTCAAAAAAGTTGAAAAAAAATTGATCCTGAGTGTGTGACCAGATTTTATGGTAATTCATCCAGGGGCTCTAGAGACATTTTCCTTAAAAACTAGAAAAATCAACCCCATGGTGGCGCTAAAGGAGCATTAGGGAATCATAAAAGTGAGCAGAGTTTATCTTCTATGGACCATGAATCATCTCCTATTTTATAATCAGACAGACAGTAAAAGTTGCCACCCCTCCAAAGTAACAGAGTTTGCTTAAGTATAAGTAGAGTATAAGGCTGTGATTGTGTTGAGATATTCTGTTGTTGTTTTCAGTTATTGCAATATTGCTGTCGCTTTTGATTTTTGTAGTTTTATTCTTGGTTGCCTGAAAATTGCTGTATGGTACATGATAAATTTCCAAAAGACCTTCTATTTTACCATGTATCTGTTTATCGATCTGTGGGTGTCTGTGCAAAATGTCACCGCAATTCATCAAATGGTATTAAGATATCTGAGGTTGGACTAGGGTGGCAGATGGAGCCACACTGCTAGCAAAGCTTACTCTCTTATTAGATTGTTACATCACATCATTTACAGTCTGCTCCACTCCCCTTCTTAAGGCAAGTTATTAATCACAGCAGTGGACAAGGTCTCATGGGGACAAATTTTTTGAAAAACATAAATTTGTCCCCTTAGTATTTCTAATGACCAGCCAATCAAATGCCACCAACAACTGTACAAAGGCTATTTTTTTCCCCTTCAGTATTAACTATCCAAACAACCCCATAATGCATTGTATGTTCACTGGATTCCTGTTCTTTCATGAGGGTTTTTATGTCAGTGGTGGAACGTAGTCTCCGTGTTATGTAACGCTCAGTGTTCTGGCTCAAGACTTTGAGTGCCATGGTCTGATGTTGCATTACGACATTACTGTGTAATACAGGTCAGAAATAAACATCCTCCTCCTAAAAAATACTTTCTTCCTGAATGTGTGGGCCGACCAAGAGCCCTCTGCCTCTTCATCTCCACTATGTCACACCAAAGATAGCAGATGTGAGATTCTTACTTGGAAATGCATTTTATGTGTGATGTATGTGTGGTTAAGCAGTGAACGTCGGCTGACTTCTTCAACTGCCTCACAGTCTCCTCCCTCTGGTGTTTGATCCCACCGCAAAAGCATTTCCTACAACTATTCTCCTGTAACATGAATGCAGCAGGAGGTAGAGGCTCTGGCCTACATACAGCCCCTGATCTCCTCCCCTGGAAACCCCTCATGGGAATAGTTTACACTGCAGTGGTTTGAGTGACGGCTCTAAATATGGCCTCGCTCGCGTCGCAGTCGAACTTCACGTCTCTTTCTTCTCTCAGTCCGACCCACGCTGCTGTATCTCTTCTTTACACAGAGCCCCAGTGATTTCCTTTGCCTGTCGTCAGGGATCCACACATCCATAAACATCTGCTGTCTGCCTGCCTTTGGTCTCTCACCTCAGCTTTTTATTCTTGACTAAAATGATCAGACTGATTGCTACAGCTTTGAAATGAAAAAGACGGCGATGACAGTAATAATTCTTAAACTGAGGGCTTTTCTCTGATGGTGGTGAATGGAGAATAGAAATGATAATGAAGATGAAAGTAAAGGCAAGAACCAAGGATGAAGAGGGCGATGATGATTATGATGAAAGAAAATGTGCTAATAATGCAATGAAAATGACACTGACACAGAACATGGCTCTGTGTAGCACCCAATTCACACCAATTCACATGAAGAAATCCAGGTCTGACAGGCCTGTTGGCCCACTTTCTGTTGTTAAGCTATGAGGGAACAACAGTTTTAGCCAGCATTTAATTATCAATGAGAAAGGTGATGATAAGGACACCACACACACACCATACACACACACTCCCACCCTCTACTTCCTGAAACCGAACCTGAATATCTTCGCACTCAGCATTTTGCAGGCACTGAAGGAAATTGAATGGAGACCATCAGAAAAGACAATGATACATGTAAAAAAGAATGATGAGAGGAGGTTAAAAGCTGATAAAAAGAAAGGATTAAAAGAGACAGAAAGAGAGAGAGAGAGAGAGAGAGAGAGAGAGAGAGAGAGAAAGAGAGAACCCGAAAAAGGAAAAGGGCTGTTAATGAAGAGGAGGTAAGACAGCAGAGGAAAGACGGAGCCAAGGGCACAACTTACTCTGAAGTGTGTAGAGGAGGGTGTCAGTTTAATACACACAGCACCTCTTGATCACCAAGGGAATCTTTTCTTCTCTGGTGCTTTTATTAGCATCTTTCTCTTTTGTTGCTTCTCTCTATGGCTCTACTTTTTCTTTTTTAAATTCAATTTATGCCCCCTAAATTTTTTTTTCTCTTTGCCAACTCTTTATCCCTTTTCTCTCCTCTCAATCTCCATTCGACACTTTCTTCTGCCTCCTGACACTGATCCTTCTTTTCCCCCTCTGGGTTTCTGTCAGGCAGGATTAAGTTTTTGAATCTGACCTTGTAGCACTCAGTCACACTCTGTGCTCTCTCATTGTGTTTGCCACAGCTTCATTGCTCCTGTGTGTGAGACAATTTACATGTATTCAAGACAGCTGATTCACCAAGCCGCATGGTTAAAGACACATCTAATGAGAATCAAAGTTCTACAAAAGAGATGATAAGAAACCTTTCCATCACATTCTTCCTAAGTTTCCTAGAGTCAAACAAGAAAAGGACTGATAAGAGCGGCAATAAAATTAACCCAGACAAAATAAAACAAAATTAAAGATAGTTTAAGCATCATTAAAATAAACAGAGTAAAAAGAAGATAAAACATAAAATTCTGTTTGCATAGCAGAATTTTTAAGATGCTTAAAAGGTTATAAGGACGTAGTTAATAGATGCAAAGGCAAGAAAGCTTTGTGAGAAGGACCAAAGAATGACATGTGCCTGAGGATGTGAAGCTGCAAAGTGCATCAGCAGACTAACATACTGTATCTAAACATAGCTCAGAGCTGTGTTCCCTGCAAAGCCTTCAAGGATAGTGTGTAGAACATTTATTGGTGCCCATTTCAGATACAGACTGATACACGGTTGATGCTTTGGTGAGGATTTACAGCAAGATTTTTGTTGGTGTAATTCACTCCAGATTAGCTACAGGCTATAGAATACACAATAGAAGATTCTAGTGGAGCAAAGTAATGAAAGAAATGGCATGTTTGGCTTTTCAAGCTAAATATAGGCTTTAAATAACTCGAGTCTGGCTAAAGAACCATGTACAAATGACAGCAATAGAGATTCTGATCGCATTGTTTGCTCTTATGCATTTAACTGCCGAGCTCCAGCCGGCTCCGTTTCCTACACAATCTCATTACAGTCACATTTCTCTCATTACTTTCTTGTCACACGATTGCCTCTAGTGCAGCGGTGTGTGTATATGTCACCGTTAGCATGTGTACATGGGATTGGTACAAGCTCACTCCCACTTTGCTGATTTTTCCCAGTATGACTCATAGCTACAATCACACACACAAACACACATACACACACACACAGACACACATGCACAAACACAACTATTTTACGACACTGTATTGTTTTTTTTTAGCAGACGGAAGCAGGGGGCTGAGGTCTTTTAAACTTCTTGCATTTCTCATTCTCTGTCTCTCTGAACAGAGTCACAGTGAGGCAGAAGTAAAAAAGGCACACAGCCACAGTGTTTGTATATAAACCAGCAGTTATCAATGCACCCGGTTAATTGCTCTGTGTCCGTTGGAGCAGCTAAAAAAAAACAGGCTGCAGCTGCCTGTATAGTTTCATATTCATATGCTCTGCAGACACTTTCTTATTTCCAAAGCGATTCATAAAACATCCCCGACTTTAACCTTGTTAAAATGTAATTCACCATTTCTGATTAATGGCTTAAAAAACAGAAGGTTCACGCTGCTACCTCAGACAAAGGTTAATGAAACTGCATTATGCTATTGGCACTAGTGTGGTGACTTGTGCATCTATGACTGCAGAGCTATAAATAAAGAAAGTATGTTTCCCATTGCCTGCAGTAAAAAAGACAGCAAAGTAAACAACAAAAAAAGATGCTATCTTTCAAAGTGTCACTTTTTTATTGTACCTGCAGAGATGCACCTTTCTATGTATGATAGATAATGTTGCAAATTACAAAAACTAGCTTTTTCTTGGAGCTACTTCAGCTTTGATATTGCACATTTAAGCTGCAGTCATGTGCGACTGTTTGTCCCTATGTGTCAGCGCTGTGACAGACTGGCACTTAGCCCGGGGTGTTCCCTTCCTCTCACCTTAAGTTGGCTGCTCTGCCACCCAACCTGTGACACACTGCACAGGGAAGGTGCCTGTAAATAATTGATGGATTTCCAAGTTGGAGAACTCACAAGATAAGGGTTTAAAAAGAGAGTGGTGGTGCTCCCGTGGCTTAGGGGTTAAGAAAGAGAGACTTCGAATCCAGCCGTGGGTCTCTGTTTCCTATTGACTCTTTTCTGTCTATAATAAAGCACAGCTATGGCGTAAACACTAATTTTTGTTCGATCGTCCCTGTGTGGTAAACACAAAGGTCTTTTAAACTCCACTCCCACACTTGTATTTCAGGCCTTTTGTTATAAATGTTGTCTCTGAGCACAAGCTGAGATCATACTGATGATATTATTAGAGGTTATTTTCTCGGACCTAACAAAGCTCCTCCAGTGCCACAGAGGAGAGGATTACACAACTGTTTTCACAGACTGAGTAGTACACCCCATGAATAGCAAACTGACATTTATGTGTGAAATTTTGGAACATCCCTAATATGACTAAAGTCAGAGTGTTATACAATGTGCTGGCAGTGGAAATATGTGGTAGGAACAATGAAATGTCAATTTAAGACTTCTAACCCGATTTGTTTAACCAGTTAACATCAAACATCAAACACAATCTTTTTTTGCAGAAGTTTTTCAGCTTCAGTATGACAAAAAACCACAATATCACCTCAGTTAACAAATTGTCCCGCTCATCCTATATGGCTGTACCAACATACAGAAAACTACTCACCAGCCAATGTTCCAATTGCTGATCCTAGCAGACCATGGATGGCCAGCAGGGGGGAGTAGAGCAGAACAGCACCCAGGATGAGGATGGAGGGCCCCAGCGCTCCACAGGCAAAGATCTGACCCACACCACGAAAGATGCCATGCACCACCTGCACAGAGCGGAGAGGTCTGAGTATTTTAAAACTATTACAAACCTGTTTTATGTTTGAAAAGTCTAAAACACACAAAAAATATTTGGCAAAATGTGTGGAATCAATTCACCATCTCTTCCCAGTTAAGTCAGCCAGTCTTTTTTTCTTTCTCTCCCAGTCAAACACACACACTCACACACACATACTGCTTTTCCCAACAGTCAGGGAGAAGTGAAGAGTTTCCATGGCGACATGATGGGTGCACCTGCCTGTCGCTGATATTTACAAATCATAAACGCTCTTTAAATATATTGCTTTGAGCACATGTGCTTCTATGTGCGTGTGCGTTTGTGTGTGTGTGTGTGTGTGTGTGTGTGTGTGTTTGTGCGTGACCATGCATACGTGTGTGCGTGCGTTTGTGTGTCAGAAAGATAAAATGTGCTGCCGTGGAGGTGCAGCGAGAGCGCCATCCACAGCAGAGTGAGAGCTGAAGACATTAAATATAAATAGGACCGACGTCATCCCCATCGCCATCTCTGGAGAGAACCACAGGAACGATGAGAGGAGGAGAGACCGCAGGAGGAAATGGAGATGGATGGAAGTAAAAAGAAGGAGGAGAGCAAGAGAACATAATAATTGACAAAAAGAGGAGAGACAAAGGTGAAGTGATGAGAGGATGAGATTGTTTCACCTCAAGTAACTTGACTTTACTGTGCTGTCCCTGAAAATAAGGTTACGTATACCAGTTGTTTACTGTTCAGCTACGAAGAAGTAGAGCAAAGGAGGATAAAAAAATAGAGAAACGATTGGAAAAGTGATAAAGACAGATTTAGAAGTGGGAGAAGAGGGAAGGAGATTTGCATAGCAGAGCAGAGAAATGGATAGAGTCTGGGGAGAGGAGAAGCAGTGAGATAGAAAGGAGGATTTAGAGGTTTCAGATCTCCCAAGTAGCCAACCACAGGGAATTTAAGAAAAGGAATGGAAAGCATTCGTAGGAAAAGAGACAGACAGATAGAGTGAAACAGGGAGGAAAAGATATGAGTTGAATATTTAAAAAAAAAAAAGATGATAGCTTGAAGGAGGGAAGAGAAAAAGAGGGAGAAGGAGATAATGTGAGGGACATACTGTGCCACAGGGTGTGCTGCCTGCGAAGAGAATGGTGTGTAAATCTTGACTCTATATTCAGGACACCTAACAGCGCTGAGAGGGTTTAGGCAGCGTAGCTAATCTAGTGTGCAGATCATCGTGTGCAGAAAATATATTTGCACAACATCCCTCTCCTACTGTGCTTTTAAAGCACACAGATGCCATGTGGTAAATAACTCAAATAAACAGTCGGTTTTCTCTGTCAGTTTCATTCTAGGAGGCTCTCTGACAGACACAGCTATTAGATCCCGTGTCAGTCTTGGGTATTATGTTTTACTTGGAGCAAGGTCAAACTGGAGACAAAGATAAATGTGTTTTTCTGCAATATAGCGAGTATGTAAAGCAGAGAGTTATATGGGCTGTGTTCAGGCTAGAATACTGATATTCATATTGGCTGTAATGCAGCAGGTCAGCAGGAGGAAGTGAACGTGGTGGCTTAAATGCATCTTGAGCCACAAGGACACTTGAGTCGCTTTTCTAAAAGGCTGCTTTTCTCTTCTTCTTCTTGTCATTTCCTTTTTCTCATGCACTTCATTTGTATCTCGCTTCTTCAGTTTACTGTTTACATTTCATCGCTGCTAAATGTACTGACATGACTGATTATAATGAGATTTAAATCACGGAGATGCTCTTGGAAAAAATCAAATTAGACCTCCTCCTCTTTTTTTGACAATACTTCTTAATGAGGCTGAAGAAAATGAGATGAAGTAGATGTTCTTTAAGGACACTACCGGCTACTTGGGGGACAAACTGATAAATGTGTGTAAAGAATAATAACAGAGATGTGTTAGCTAAAAAAATGCCACTTTAAAATTCAGCAGAAGTGGTACAGCATTAGCATTCATTTGGAGCTGTGTTTTTGTGACAAGACACATTTAAGTTCGGTATGCATTTGCCTTAAAACTCTAATCTTTAACTAACTCCTGAGGGAAGAGCCTCCTTTAGCTTTGTAGCTCTTTTGTCAATAATACACCGACTTCACAGGCAAGTCACTAACTTTGTCTCTTTGTCGTTCTGTGCCATGCAGCAGGTGTTCTGTTCTTTTCATGGGTTTGATGTGAGACGAGACAGAGCACTGAAGTTATGGGCCATAAAACAGTTAGGTGAATAATGTTTAATCGCTCTATAGAGCTGCGGGGAACTGCAGAGCGGAGTGATTATTCTCTCTGGGCTCATTATTACGGGGGACTTTTATAATCATCTCATATTTGACCCACTGTTACTGGAATGTGAGAACACTGATTGGTGCACAATAGAATATTATGTGTTATTCTGCTAAAATATAGAATTAATGCAGTGGAGATATTTTTAAACTAAACAATTCAGCATTTCTTAAAAGTTTATCTGCGTATGTTCAGAGAATTTTTTACAGTTTGCTGTATCTGCATGTGAGGTTTTGTTGTCCACATAAGCAGCACCTCCTGTCAAACTGTAAGTTATTACCTATATATAAATGCTGACTAATATCTTTTTGTTCTTTCATTACATTTGGAGGGAGAAAAAGCATGTCTGATTCCGATCACATAATGTGTTCTGCCTGTTTCCTAAACAAAAGCATGGAGATTAAAATCCAGTCGCTCTTCAAGCGTCGAAATGCCAGCTGGCTCACACAGCTCTGAAGGCGACTGCAGCAGCTGTGAGTCAGTATTCCTCTACCAAAGTTTAGAAAAAGAAGCAGCTCAAACTGTATGTCATTTAAATTCAGTGGTCGAAGCTATCTATCTGTTTTCTCTGCATTGTGTGGGCTTCTGTGCAACAGCTTGCATTCTAATCAAGTGGACTTTCAGTAGCACAGCTGTAAATTCAGGGCTTAAGGTTTTATTGTTTGTTTCTTTCCTCCTGGCTACACAGCAGCTATAAAAATCCACCTTCATGTATCCTTCCTGGAAACCTGACTGACACACATACTATTAACACCTGTACTACCAAGTTCTGGATATTGTGCATAATCTCAGTCCACATAATCTAAGCAAAACAACATTAACGCATTATCTTATATCCAACAGCTTACGACAGCGTCTATAAGTTTAAATCACCAAGAACTGTTCATTAAAACAGTTTGGGCTGATTATAATTTCCAAACAGGAGCTCCATCAGCGACTGTTGCTAAGTAACTGGTGAGTCGTAGCTGGCTGATCTCATACATATTGTGCTCCGATCAGTAATTCACTCCGGAGACCAGGCTGCAACATGGCAGACACACAGAGGAGAAGTCAGGCCCGACTGCAGCTTGAGTTTCGTCTCTCCAAAGTCTGCACACTGGTCATACATCCTGCCACCTCTAATGGTTCCCTCTGAGGCTACTAATGACCTGCACCTGTTTGTGTGATCATGTGACTCAGCGGGCCGTCTGTTCAAATCTCACTCCAAGTGTTACTCTCACAGACACCCTGTCGAGGAACACTGGTGGAAAAAAAATTCAAATTGAGATTAAAAGTCTGTTTTTTTTTCCAGTCTGAGCAGGGGACCGTTACAACAATAAAAAATATTAATAGAGCAGAAACACATATTGTCACCATTACTTGTTATATCACTAAAAAATTTACAACTGTGACGACATTGTTATAAAACCAGTTTTAAAGCTGTTAAATGCATCAAAAAACAAATGCACAAATTCAGGTTCTGGGCGGTTTTTTGTGTGGCTTTATTTAATGTGCATGAGATGCAATATATCAGTGTATGATGCAGATAGGGATTAAGCAGTTTCATAAACTTCACACATAAACAGCTCAAGCCACATTAAACATCATGACCAACATCTAGCTACAACAAGAGCCATAATGAGGAGAAGAACTTGGTTTTTTGCAATGCATTTTTAATTTGTGCATGTAGATTAATGTTGCAGCAACAACTACCCCTTTAAAATGGACTGTCAAACTGAAAACAAACACATTTTACACTAACCTAGTGTTGCTCTCTTTATGTGTATACTTAGCTTGTTGATTCATTGCTATCCACCACACTACTATCACTCTACTTAATAATTTATCGACATTTATTTCTAATCTTCTTGTCTTGTAGCTAAGTGCATTTAGCCAAGTTTTGTAGTTAAGCATAAATTTAGTCAATTATGTGAGCGTCTGCTTTTAAACAGCAACCTACTGGCTTCCATATATAAGTGATACAAATATTTAATCCAGCTTTGGAGGGACTTACCTCTACTGCAATGAGATCGGTGCCATTAGGCTCCAGCGCTCCTGGAGGTGTAGCCATGTTACGTGGGAAATAGAGGTTATCTGAGCCGATACACAGGTGGTAGAGTAAAATGACAATGTTGAAGGGAAACACAGCAGCAGGCAGGTCCCAGTGGCCCAACAGTGAGGACAGACCACTGAATAAGAAGACACTGGGATGGGGATGTGAGGGGAGTGGAGAGAATAGATATGTGTTATTTAAATATATGGATGTGTTTACTTTTATCAATTCTTTTTTTCTATTTAGACTTAAATGCAGAATCCCTCAAGTACAACTTTACCCTGGCATCCATTTCTTATATACCTACTGCACGTTGTGACTGAAGCAGAGGCACTCCTGATAAATGTCATCAGGTGTTGTGGTTAAATAAAGGCCAGTTGTATGTTTTCCTGAGCTTTCCATCTGGAAATGTGTGTAAAAACCCTTTATTCAAAAGTTTATTGACAACTGCAATAGTATCTGTTGGTCCTCTTAGACACAAGGAGGATTTTACTGTTTCAGTGACTTATAACTGCTTATGTTTATCCTGGAGGACTTGGGCACCTGCCATTCTTATTGAGCTACAGTAGAAGCACTGTGTATGCGTGTGTGTGTGTGTGTGTGTGTATGTGTGACTCACCTTATAGCTGACCCAAAGCAGACGGGCAGCAGCAGCCACCAGAACCAGTCTCCACTCGAGCTGAACACACCCATCAGCAGAGACACCAGCATGCCGTTAAAACCATGGAGACCTGCTGACACCTCAGCACTACACACACACATACACACACACAGAGCAGGAAGAGTCACACATCATAAATATATTTTCCATACAAGACAAAAGAGACATTACCTTAATGCACTAAGGCACAATAAGATCATAAAAATGATCAAAACACACATTAGCATAGCTTTTAATAAACAAACTGCTGGAGTGTTTTAATGAGCTTCCAGGCACATTAATGCATTCAACCTGCTAGACTTAAAAACTTGAGGAGAACCAGTTCAGTTGTATTATATTCAAAACCTTAAAACAAGGTGATGTATTAGCATATAATACTGTGCATGGCATAAATATTGGGACAGGAGCTAAAATAAGATTCGCTGGGCAGTGGGTGTAGGTGCTCGCAGGGCTGTTAGTCATGGAGCTGTTATTCTCATGAATTTTAAGTAGAATTCTCCATCAACTTTAGTCTTAAGGTGGAGCAAATTGTAGGCTTGTGCCACAGACTGAGCTTCTGAGCAACAGACAGGTTTTTTATTGGGATTTGGATTATTTAAAAGAGACATTTTTTCTGTTGCACGGTACCAAAATACTTATATCATTAAACATGTAATTAGGTATAAATGGGAATTTTCTTGAGGTTCTATTCTATTTATGTGTATGTTTCTGTAATTATGTCATTTCACCTGTCTTGCCCTGTGATAACAGCTGTCAGTGTGGGGGAAAGTGCACCCAGAGTTCCTAGCAGGCCTTGCCAGGGGGAGGCCCAGTACAGTGCAGCCAACATGAGAGCCCCACTCAGCGGGTTGTTGACAAAGATCACCCTGGCCACCCCCCTCAGTGCCCACACCACCAGCTGCAGCACAAACAACTTGTCTGGAGACACAGAAAGAAAACATTTTACATATTTTCCTTGGCAGCAACTCCCTCCAAAACCTTCTGGGGAAAGTAATATTTTACCAGCTCTTTATCCTCAAACCTTGGAAAAAAAAAATAAAAGGAAAAAAAAAGTGAAACTTATGAGGGAAACTGCAGCAGAAAACTTGTTTCTCAGTTGGATTCCTTGATGCAAATACAGAGTTTTACATGAAATCAAATGGGAGTTAAATGTTGTTATGTTTTATGTTGGAGGAAGAGTGCAGCAGCATTCACCACAGGGGTTGTGTGATGATTAGATCTGCAGATTTTAATGACAGTATAAGCTTTTCAGACTCTTTAATTTATTATTATGACAGTTTAATTTTGTTGAGAAATTTCTCTTTTTTAAACATTTATATTTAATCACATTATGACTCAGACTTAAGTGACATTTGTAAGTCATCTAATATATCACATCTCAAACTGTATTTTAAGATCAGGAGTAAGAACATGTTCAAAGATGTAACAGTTAGCTGTAAAAGTTTTCCTACCCTCCATGAACTTATCCAAGTGCTCCATATCTCCGGTGCACATCAGCAGACTGTTCAGCACACGCTGGCTGAGGCTGGCACGGCTCCTTCTGGCCTCCTCCATCTCTGTTTTGGTCTCCATCCACATTCTTACATCTGCTGATCTAAACCTATAACGTGATCAATATCTTGTTGTATAGTAATTTTTAAAAACCTCTCAGTTTAAGTTTAAGCATTGTACCTCGCTGCAGCTTTTTGTTCTTCTTCTCTCCTCTGTTTGTTGTCCTGATGCCTTTTTCTCCTCTTTCTTCTCAGTCATCCCTTTTTTCCTCCTCCTCCTGTCTCCTTTACAGAAAGGTTTAAGGGGATGACTTATAAACCGATGGATCAGGTAACCTATTCATCAGCTTTTGAACAGCTCTGCCAGAGAAGAGCAAAGTCCAACACCATCAGCTGTGGTCAAGGAGAGGAATATTGGTCCATCCCCTGCTCCTGCTGATGTTTTCTCATTTCGCAATCACCTCGTTCCTGTCCTCTCTTTACTCTGCTCCCTTCCAGCCTCACTGCCACATCTCTTCACCTATTGTTTGTCCATTTCAGCTACTAACCACATTTTATTGCTGCATGCACATGAATGTTTGTCTTTCCTTTATTTGTGAAGCCATTAGTGGGCTTCCAGTTATCTTAAGTCGGTCCAAAAGGTGTAATATATAACCCGGCTAAAGAAAACAGAGCAGGGAAAGTAAAATATTGTTGACACCAGATTCTTCTTTAACTTCTGAAAGGAACTTATTGTACTTTTGACTTTCTGTTGGCATCAGTTTTAACAAAACTGCTCCTCACACTTCTTCTGCCTTTGAAGGATTTTTTTTCCCCTCCTATTTTGTTTCCTCTTTAAGAGCAGGTTAGAGCGCTTGGAAGTCAGAAACAGGGGTGTTTGTGTGCAGACACATCTGCAGCTTTCACCTTTTCTTAGTTTTGAAGTGACACACAACTCACCGAGCGACAAAAAAAAAAAACGCTTTGATTTCACTCCCACTTTCACAAAAAAACTGTGACTCCCAAGAACTGTTTGCGTCTATGTGCGCGTGTGTATTTTGTGTGTGTACATGGCCATTGGTGCATATCTATTTGCGTGCTCAAAGTGCAGCAAGTGAAAGGCAATAACAGCATGTCAGATACCATCACAAAAAGAATCTTTTCACTCCGTCTGAGGCACTGCAGCTGGGACTCAAAGGCCTTGTTTTTGTAGGTGGAAATTGCTGTGCCATTCAAGAATCCCTGACAGCTCCTCTCTCTCTCTCTCTCTCTCTCTCTCTCTCTCTCTCTCTCTCTCTTGCTTCCTGTCTTCCTCTCTCTGTCTATTTTTTATTTGCCTCAATAAATACATCCACTTCCCTCTGTTTGTCTCTCTGCTCCACAGCTCATTCCATCAATCACAGACTGTGAAACTAAGAGAAAGAGGAGCAGAAGGACACATTAGCAGGCTGGGCTGTAATACGAGGAGAAGATGCAGGTAAGCATGGGAAAATTACACCTTGACCTGCAAATGTATTTGTTTTATAAAGCCATAACACACAGACACACTCAGCCGCACATTTAAACCGCATTAAAGTGACCTACTTTCCTGTAGCTATGGTCAGTTTGGTATTTATGTTGAGTGTCTGCTTCAGTCCAGACTCATTCTGACTCAGGTTTGCAGCCACTGACTCCACAGACAGCACACAGGGGGCGGAGCCATGCATACAGTACATCACTTTATGGGATTCTCTGAACTAATGAGTCACCAGTGTTTTGTGAAGTAACTGATGACTAATCCCAGTGATGTGACCTGACAAAAGACCTTTGCTCTGAGAAAAGAAAATTACAACAGTCACGTTTACAGTTTGCAAATTAATTGAAATTCAGACTTTATTTGTCCTTCTTGTGAAAGGTATTTTGCAAAACATGTACACCAAAAAATAATTAATACATTTAAAAAAGGAAGAGGAAAGAAAAATTACGTTGATAAAAGTACAAAAGAACATATGACAAACAATATAAAAATATGAAGATGTTGTATTAACCTTGATAAAATAAAAAAAGAAAAACTTAAAATGTCAGTGCATAAATTCATCAGTCTGAACTCAACAAGGTAAACTGATTATTTCTTGTAGTGTGACTGTTCACAAGTCCTGCTTCTGCTTTTGCATGCATGTATGTAATCTAAAACTAACTCCAGATGGCATTAGATCAAAGTGTGTGAAGAGGACATGTGTGAGGGTATGATTATTCATTCGCATATGTGCAAAATGATGCATATCTGTGCTCTGGTCTCTTTATACGGAGCTGAACTTAGGACCTCATGCATGCAGAGCACACAGTCAACCTGCAGCTAAATCCCCATATTAAAGTCATAGTTCACGGTAAAATGCACATTATAAGATGTAAATCAATGCATTTCTACAGTGTAACGCCTCTTTAAAAAGACAGGATGATGGTGATAATTTATACTTTGTTCCAAATATAGCTAAATAACATTTATTATACAAGAAGCTTTCGTGACACAGCACACAGCGAAATCCAAGAAACCGCATCAACACAGAAATACCAGCGACTTCAAAGGGATACACAGTTATTTGCAAGTATTATTTGATTAACCTAAGGCTGCTTTTAAATCAAAAACAAGATAATATCAAAACTAATGTGAGCTTTTGGATTAGTTCACAGAAACTCCCCACAGCCACTAAAATATCTAATTACTGAATTGGCTGAAAGAATCCAATCTCCAAAGCAAATGAAGCATGAGCCCCTGATCACATCACAAAGGAGGAGTCGAAATTGCAGCCAATCTGGATTTTAAGATGCAATTTTCAGTGTGTTTATCATGCTACTTGGTTTCAAAGATTTCCCAGAGGTCAACACTAAAGGCTACTCATTTATTTCCTCACTGTGTAAACATTAAATTACTAAGACTCCACAGAGGACAGTCGGAGTGTGAGAGCGGAACACACATGAAAACACTGACGAGACAATGGTGGCATACGCATACTGAGTTATCTGGGAAAGTGATTAGAGAAAAGAGAAGGAGAACGAAAACAATCACTTCCTATTGTTTAAGGATAATAAGCATTTCTCAAATTGTTCTTTGTTCAACTTTTTCTCTCTCCTCCTATTTTATTTCACCAGTTTGGGTTAACAAGAAACTTGATAACTTAATCAGAGCCTCACTCAGCACTGCAGAGTCAAGGTGAGCTGCTAAACAAAATTCTGCCTCAACTGTAAAACAAAGAAATATATATTTTGGAGCCATTTTCACAGATAAAAGACACAGTTTGAAGCACTGGTTCATTAAGTCAGCAGGTTTTTAATGCAAAATTACACTTTCAACAAAATGAAAGCTGACTTTATATATTTATATTTATGCTGTGTATAAAAAGGGGCTACAGTTTCTGCACCAAGAATACAACACAAAAATGAATAATGTGTAATTACAGTCAGCATTTTAACCTCATAGTCATCTTATTTCAGATTTAGTGTCATTCAGTTAAGCACAAACACAACAGTCCGTGGCTCATTATTCTAATGTTCTCTGACAGCAGTGTTGATAACTCTACCATCCCGACAATTCAGCTACTTGTTGGAACGCTGACTCTGAACTATGCAAATATATACAAACAGGGACAAATATAGTCAAGCTGAGCATTGCAGCTGGTGTCTTGCTCGGGTTTTTTTTAATTTGATTTGTTTGTCTTGGCCTGCTAGACTCTGTCCATGACCTGCTCCATGTCTGAGAGGGTTTATTGGGTTTAGTTTTATTTGATCACACCAGAAACAAATTTCAAATGTTATTTTATATTACACAAAGTCCTCATTTTAAGGCAGGTTTCTTTCTACTGCTCTCTTAAGCTCTAACACTAGGGCTTTCTCTTAACTCAAACATTAAACAAATCCTGCCCCTAGAATTTGTGATCCTAAATCTAAATCAAAAACTCTCACATTTAAAAGCAAAAATACATGTATGTTTTCATCATTTTAGTAAATTCTTTCCTTTTTCTCTTTGCAGATCCTGCCCTAGTTATAGCCATAACTACTATGAATATGAAACAACGAAAATAAAATTCTCTAAAGAAAAATCTCCCCTCCTTTTAACTGGCTAGCATACAGTTCCACTGAAGCTCTGTTTGGAAAAAAAAATCATGGATTAAAAGCTCTGTTGGTCTGTATGCTGTACATAGTGTTATCTGAATTTTTTCAGGACTAGGAGCAAGCATCAGGCATGAAGAATAACTTATCATCGTCACTGTTAATGTTGAGGGTCTCATTGATTTGTGTGATAATATGCAGGGATCGGTGCCAAATGAAGACTATTTTAAAACCAGTTAAAAACTCCTTGTAGCTGCTCAAACACTGACTTCTTAAGCACAAGTATCATTGCAATAGCCTCCTCTTCACAGTCCATTAGGGGAGGAATTGGAGAGTAAAAAAAAAAGATGAGGGGGGCTGGGGGGCAGGGTAGGTGGTGGGTGGGGTGAGGGTGACTGATGGTGGGATCATTCATGCTGCTCCGGTGGAGAGCCCTCTGGGTGATGAGTGGAGCTCCTGTCTCCTTCATGGCCTTCTCAGTATTCCTGTGATCACTCTCTCCACTCAGTCCTCGTTGCCACCAGTTACTCTTCATCTCCTCACATATATCCCATATATTAATGTTTAGTCATACCATAATGTTCTTATTGTCTGTGTGGTTTTCTAATAATTCTTTTCATGTGTGTATTTTTAAAGTAGCACTTTTAAAACCCTGACGAGTCATTATTTGATGGTTGCTGCAGGACAGAAAGCCAAACCCATTAGGAAGCCATTATAGCATAACTGCTGAGATGTGAAGTGAAACCAACCACAGGTTTAAGCATCAGCACTTGTTGACATAGTTTGTATCAGTTCCCATGTTGCACTCCAAAACTTCATCCTTTCTGCATGTTTGGCCATAAAAAAAGGTCACTAACATCGGGCGTGTACATGTGAGATGACTGATAATAAATCAACCAGTGAAGCTTTTCTTCAAGGGAATCACGGAATTTTATGTTGCTTCAGTTTCAAGCTTTTGCTTTAAATATGGAAGTCAAGTTTGACTTAGAAAAGTTACTAATAGAAAATGTATGATAGTGTCTAACACTTATGGTTTGTAGAATTTTGACTCGCTTTGTCAGTGGTTTGCAATCTAGCTAATGATTTTGAAGCAGTGATGATTAATTTTAATTAATTTTCTTAATGTTATTTATGTCATGGTTTGAACAGAGAAGAACCAAAAAGCAAAAACACCAGCTCAAGGCTTTTCAAGTGAAAGCGACTTTCACTTGAAAAAAGCTGAAATAAAACCAAAATAAAATCATACAAAGTCAAAGAAATACATAAAAAAAGAAATGTACAAAAACTAAAAATAAAACAACAAACCAGAAAGGATGTGGTGGACAGGCAGGACAGAGACAAGGACTCACAGGCAGGAACAAAAGCAGGATCAGAGGACAAAGAAAGAACCAGAGAAAGATGACAGACAAACTGGCAAAGACAAAGAGAAAATACAGAGACTTTATACTGGGAGTGATGAGACACAGGTGAAACACATCAGGGTGGGGCAGGTAATGGTAGGTTTGTAACCTGCATGGCATCTCAACTTTATTTTATCCTTCTTCAAGGCATAAAATGGCTTTGAAATTGTACTTTTTCTGTTCAATTTACGGAACACAATAGATTTTGTAATATTGAGAACATTGCATTTTATCAAAAAACCTATTCACCCCCATATTTGAACTCAGTGTGGTATTTCTTTAAACTGAACTATACATCTAATGAAAAAGCATTTTTAGCTCTGCCAACAAGTTCACCCATGTGGAAAAAATAAATAATGAGCCAGCAGACACAATAACTTCCATATAACACTGATCAAATATTCCTTTTGACAACATTTAAACAACAAACCTCACAAGAAGAAGCTATTATACAACTCGATTGCTACTTTTGAGGTAGATCTTTCTTCTTTAATCAGGCATGCACATAAAAAAACACTCTTAAAATTGTTTGATTCTGCTTTTCTTAAACCTTTGAAAATGCCTGGAGTGTATCGACGTTCTGACGACTGATTCCACAGCCACAGTAAGTTTGTGGTTTGGACAGCTGAGAGGGAGTTTTTAAATATAGCCTCCTCTAACTCTGTATTTCCGTCTGTGTGTGCTTCCTTGTTTAGTTGTGCAAAAATGACGACTACCAAACCCAATCCAATCAAATGATTATACGGCATGAGAGGAAACAGACATCATGGAGGCAGTGAGTGACTGCCGTGTGTTAGTGACTCACCACCTGAGACTACTAAGCTCCTCATCAGCGTGATGCACTGGCTGAGTTTTGTTATTTGACTGCATGTGGATTTATCGGCATGAGGCTGATAAACGGCACAGACTTCAGAGCTGATGACTTGTAGAGATACTCAAACCAGGAGGAAGTATTTCAGTCAAAATTGAGAAACCGTATCCACATTTATTTATGTCTTTTGATCTGTATGTATGTAATTTGAGTATGACTTCAGAGGTCTTGTTATTTCTCTAGTAACATGATATTATCATAATGGTCCAGTGTGAAGGATTTGGTGGCCTCTAGTGGTGCGTTTACTGATTAACACCATCACAAATCCCACTGCCCACCCTCCCATTCCAAGCACAAAGGTGGCCTGAAGTTTCTCTACAATTTAAACCATTTCAAGCAGGCTTTAGAGATGCTATTTGATGGATTTGGTTACCTTCAGATAAAGACATGCTAGCTGTGTCCCTGTTTCCAGTCTTTATTCTAAGCTAAGCTAACAAGTTGCCAGTTGTAGCCATTAAATACAGAGATATGAGATATGAACCAATATTTATCAATAATTTTATCTTATTTCCAAACAAAAATTGCAGAACTTTCTATTGGACACTGTTTGTGTTTGCTCTATTTCTGTGTAGATAATGTTTTGCCTTGTTTTTATAGTGAAAGAATGGCCATAAAGGTTAGTAAAAGAAATGACTGCAAACGTGACCAGATGACCCCAAGGAAAATAATCATCTACACTGTTTGATTTTATCTAGTGCTGAAATGGAGTTTCTCCAGTGAAGGAAAGATGTGCTTCAGACATCAAATTACTTCCAAATTGAGCCAGACTCCATCAGAAAGTTTTAAAGAATAATTTCCACTAAAGTGCACTTGAGGGAACAGTTAACTTCAACTGGAGAGGACTATTTGTTCCCTGTAGCTTTGAGATGTCAGTGCTAAAGCTGCATTTTTTCATACATGTGAACTGTAATGCAACTTAAGGTGAACCGCATATTTCCCCTCCAATTCAAATTAAGGAGATAAACCTGCTTTGGCATATTTAGGAGAGTCAGATATGCCATGGTGTCAAATATCCTGATGGTTCCGGCTTCATTTCTTTACTTGGGAATCCCAGAGTGGATTTAGTTTCCGTCTCTTTTCACATGTCCTTGAACACGACACCAATCGAAGGTACTCTGACGTCCCCTGTGAGATCCATAAATGTTTGATGCTCTGTAGAATTGACCATTTAGTTCAATTTGATGGTGTTGCACTCTGCTCATTATTGTTAGATCCTTCACTGTAGGTTGTAGCTTCACTTCTATAGTTTTCCTCCCATCAAAGATGGCTTCTCCCTCTGCTTCAAACACTGAACAATTGTGCATACATAGCTTTATGTGTGGCTTCCACACTTGATTGGGTGACTTGCACATATAAGAGGAGTGTTTGATTCAATATTGATTCAGAAGGCTATGTTGCAATGAAAAAACAACAACAGCTGCATTTAACAGTTTATCCTTTAATTGCCTCACCACAGATGTGTCTGTTTCTGTCTATCTGTGCTGTAAGAATTTAGAATTTTCTCAATCTTAACTGTTTCCTGCTTTATTAATAATATACAACCATTTTCGGTGGCCTTTTAACCGCAACCCTGTGAAAAAAACAGGCCTACATCAATCCAGTACTTCTATATTTACTCAGTGTTACCAGGATCAAAACCAAAAGTGATAAAGCAGCTTTTATGCTCCTCACCTGCAGAAGCTTCCTGAATACCTGAGGTCTGCTGTAACTATAAGCTCATTTAGCCAGGGGCTTAAAACATTAATGTTCGCTTTGGTTTTCCAGTAAAGTAGATACATATTCAGTAGCTTTTTATGCACCGACTGTGCTTGCTTTTGTTTTAATGTCTTCTAAATGTAATCCTAATGTTTTCTTAATGTCTCATATATAATGTATCTCTCTGCCCCTGTAAAGTACTGTGAGTTGTCTGGTGTCTGAATGGTGAAACATAAATAAGCTTGCCTTGCCTTGATCTTAAAATAGTTTTTTCATGGGGTTGATGTCAGCTGTTTGATCTCTGGCTGTGAAAACAGCAGTTTTTCGTTGAAAGCTTGACAGGAGGTTTGAGCTGCTTTTCCCCCAAAAGGCCTCACATTAGATCTGCATTTTATCGTCGTTCCACTGAGCTGCAGCTCAAAAGTATTCAGATTCTTGGCTGGAGAGAAAAATAACATCCCTTGTTTGGGTTTTCACTTTGTGTTTTCATGTTTTTTTTCCTGCTTGTTTATTCATTTTAAAAGCAAAGCTAAGCCTGGTTAAATGAGTTTAAAGTTGTTGTCTTAAAAATAAATTCTGTCTTTCAAAGCCCATCTGGGAAGCAAACAAGAGAAGGTAACTGGAAGAATTTAAAAACAAAGATTTTATTACTGAAGTTTATTGCCTGAGCAAGATTGACTGACAACCAACTGCCACACTCATCATTTAAAAATACGTCCTGGTCTACATGTTGTCTCACAGGACATATTTAAACTGAAGCCACAGCTCACAGACCCTGACAGATGTTCTTAAAGTCTTAATTCAACACACTGTCCCATCTTTTACTGTCTTCATCCACTTTGTCTACGGATGGTTCCATAAAAGCATGCATGGTATTCATGCTCTCATTTTCTACTGTCAAAGTAAGAAATACAGCATAGAGAATAAATCTCAGCTCTGTTTTGCTTGTTCAAGCAACTTCTCAGTGCAAGACTTATGTGCCTCATTGTTGTGAGCTTCACTGTATTTGGTTTATTAATGCTCCCTGAGGTCCAAGGGACAAAAAATAACCACAGGAGCTTTTATGTAGTGAGATTCACAGTTGCACTGGCTGTTTTTTTGCCCGAAGGGCCACAAGGGGCAGCAATGACCCCATTTTACACTGGGAAAGAAACTCAGACAAGCAACAAAAATGGATGGGGATTTATTTTTGTATCTAAAATACTTTTAAACATTTAAAAGAAAACATTTATTGATAAAGACTCTGAATAAGGAGGAACTGGTTAGTTTGGGGAAAAGGTCAAAGGGACCATATGTTTCAAAATCTAAAAAACTCACCCTAAAATACTTATTCTTGATCAATTTAGACACTATGATGCATGACCATAATTTAGAATGTATATTCATACACTCAGTTGTAAAGTTTCAGAAACAACATGCTCTTTGTTCTTCATGCTGATCTAAAAATACGACTTCTCTCTCAACTCACAAAGACAAGACCGCGGTATGAGACATGTTTTATCTTGCAGTGGCTCAACCTTTTGCTGCCTTACAGAGTGATGTGATTGAGATTAGCGACACTGTTTTGCGGTCGATGACCTTCTTTCTTCCCTCCAGCAAGTGAGCAATTAACCAGCATCAGCAGATGAAGACAAAAGATCATTAGGGAGGCTGAGCCCTAACGATCAACCCTGCATGTATGTGTGTGTGTATGTGTGTGTGTGTTTGTAAGTGTTTGTCTGCTTGCTGCCTGTGTTTATGTATCTCCTCCTGTATCAGTAAATGTGTAGAATGAGCTGTCATCGGCACAGAAAATCATTAGACCCTGCTCTGCTTGTCAAACTCCATATAGTCTCCATCTTTTCACTCCCTCTTGAATCTTGATGCAATGCTGGAACCAATGCATAGATGGAAATTCATTTAAAGCTTAACAGGTTGCATAAAAAAGTGTAAAATTTGATGCCATGAGACTGCATCAGGAAACAAGCTTGAAAATTTTGCTTGTTATCCTGAGGGCCCATCACATTGCATTTTAATATAGCAGGAAAATGCTAATTTCTCTCTTTCTTTTCAGCACCTCTGGGACACATCCTCAGTACATTTACACATGCACAGTCTGTCAGCCTGTCTGTCTTTGTCTTTGCCAGTTCATTTGGATCATGTCTGCACTCTCAGTGTCATTTGTGCTCCAGACAAACTGGCCCTGACCCTCCACTTAAGCCCACAACAGCTGCCTGTCTCTGGGGTTCTTGGCCCGCACTTACTCCCTCAGATCCAGGTTACCCCTGCTAAATCTGGAGAAGAAGAAGTGGAGGAGGATGGATTAGTGGTGTCACAGTTAGAGGCAGGGAGACTTCAAAGGAGCTATCAATTTGTGGCCTCAGTTTCCATCCATGCATCCATCCAGTAAAATCCAAATTGGCTGCTCTGCTTAACCTAATGGTGCCTTTCCTGTTCCTCAGCTGAGGTAGGAGCTCCAAAATGCAAAAACTTGCACACTTTAAAATTCCGTGCAAATGAATTTGTGGCACAAAAAAACCTCCTCAGCAGCAATTGCAAGAATATACTTCAGCTGCTAATCCACTAAACCCAGCATCCATGAAGTCCAGAGAGCCTGTTATAACTGAAGTGTTCTCTAATCTGATCTGACCATCACATTTTCTGACCTCCCTGCAATTCATTTGGTGGCTATGGTTTTGCATTAGTCTGCAAGGAGCTGAGTCTTTTTAGGATTAAGGTAAAACAACAGATATGTATGGCTACAAAGATTAAACTGTACAGAAATAATGAACAGTTATTTGTTGAGGTTCATTTTTGAGAGTAAAATATAATGTAAAATATAATGAAATATCAAAAAATAAAACCTTTACTGAACTTTATATACTGCAGGGCAGTTTTTCACTTTAAGCGTTAGGGTTAATGAGAATATTTTGATAAAGCCAAGTCACAGACAAAGAATTAATTTGCCAAATTTCAGGGATGGCAGTCATTACTTCAACAGCAATTCTGTGCACATGCAACAGGCTCATTACATCACATAGTCCATCTGCATTCACTGGTAATAATTAATGGTATGAAAAGATTGAATTTGGGAAACAAAGGAAATGTTGCAGAGTAAGACGTTGATGGGACTGTGTAAGCTAACAAACCATAAGTACATCCTCATAATAATACGGATGACTTTGATATTCACCAACATTATCCAGTTCCCACACTGAAATGTTTATCTTTGTGGACCGATAGAGACTGTCAGTGAAAGCATCATTCTCATTCTTCAGGTAACCATTAAGAGTTCAATAAGCAAAATCAATGACGGTTTTCATATGAAAGGATGCTATTACAGACTATAATCGAAGGCATAAAGTAATTAACTGGTCAACACAGTAGATTAACTTTTGACTATTATCAAATATAGTTTGAAAAACACTATAATGCACAGTTGAAGGGACACACACACACGCACACACAAACACAAACGAGAATGATAGGGAGTCGATAAAAGGCTAAGCTGGCGATTACACTGAGCTTTGCTTCAAACATGGACAGAATGTTATATTTGCAGAGCAGTGTGTGTGCGTGTGTGTGTGTCATAGCAGGATTTTTGCACTGCTTGAAACACCCTGTGGTGTGTGTGCATAACTACAAACACACTTACTCAACAGGCTTATTAAAAAAATATCATTATGGTATATTTCCAGATTCTCTGGAAACCGGTTGGACCACTGTGTCATGTTTAACCTGACAGAAGGTGAAAGTGCAGAGCAGCAGTGTGTGTGGAGTCATCTGTCTGTCTCATATATTTGCTCTGTTATCACCTGGCTTTTAACAACTTCAAAGAGGAAAGGAGTGAAAGAGGCGATTTATGCAATTGTTTCAGTAACAGCAAGTGTGGCATGAAACAGCAAGGGGAGGATTAAATTTAATTTGTTGGTAGCAGAGTTGCTAAAGCAGCATAGGGGAATTTCACCACCAAGTAAAAAATTAACCACTTAAGAATGCTGTTGTATTATACACAATATAGGTTGGTATGTAAATACCTTTAAGAGCTAAACGATATCAGATGGCGTTGATAATGAACCTACTTGCAAGTTGTTTTTCTGTTTTTTTTTTTGGTTACTTTTAAGCAGAACTGATTCTGGATGGAGTCCTGTAGATTCAGTTAGAAAAGAACTGCTCACAGGAGTCAGGTTTCCAAACAGAGATGTTGACATAGATGCATGACTCCTTTCCATGGAGCCATCCTTAGAAGATACAGCTGAGGTTGTCGCACGCAGCTCTGAGCTTGTCGTTGCTTTGCAGCTACTTGACTCAGTGTTGCGGATTGTCAGGTTCATCAGCTGGTTCACTCACTACAAACCTGCCTGCATAACTTTGTCTGTCAGACTGCAGTCTTGTGAAAGCTGGTGCTGGGAACCCAAACTCCTCAGAGAGAGTTGACCTTATCTGTTTTTTTTAGCACACCTGTCTTCACAACTCATCCAGTTTTTTAAGTTTATTTTTATATAACACAATAATGAAAGTAGCATTATGAAAACAACATTCAGTTTCTGCTCATAGACACCCCAAAGAGCTTGAGCAGCTGGAAAACATAAATGTCTTGTACAAAGGGTCAAAGTCATCTTAATCTGCTGAGGAGACTGATGTTCTCTGGTGTCTGCAAGACACTGTTAAGGACATTTAAAGGCACTGTGGGGACATCATCAATCTCTCCACAGTGGTCTGCTCGGGAGGTGGAAGCATGGAGAGAGGTAGGAAAAGGACTCGATAAACTAGTTAAGAGGGCCAACTCTGTTCTAGACGGCCTTATTGATTGGGAGAGAGGATAGCAGAGAGGAGGATGTTAGGCAAGCTGACGTCAATGGAGAACAGCACCTCTCACCCACCGCCTGCAGGAGACTGTGAGGGCTTTACACAGCTCCCTCAGCAAGAGGCTGCTACAGCCACAGTGTAAGAAAGGAGCACTACAACAGGTCCTTTGTTCTGACACCAGCAGCCGGTCTTAAACACAACCATAACATAATGAAACACTCTGGCTGTCACTGTCTCTTTAAATCACCTCTTCAACATCAGGACCAATTGCTGTTTGTGTCAGGCTGCTTATATTCTGTGCAGTCCAAGTCTCTGTGCAGGTATATAGATACATTTACAGTTATTTTTCTATACTTTTTAGTATATTTCTACATGCTAACAAATGGTGAATGGAGTATACAGTATGAATAGTCTTTATTATTACTTTTATTATGTCTTTAAATTTTCAGTGTTTCTCTTTTCTGTTAAATTTTTATCCATCATTTAACCACTATGTCTCTGCAGCTGCTGTATCGAGTAAATTTTCCTGTGGTTATGGGTCAATAAAGTCTTATCTCTTATCTTATCTAAAGCGGAAATATCAGCGCTGTAAGAAAGCAGTAAAACTAGAATTTACAGGACATTTCCTCTGCGCCCGAACTCAGCAGTCTGCACACGGTGGCTTCTTTCAGCTTCCAGCTGTCACTGAGAGTGAAAAATGCCAGCAGACATAAATCTGGAAGAAGCTGACTGTTCACTACTGCCATGGCAGAGCTGGTGTGAGGTGTTTAAAAACAAGATGAGCTTTTAAACAACCTCTCTTTTTACTGTGTATTTGATTGTGGAGGCTGGCGATCATAGACCGAAAGCAAACATGACGAGGGGAAGTCTCTGCCTGTTTATGTGTGTGTCTGTGGGGAAAGAGCCAAGAGGGTACAATAATCGACTCACGAGAGCAGAGAGAAAATACAGTGTGTGTGTGTGTATGTGTGAATTAGTGGGTTAGTGGTCTCTATCTCTCTCTCTCTCACACACACACACAGAAAAAGAGAGACTCTTCATAATTCCCATAGGTGGTGACATACTCTGCATCCTTAATAAGGTCATTTTTGACAACAAAGACTGTGTGCTTGTGTGTGTGTGCTTGTGTGTGTGTGTTTGTGTGTGTGTGTGTGTGTGTGTGTGTACGGCCATGTCCTTAATTGTCATGCTTTGCAGTATCTTGGTTAATGAGTCATGCTGTAGCATCTAACATCAATATAATCAATACATCTCCTAATTGTTTATTCATTGATTTTAATTCAATTAATCTAAAGAAGTATATTATTTCGTTTTAAGTTTTTCATATTTTAAAACATGTGTGTCAATCAAACAGACAGGTGGATAAACCTGAATAAAAACTGACGAGGGAAAAAGAGATGAGAAGTGAGGAGCAATCGATTGAAGATATCTGAGCTCTGCTGTTTTACGGCACGGCATGAATTGCTGTTGACGGGAAAGAGAGCAGGGTCAAAGATCAGAGCTGTGTGTGTGTGTGTGAGTGTGTATGTGTGTGTGACTGATAGCTCCATATTGCAGGCCACTACCACAGGAATGTGGTGAGTGGTGCAGAGAGAGCAGGGTGGATGGCTGGTAACAAGAGCTGCATCTGAAAGACGATGTGGTGAGAGGAGAGGATGTTCTGGGAATTATAGTGAGAGAGAGAGAGACTGGTGGAAGGAGAGCTGTAAATTAAAGAGGAGAAACAGAAAATCAGAGAGAGAGACACTAAAAGAGATGGTGATGGAGGAAAAACTGGGGATAGAGATGGGGAGGTGGTATGTGGGAGATCAAAAGGAAGTTTTTACTCCCTTCATCTGTCGCCTCGGGCTGTAAAATGTCTGTTAACAACACATGAAATTCGCACCAGTCCCACACACTCGCACAATCCTCCATGTTCAGATTTGGCTGCTCTTTTGATCTTCCTCTGCTTTTTCTCTCTGCAGACCATTAACGAACCCCCCCCCCCGTCTCTGCAAGCAGCTGGGGAAAAACAAGATGATAGGAGATGATGAGGGTGTGTTGGACTGGACATTGAACATAAAACTAGATTTTACATTTTATTTTGTCTTAAAAAAAAAAAAAAAGTCTACAGCAGCTTGTCCCAATCAATACAATGGTGCACTTACACATTTCTCCATGTATGTTAAAATACATTCGAATAAACAACCATGGCATGGATTTTTTTTTACAATTAATCCATGTGATTTATTCCAACAAAGAAATCACCAAACAGAACAAGGGGACACATGTAACATAGTTCGTCTTTACAAGACTTTTATAAAAAAAAATAAAAATAATTAATGAATTTAATTTAATAATTTATTGTTGCATAGCATCTAACTTTGTCTTTCTCTGTTGGATGTTGACTCTTCATGTTATGTGTTCCTTTGTATCAGACTTTCTGAAAATCAAATGCTTTTAGAAAGAACACAACAGAATAGTGTCCAACTCTGGGTGCCATGAAAAATTTGGTGTCCATAAAGGTGACACAAAGCTTCAGGAGGCAAATGATAATGCTTCTTTTATTTTTGGTTCATTGGGTGTCTCATAGTGGCTAATAATATATCATAATTACACAATATAATATTGAATGATAATGTAACAAGAATTCTCATAACAGGCCAAAAATATCTCATTATTAAACTAGAATATACTTGGTTTTCAAAGTGTTTCAGATGATGTCTAACTAACATGAACTGCCAATTGTCCCAAATGGAGACAGCAGGTAAGCAAACCTTGACGTTAATATAAAAACTCAGTGGTCATCCATCTGAATGAGTTATATCATGCACAGTTCAGTTCATGTTCATAAAGAAGAGAAGAAAGTGAAGTAGTTTGGTCTTGTCAGAAAGTGTTTTACAGTCACCTGATGTCCTTGTATTTTCTCGGATTGCTAAAGACGGCTTTTGTTTCAGTTAAAGCTGTGACTGATGCTGCTGGGGGGAGAACCTCTTAAACATAAAAAAATAGACAGGATTCCAGCCAGGCTTTGATAACTAAAGATAATAAAGTGAACAGTGTGTGACACAAATCAACATGTAACTGCATAGCTTAAAGCTTAAAACTCCATAATAAACTATCCAATGAAGCACCTGCTGCATTTACCATCTTTTCCAGTTAATCCATCAGATGTTTTTACACTGTGGAGATCATTATTTCCTCTGAGCTTTTGCTTTGTGACCAGATTAAAAACAGATTAAGACTTCTCCCTTCCTGATTTCTGTGTGTGTGTCATGAGCTGTGGTCCCTGCAGGCACAGATCAGACACATGAAGGGAACCCACAGGACCGTTCAGGTCTATTTTGTTGCTAAATCCCTTCATACCTGTGTATTACATTTTTAATTCCTTCAAAGTGACTTTCTGCCGTTCCTGTCTTTCTTCTGTTGCATATTTTCTATTCAAACCTCAACACGAACGCTCTCGGCCTTTATTATTCTGTAAAAACAAGGGACGTGCCTTCAGAACTGGGGATTGACAGTGAAAGCACAAACTTATCAGTGCAGTCATGCCAACCTTTTCCTTTCATGTCCATTATCTCACGCTGCCTCCTTTTCATTTCTTCTCCCTCCTCGCCAGGCTGACAGAGCGAAACCGCTCAGGCTGGCCGAGGCATCCACCCCCTCAGTCTCTCCTTCCCTGCTCCATCAATCTCCTGCCTCCTGCCCGACATTCCTCCTCCTTCTCCTCCAGCTCATCGTCCTCCATTCTTCATCCCCTCTCTCTGCCTCTCATGCTCTACACCAGCCTCCTACCTTGCAACCACTACAGCGCTCTGTTGCCATGACAGCAAAGGTAATGTTGAAGCAAGAGATCAGTGAACCTTTTTAACCTTTGGTGTGTGCACGCGTGCCTAAATCACACACACACACACGCCCCAGCCCCCAGGTGGTTGTAGCTTCACAGACTATGTCTGATAAACTTAAAATGATCCTGTTTCTATCTCGCTCCTCAAGGATATGCACCTGTGGCCTTCATACTGTTGCCGTAGCAACCTGTATGGATCATTTACCCAATTCTTTATTGGCTGAAATGCTCCAGTTGTGTCTCGATTGGTTGGAAGGGCAATTTATTAACCAACCCTACAAACAGAGGTTTTATAGCAGGAGACCGCTGCTATTGGTCAGGTTTGTTTACATGTCAACACAACATCACTTATCGATTTTTTTTCTTGGATTTAAGATAAAAACAGGTTATTCTCAACTTTAAATACTGTAAAGAAATAATATGGAAACATCAAAATATTTACTTGACAGAAGGAAACATGGTCCTAGCTGAGAAGTTGATGATGTAACCATTTTGTCCAAACAGAAGTGGTAATAATAAAAAAAATCAGCTAACATATATATTTTGGGTTTAATAAACACAGTTACCCATTTACTCTGGATCAAAGGTTGTAAAACTCTTAGGCACACCACCCAAAGGTGGAGAATGAGGAACATGAAAGCAGGGAGGGAGACATGTGATACTAAAGGTGAAAGAAAAAGATGAATGTGGATCTACTAAAAATGACATCTTTTATTTTAATTTGTAATAATATTGTACTACTATTGCTGGTTTAAATCAGTCTGTAATAACAGAAATAGAGTAGATCATTTTATACAGAAGAGTTTTCAGCCAAAGAATTTACAAAATGACTTTAGATGACAGTGGAGGTAAATGTTACAGATGACAAAACCAAGTCAAGTGGAATTTTATTGCTTACTGATCATCAGTCTTACAGTAATCAACATGTTAATCATTCACCTGCACATGCAGGTGGTTCTCCTGTCATGATGTTACCACACATATTTCCTGTATATTTGTGTATAAAAATTTGTTGTAAATAAATCTACATTCATGTTTGTTCGTATGTGCACTGCTGCGCTGTTGCATCTTCATGAAGGCTTTTTTGAATGTGCACAAATTATTCATTGTTTAATTTGCTAAAACCATCAAAGTGTCTAAGGGACCCCGGGAACATGCACCATTTTTTCAGACGGATGAATGACAGAAAGGATCATTGAGACGCTGCTTTGGGATGCGAAAGCTAGTGAAACAGAAGTTAGCCTGAAGGTGGGGTCGGGACTTTGGCTCTATACTGCAGTCAGTGAAAAAGTGACAGGCTGTGTGTGAGTTGCTCCATTTGTTCAACCATAAGTCTGGAGCAGGCATCTCAGATATTTATAATCCCAGATGGATGATTTCTGAGTGATTTTCACTTAAAATCCACCAAACATGTTAATGCTCCACTCAGAGTCAACATGTGCATTGTGCATGTAAGTGGAGGTTAGGTAGAAGAATATAACATTGTGTAGAAGTTACAGCCAACCATGTGGGCTGCAGAGAACCTAATTTGCATTTCAACCAAACACACGCAGCTGATTAGTTGCTTCTTGCAGGGCTTTTAATCAGAGAGTCCGCCTGCTGTTTGAAATGAAAGCCTGCAGACTTCCAAAATGCATGGCTGCCTACCCCCTGATTAACTATATATTAAAATAGGGCAGCTCCAATCAGGACTCTTTATACTGACTTATTAACCGTTGCAAAAAAAAAAAAAAAAAAAAGTTTAAGACACAGTCTAAAACTTGCTTTTTAATATGCAGAGACATTCTGCATGTCACATGTCACATGCCCAGCTGCTGAAACTCCCCAAGAGCGATTGTTTGCTCTCATTAACCAATGCCAGCCTTTAATGGCTTCAACCCCTAACTAATCTATTTCTCTATGCTCTCACAACCTGACTAATAGGCAGCCTTCAGTCCCCATTAAAATGAGGTAATTAGTCCGTGTGGGTGTTTACGTATGTGGGCTGTGTTGTGTTAAGCATCAAGATTGAGGCAGATGCTTAATGTTATTGTCACTTACGAGTCCCCGATCAGGGTTGCTGGAAACCTGCTCCAACCAAGTGTGACAATATGTGTCTGTAAGTAGAAATATGCACGCAGTGTGTGCTGATTACTTCCCTGTGTGAGTGTGTGTGCGTGTGTGCCAGATGTAAAGGTCTCAGTGAAACTTGTTTAATGGTCTGTTGTTAAGGTCGTTTCCACAGTGACTCATCCCCTCCATCCTGCAGTGCACTGGGGACATATTTCTCTAGACAGACAGACAGACAGACAGACAGACAGACAGACAGACAGACAGACAGACAGAAACACAGTCGGATGGTGTTTTAAAAGGAGAACTGGAAGATGAGACTGACTGTGGAGGACAAAGCAATAATGATTGTGACTCATCTTGTAGTTGCTGTAGATGAGTTTGTGCAAAACAAGTTAATTACTTTCACTGAACCAAAAGGAATGATTACTCTCTTATAAAAAAAAATCACATCTAAATAGTCACTATGTGTAGTTATTTTATTAAAGAGAAATTAGTTTGAACATGTTTAGGTCAGCAACAGAGAGAGATTTTTGTGATTAGACACCATAGCTATGCATCTTCTTTAAGTGTGAATGCATAGGAGCATAGATGACAGGATGAGATCAACCAAGAGTCCAGATGGAGAAAAGCCTGCTGGAAAACTGTCAAATGAACAATCTGGAGCTCATGGTGGTTATGTGGAGGCGGTGGGTTGTGCAGTAGTAAGTCTGAAACACAGAGTGACAGACTTGCTATCATATATGGAACGGCATCCAAGAAAACGAGAGGCTTTAGAAAGACGGGAAGAACATTGGTCAGACTGCGACACTGTGAAGTCAGAACTTTGAATGTTAGTCACTTTGACATTGCAGGAAAGCAGAAGTGACAGAAGAGATGAGAAAGAGAGAAATGGCTGACATCCATCCATGGAGAGATAAAGACAAACTGAGGGGGGAAAATAACTTCCTTAAAAAGCTGCATTTGAAAGAAGATATTTGCATGGTGTGTTCTAATAACAAAGTGCAATTTGAATGAAAAATTACATTGATCTAAACTACATTATAACTGTGGATTCGTGTTACTTTGTAAGTCATAAAATACTGTTAATACTGCCTAAACATGGTATCAGAGTTATAATATTCCTGCTGCAGTGCTTTTATCTATGCATAATTTAAGCTCTTAAAAAAATAATACAGCATGAATTTTGGAGATATCCAAAGCAGCATCACATTATATGCAGGTAACACAGCAGTCAGCATTTTTGTCTCACAGAATGAAGGTCCTGTGTTTCAGTTTGCATCTCATTTTAGTGTCTGCGTGGGTTTCTTCCAGTTCTTCCAGTGCTTTGGTTTCTCAATGCAGTCAATAAAACCATGCTGGTTAAGTGCAGGTCAAGTGATTGGCTGACTCTTGTTTTTGTCTGTGAGGTTCTTGCAACCTCCACAGGTCAAACTCCCACAACAATACCTTATAAAATCAGACAGCATGAGACAAAAAACACATATTCAAAGCATACTTGAGGTAATCTGGTTACTCACTTACTTAAGGTAACTTATGGTAACATACTTGAAGCATTTGGAGTATTTTTGCATGGTTTTGGCTTTTTTTGAATTTTTTCACATGGAAAGATTTTAACTTTTCCCAGCAATGTTGCATGAATTTGCACTTGAAATGACAAATTTTGCTGATTAGAGGCAAATAAAGAACTCTAGTCACGCTAAACTAACAGTGGCATTTTCAAAAAATAAAAAACTATACTTGTAACATTGCCGTCTTATAAAGCTGAGTTCGTAAACACGGTGGTACGGATAGTTGTGTATGTTAGCATTGTTTTATTGATATTGGTGTAAAGTAGTTCTGCAGTTAAACTTTTCACACAAAAACACTGGGTTTAAAACGACCTACTGTTCCATCAATACACCACAGATGCAAATGAGCTGAGATACTCTGTACCGATGAGTGCAAAAGCAGCCAGCAGAGGGGCTGTTTACATCAAGTAACCCAACACTAATATAAAAATTACATCAAAACTGGGCCAGTTTTTAGCCCAGTGTTCTTTAGTGTTCTGTTTCTTGTGATAAATTCTGACTAACCCTGCAGACTGGGAGATCTTCTCCTTGACGATTGTAACGTCACCTACCTTAAGATGTGCGTGTGAATGACTCACCACCTGTCAAGTGACTTTCTTGCTCCCCTGCATTCCAGCTCTCTCTCCAACCCAAACCAACTCTCTCAAATTTGCTTGAGAGCTGCATTTGTTGGCCCAGCTAGCCTGTGCTTGGATGGTGTTGTTCAGTTTAAAAAAGATGAATATTAACAGCTTGTGTTGGTGGTTGAAACAAAGAGATTTAAAGATGCTGTTCATCCTTGCTTCTCTTGACCAGCCAAGCCTGACAAGAACACCCAGTTTTATAAGACATCATCATAACATTGTACATAATCTCCCCCTTCACTCTGTCTTTCTGGGTGTGTGTGTGTATCTGAGCAACAATCATATGAAACCAGTGTTTAGCTGCATGTAAGGTACCACACTTTCTAATATGGAGTCTTATATAAGGGTGTTGTCATCATTAATAATTCATTGGCCTCCTTAAGCTTTGTCATCACACATATGCTTTCTGCTTCTCTTGCTTAATCTCTTGTGCTGTTTCCTGCTTTTTTTTTTCTCGCTGTTTGTCCCCCCCCCCCCCGCGCATTGTTACTGTGTGCCCCTGGTAAAGATACAGCGCTGATAACAGGTTATATAAATATGTCCCGTCTCTACAGTGTCAGTCGTGCCTTTTCTCTCTCCTCTGTTGTCAACACAATAGAGCAACCCTGAGGGGAAGTGTTGATGAAATGAAATGAAATGTTGGATATCTAAAAAAAAAACCACTGCAAACATACAAACAAACCACGGTTTTTATGATATCTTGTATAACCAAGATGCTTTTGTAACAAAAGGAATAATGCTTTACAGACCAGCAGCTCAATATTTGAGAAACAAAGAGGGGAAATGTAGTTTTCTGGTAACAAATGTTTATGCAGCAGGATGAAATATGCATTATACTAAAGATGTGAGTGTAATATTAACTGAAATTTATTTTTCTTTTCATGTTGAGGTTGAAAATTTTATTATTCAAAAATGACTTATCCTTTCATCACACCATACACAATGCATACATATGCTGATGTATTAGTTGACTAGTGACTATGACTAATTTATGGTTGCTCAGGAGCCTATTTATTGCTCATATTCTCATGCTGTAAGAAGCTATTTGGAGTTTGTTCACACAAGGACATTGTGCTGAGTCACTGAATAGTTTTACTTGTAGGCTATTCTACTGAAGTCACTGGGTTTAGGTCTCAATCATTCAACGCTTCAGCCTCCTCATTCCAGTTATTTGTCGACGTTTCATTATGTGCAAACGACCTTGAGAAATCCAGCCCGACGACCGTCTGCAAACCCACACACGTCACCTATTCACAGACTCATCTCACTGTGTCCCAAACTAACTTTTTCTCCTGCTAATCTTTCTCATTTCAGTCTCATTTCAGACCCTCGACCTTGATCTCGTATCTCAGCATGACATTATGTCAACCCCACCCACAGCTTCCCCCATTCCTGTCAGCCTGTTTGACTCTTGTCACACCTCCTCTTCCCTCCGGCCATCTATCTACTTCCTCCTCCACCACTTAAATCTCCTCATTCCCTCGCTTCCCCCCTGAAGATCGATCTTTTTGAGGTGTGCTTCAGATGAGTGTCATGCATAGTTAGCACTCCGAGCTTCATGTCCAGCTTACAATCTATTAAGGGTGCAATTTTGGGATCATGAGTTCTGTGCTGTGCAAGTGGCTTGTCTCCTCTCTCTCTGTTTGGTCCCATAATCAAATTCTCAACCATGGTGACAGCAGGCATTATTAAGAACAATGATTTTCAGTTTGAGTTGCAATCTCCTTCCTAATTAGGACAATTCTTCCTCTTGTTCACAGTCATACGCAGACACACATGCATTCACAACATCATCTGTATTCTGAGCAGACAGATACGCTCTGCTGGGAGAGATTTGATTTCTATACCTGTCTCTCTGAATCTGATTGACTTGACCTCCTTGAGACAGATGTTGCACAGCAGACAGGTTACATATTAATGTACATAAGGATGTATTAACATTGTATGCAGGAGAGCAAAAGTCAGGGGCTGCTTCGCTGAGGATGCTCTTTGATGAGATCCTGAGAGACTAACTTGTTGCCTCCTGGGTCAGCTGTTAGTGCACACACACACACACACACACACACACACACACACACACACACACAAAACTGTATGTGCACTCAGTATGCTGTATGTTGTTCATCCACATCCAGTCGTCTCTGTAACTTTCTCATCTTAACAGTTGTGTCTTAAATTTGAAATCTAAAAGACCGAATGTGCATGTCTGGATCTGTGTGTCTGTTCGTGTACTTCACCTTGTGTGTGAAACTGTCATTAAAAAACTGAGTGGCTTAGGTAGGCAGATGACGCAGTCGACCTTGCACTGGGTGAGGCTTAAATGAATGTGCAAAATAACAGAAAGAAATGTAGAAAATTATACCCTGCTCTACTGAATGGTCTAAAAACAGTTATTGTTTGGAAACAATGAAACATATTTGCTACCAAAAGAAAAAAATCTGTGTACTTGGCTACTATAATTTTCATCTTTTCTTTAGAGAAATCACTTTTCTTTTTATGGATTTAGTCTTTTTTTATTTTGCTTTTTCTCATACCTGTCATTACATTGTGTTTCCTAGTTCTCTAAAAGTGAAAAGAGTATCCAACAATAATTGCAGGCCACTTAACAGACAGTTAACAGACAGACAGACAGATACAGACATAAAAGCATCATTTAGTGCCTTCTGGACAAATGTTTGGGAAAAATTTGTTTACAAGTTAATAATAAATCTGAACAATTTTGGAAAGAAAGAGGAGGGAAAAGTGTAGTGGGGATATGATAATGGGGGTGTTTTTCAGGGCTTTATCAGAGAAACCACAGCCTGAGATTAAGTGGCAGCTTGTGTTAAAGTTGCAGATTGCACCCGATAAATGTTCCTCTGCACAATCTCCCCCTCCAAGCATGCGAACGGACCTGCAGCAGCAGTAAAACTTGTGAAAAAAAAGGCTTCAAAGCCACTGTTTGGTTTGTCCTTTCTGAACTACTGCAGAAATATGGCAATGAAACAGGGAGTACTCCAGGGAAGAGGACCCACTCCCTCTGTGGGTACAAAAAGCTCATTCTAAGATAATAAAACACAACTATTCTTATTTTCAAGCCAATAGTCCCATTAAAAAAAACTTATGAACATCATAATCTTTATCTACCAGATCTATCTAAATCCTTCACACCAGACCTATAAGAGTGGAGCTACTACAGCATTAAGTTTTATTATTTATTATTATTTTTAACACTACATAGATCAACTTGATCTTGTTCTTCATAAGAACGCAGTATGATCTTTATTCCTTCATTAAAATGGCAATAATTTACTTTATAGTATGATGGGACGACATGGCTACATCACTATAATAGTGTTTCTGTTTAAATCTGCTGGCAGTTCTGCCTTCAGAGGTGGGAGATGTTCATCTTTGCAATCTACCCATTACAAAGTCCCAGATTGGGATCAGTGACACGGTGCTCGTAATGTCCTTGAACAAGACACCAGACCGATACAGGATAATTAGTCTTCATATTGGAGCATTATCATTTAGCACATAGCTGGCTTAATGGTAATTGGTTAGCCAAAGGATGTAAGAATAGGGGGATGGTAGCCAAATATGTAAGGCCTATTCAAGGTAGAGGGGCAGTGCTTATTTTGAGATTCAACTTGTTTTCAAGTGAAGTTAAAGCAATAGAGAAGCTGCTATAGAAATGAGTGAATAAGAGCTGGGTTTTTTGTTTTTTTTTCTTCATTTTAAATAATAAACCAAATAATTGTGTTATTATAATGATATACTATATAATATAGTAATCATTTTTTTCAAGGAAAGGACCCCGTTGCCCAGGACTTTTGCTTTGACGTCCTGATGGTAGTGACGCTGCACGTTTCACAGGTCTATGATGTTACTTCAAAGATGACAGCGGCGGTTTAAAATAGAAAGCAGTCTCAGTGAGCGGCCTCACAGGTCAGAACCACAGAGGAAGAGCAGAGTGACAGGAACGTCCTGCCTCCGGAGAATTTTAGCACCGAACACATGATGTAACTCAGTGAAAGAGTTGACGCCGAAGGAAAGAGGGAAAGAGCGAGGACAGAGGCAGAATATAGAGAGAGATGTTACAGAGATCCATGTCTTGGTTTTATCTGTATTTTTAAGCAGATAAGCGTGCTGAGCCAGCTGTCCTCCCTCACCAAACCACTTAGCTGATATTAAATTCAGACATGATGACTTCATCCTGGAGCACTTAGCCACTCAGCAGTTATTGCATCATCAGACTTGGAAAGGGGCCCAGTGATGTCATCCCCTAGAGGTGAGGACACACACACACACACACACACACACACACACACACACACACACACACACCCCCACAAACACTCACACACACGACCATGTGCAGACAATGTAATGTAATTTTCTAATTTTAGAAGAGGCTTTTACCTTTAATAGAACATGGAATTACTCTTTTGGATGTAATGATAACAAAAAATTGTTCTACCAGCCATGAAAGAGAAAATACACACACTCACATTTAACTTAAAACATTAGTGAAAGAAAGACAACAAAGTCAGTGTTTTTCGAAGACTTGCCATGTTTTATAGTAAGGTACATACATTTACACTTCAGCTGTCTTTGTGCTCACAGTAAGGGGGACAAAACACTGACAGTAAACAGTAGGTGGCTCACATCTCTTTAGAGCAAAACACACACACACAAAGGCCCATGCACACACACCGTTGCATCAGCAAAAGCACTCTCATATCGAAACATACTCACACACACTCTCACACACACACGCACACAAACACGCACACACTCATAAATGCATCCACAGTTAACTGTCCCCAGTGCACTCAGTCTGTTCCAGTCTTTTCTCAAACCACCTAATTTAGGCTTTCTTGTACTTAAGTAATGATATATGAAATACCACTTATACTTACAAAACATGTTCAACAAATTAACTATAAGAGTACAAAACAAAAACATAAATAAAAACAATCTACATCTTTATGAAGAAAATGTTGTTATAAAATAAACTTTAATAATCCACACTTTTTACAGCATTGTCAGATGTGGTTCATTCTGGTTTTTATATGATGGACTAGGTAGGACTACTATTTATAGGAAGAAGAGCTGACGAAAGAGCAGAAGAAGAAAAGAGTAGAGGAAGAATAAGAAGCAGAGGAAGAGAAGAGAGGACGAAGAGTAATAGCGACATTTAAGACATTCTGCACTGCACACGGTTACAGTGACAACTAGGTGTTGCCATGGAGATGTTGTTGCATGTTACCAGGTGATTTTTTGGTGACAGTCTTTGGGATCATTTAAAGCTATGGGGTTGCCGTCGTCATGCCCCACCCTCCATGCTGAACCCCAATAACTTCAAAGATTAGTGATTGAATGACTGATTGAATGGTGACATCACTTCAAAAGGACCCTCCCTACAACATCAAAGTTCCCTTCAATTTATTTCCCACCCGCCCTCACTGAAAGTCCAATGGGTATTGGCTAGCGAGACAATAAAACCCGCCCATTCTCATTCTATCCCTCCTGTGGTTGGACCGAACCAATATAGCCAATAGAATCCACTGAGACCCCGCCGTTCTAATCCTCTGACATGGCGTGCCACTTGGCAATCTGGCGACGCGGATGGTCGCAAATCTCCCTCCAGTGCTCGCCGGGGGTGCCTGCTGCCGATGTACCTAGCACCAGGCGCCCGAGGATGGTGTTGGGGCAGCGTGAATTGCTTGTGTCTGAGTCCATCAGCAGCAGCTCCACGCTGGTGTCCCTCAGGCCCTCTTCGGAGGGCAGATCAAAGACAAAGAGCTCATTGAAGACCGGGTTGGGGGAGCATTTCTTCACGTGGGTCTTCTTCTTGCACACACGCTTCTTCCCGTGGTACATGTTCACCTTGACGTATGGATCTGCAGATGAAAAATGACAAGAGCAGATGACAAAAGTAAGGACAGAGGCAAAGAGAAAGACCCGGTAATATCCATCCTTACAGCAGTTGCAGAGTAACATATTCTTCCTAAGCCAGATCAATACGGTGATCGATGGAGCGGAAATGATGGATGTTACTGATGAGCACAAAAGAGGCTGGCTGTGTAAACATTTTGTGTGTGTGTGTTTGTGTGCTGCTGTCACTAAAGTGCTCTCTATCACATCCTGATCAGATTACTTTAGTGCAGTAGTGGTGTCATTATGGCAACTAGCCCAGCATCCAAAGTAGCCTGGGCTACGTGGCAGGAAGAGAAAAATGAGTTTTTGGTCTCATCTGTTTATGGTTATGTGAATGAAGTTCATGCAAACAGTGTATGAACTGTGCATCTTGTAAAGATAAATCTTAAAAATGTATTTACCTGTCGGCCCATTATTTTCAGTCTTGGGCAGGTGGCGAGCTTTGAGGACAACCACAGTCAGAGTGTTGGTGGTGGACTGGTAACACAGGGACAGCAGTAACTCGCCCCGGCCTGAGGACTTCTAGGGAGAGACAGGGGAAGGTTGAATAGTTAAGAGGTGGTGGGAGACGTAGTGTTGAGAAAAAAAATGTAAAAAAAAAGGGTGACACAAAAAGAGGTGGCAGATGTCTAAGGAGACAGACAAGAACGGACTGTCTAACATGTTTATTTGCTTCCAAACCAGACATGAACTGGCAACCAAATGTATTTCAGGCAGCAGAACAAACAAGCCAATATTTCCCACTTTAAAAACAACCTTTTATTTATTCTGACCCTTTTTATTGCCACAGAGGTTGTATGCAAAAGGACATCTGTCCTAACATAATGTTATTAAAGGAGCCCTCCAATGAAAACAAGTGTTTAACCTTGTTATCATATCCATATGGTCTTTTTTCATGCTACATGACATATCATTAGCAAAATTAGCAATCAACACTATGGTTTAGCCTTTGTGCCAAGGAAATGCAGTGTAAAAACACATTCAAACAACTAAGGACTCATATATCACATAACCAAGAAATCATTCCCATCTTCTTTTATGCTGGTGTTTTTCCATATCACATACATTATCAGCTGTTTGAGAACAATGTAACAATGTAAAGGCTTGTGTTATCTAGTACTATTACTTTTCCAACATTGTAGAGAGCAGTTCATATAAAACTTAATACTATTCTGATATAAAAACGTGTAGGTTACCTTGCACAATACACCATTGTTCTTCTTCTTCTGTATTTATGGTTTAATTATTCCTATATTACCTCCTACCATTGCCTACAGTAGCTAGTTAACAGAAAAAAGCAGATGTTTGTGTGTTTGATGAGCAGTGTCAAAGGTCGGCGAGTGGGTGGTGATATATGCAGGGACTATATGCACATTTCAAAGATCAGTGCATATCAAATGAAGGCCAAGAGTTAGTGGTAGATGTAAGCCATTTTATGGCTTGCAGCTATTTTTTCATTCTAAATATGTAACGCTGATGAACACTGAAAAATGTAGGGGTTTAATTAATGCCTTTGGAGGAACTTTAATACAGTACTCATACATGAAACCATTGCCTCATGCTGTATTTACCTCAAGTTGTTTACTTGGCAGAGTCTGGTAATTGGCATTTCTATGTAATGATAAATAATTGAGCAGATAATTAGCGACAGTCAACAATGTAGTGATTTCTCCTCTGTAAATGGTGTCCATGCTGACTTTTAAATGGCTGCCAACTAAATAATCATCACCTGCTTACAGGGTGTGTTCTCGGATAATAACCAGCACAAATGTGTAATTGAGAAGCTCCCTAATCTGCCCTACATTAGTGCTGCCACTGTGTTCTGCATTTTGCACACATGCACGTCTGTGTCCACACCCGAGAGAGTTGACGCCTCTGATGCTGTGATCACACTTAACTGGTGTCATGTCTCAGCTCATGGTTGCCATGGCAATGAGAAGTAACATGCAGACAACTTCTACAGCACCCAAGACCTGATGGTTAGGTTTTTGAAAACACAAATGCCAATATACCACTTATGTGATTCAATTATTTTTTTTTAATATAAATTAGAAACAAGGGTGACTGTGCAAATATTCTATTCTCTTTTGTTGTTTTGTCATTTTCCAGGCTGAAAACATGGTCATGGCTACATTGCTTGCGACACCCGGTATCGATTCAATGAACTGCTGTGTTCACACATGCATACACACACACGCGCAGTCACACACACGTACCCACATGAAGCAGTGAGACAAAATCTTTGCCATGCAGACAAAGAGAGCCACCACCCTGTTAGCAAAAGCTTCTGCTTCTGACCAGAGGAAACAATGTAGTTGGCTTAATCAAAAGATTTGAGCCATTAAGTTTTTAGAAACAAGTCTCATTGCAAATCATACATATAACTAATGACCATGTGAAATACTGTATTAATTATGAATAAAATGTTATACTTAATCCTTTTGCAGGCAGTCAAGCTCCTGTTAATCCATCATGGGGTTGTTTGCATGTTCTTTTTTTACTTAAAGTGATACAGAGGAACTGGTGGCAATTATTGTCCTAAATTAAGAGAAAATACTCTGAATATGCAGCTGATACACAGCAAATAACCACAGTCGAATAAGCAGAGTCAACAAAAGAACCAAAGAGACAGATCCCACTACAAAGCATTCATGAATTCTAAAACTAATTTTCATTTGAGTGTCCAAAGAAGTGTTCAGACGCCGCAGATTCAACCAGCAAAGGTTTATGAGATTTGTCCCTCCGGGGATTGCACTGAAGAATGGAACTAGAAAAGTACGGTTAGTGTCAGCGGGTAGAGAGCACCAGTGCAATATTATCCTCTTGATGATAAAAATACAGACAGAGCTGTGCTATATTTCTCAGAATCTGAGTCTCATTTCCCGGCACTTCTCTTGAGTACTGTATGTATCAAACATCTTTAAAAATATCACAGATAGCTCACATTCCTTCTGGGAAGGTAGAAGTGTGTGCGAACATATCAGCTGGTAGAAACTGTGCTTCTATTTTAGCAGAGCTCTGAAAACTACATCACTAGCCCACAAATCTATAACCACAATGATATCACTTGACATTCCACCTGCAAATGGAGGAATGCTCATTTACAGCCAAACCATCTAAAAAGCTCCTTTACAACAGACCCCAGAGGTTTCATAAGGATAGAAACCTTATCAAGTACTCCATCCTTTAAAGTCACAAATATACTAATCATAGTGTAGCCAACCATACTGTCCGTGTGTAGTCCAATGTAGATTCAGGAAATATATATACAATGGTGCTGATACTGCAGCACATTACATTCCTGGAAAAGGAAGAACATCTTACTGGAAATGAGCTACAACACATTTGTGGTCCTAATAGTTGCCAGGAACAGCCAATCTGGAGCAGAAGTCTATTGCCCATCAGCCCACAAATCCATAACAGTGTGGTGTGGATATCACTGTCTGTTCAATGTGAATAAAACAATCTCTGAGTGATAGCCTATTTCCTTCAAAATCAGCTTTCAAGTTTCCATTTTTTGATCAGTTCTTTCAATATATGACACATTCTGCAAAACAGAATAACAAGCTGAGTAAAAAAAAAAACAATAAAACTAATAAAAAAAAGAAACAAAAAGGCTGCCATATATCCAGACTCACAGCAGTTCATTTGAGAGCATCAGACTTCAGTATCAACTTTCAAATCCATAATAGTGCAACAGATCTTGTCTCTGTGTCTCCACAGAGGGATCCACTTCCTATCTGATGAAATGAAAAGTCGAACTGCTTCACAGCACTGTTCAGGATGTAGATTATGCCATTAAACTAAAACTTGGAAATACTAGAAAAGATTTTAATCTGCTTCCAAATAACATTTTGATGAAATTGCGTTAAGGGGAGTTAGAGAAAGCTTTGTGATTTAAATATCATTAAATCATAAAAAGTAAAACAATTTCGGGACGACTTTGTCCTGATTTATGTACTCACTAATATAACAACAGTAGAAGCACTTTTGTTGCTGTGTTCTTAGTGATGAGCACGAGTGTTATTATGAGGAAATGATGAGTCATAATTGGAGGGGTTTTAAAATTTTAAGTGATACTGTGGTTTGCTTGAGAGTTAGTGTCTTATAAATAGCATAAAAATTTATAGTGTGCTGTACATGAATGTGTAAATGTATAAATCTGAGCCCAATTATGGCACTTAGGGAAAACTGATGACAAAAAAACACATAAATAGTAAATTTAAAGGACTCATCATCTTACCTTGACATTCCTTTTGATGATCTCTCGGGTCATCAGGACACGGCCTTCTGTTAAGTCGATCCCAGACAACGGTACAAGGGTCTCTCCGATGACCTCATCTCGGGAGAACCTATCAAAGCTCAGCACCATGAAGTGAAGGGCCAACTCTGACACTCGGGCCAGTGGGATCCCGTAGAAGCTGAAGGTCTCATCAAAAGCGGGGTCTAGTGTCTTCCTCAGGACTCTGGTCTTCACCCGGTGCTTTTTCTCTGGCAACAAGGTCAGCTTGATGTAAGGGTCAGAGGTCAGCGACTGTTCATCAGTTGGGGTCAGGCCATGGGCTTCCTGGATCAAAAATTTAAAGAAGAGTCAAAACTGTGTCAAACCATTTTATTCACATTTCTTTAAAAACGCTGATTGTAAAGACACACACACACATCCAAACACGAAACTAAACACTTGCAGTACCTTGATATGGACAATGAATGCCTTCCTCTCTGGCTGATACTCCAGGGAGAAGTGAAGGGTCCCTAGCCCACCCTCTCTCTCCTCTCCTTGGGGCTTGTCTACAGCCGGTGTGGGTGCCTGGCTGGAGAGGGTGCTGGATGGTGAGGGGATGTCACGGCGGTCCATCACTCCGGGTTGGGTGAACCCTGCATGGGGAGAGGGCAGCTCTAGGTCTGGTGAGCTCCGTACCTTCTGGTGGTGGTGATGGAATGGTTTGGTGGTGAAGTTGCCATTAAGATCCCGTTTCTCCAGATCAAGATGCAGCGCCTGTCTGGCGTCACTTGGACTTGACGCTAGTTTACCGGTGCCGTTTGGACTCATCAGCAATGTAGTGTGGCAGTTTCCATTAACGTCAGTTTTACTGGTCTCATTACTTGTCGTGGTTGCATTTGCAGCAAACTTCTTCTTGCCGCTGAGGCTCTCTGGGTAAATGTCGACCCCTTTGAGCATGTGCACAAACTTGTAGGGAGGTGTCTTCTGGGATTTGGTGTTTTTACGCTGGCAACAGATCCATGCAAAGGCTGACACAGTGAAGACAAGGCCGAAGACACTCACCACAGCAACGCCCACTGGCACTGCCACTATGGAGGAGGACAAAGAGAGTGGAGAGAACAGTAGAAAAGGAAATTTAATTAAAAATGTCTGACTCACAAACACTGTGGAACAAACGACAGCAAAACAGTCCAGCATAAAACTGCTGTACAATGGGCACAACCTGATATTCTTGTTACACTAAAGCAACTGAAGCCATTTTGTGTGACTGACAGACTGACGTAGGCTGCAGTCTTGACTCAGAGAGATAAAAACAAGGCAATCTGTTCAACCCTGATGAAGTATCATCAGTTCTGGGTTCATATCCCAAACAAGGCTTCAGTAAATCAACAGGAAACAGCTGGTGGAAGTAATGAACTGCTAGGAAAACTATGCAACATCAATTTGGGAAAGGATGATTTCTTGATAGCAGGTTTATGAAAATGGCTGAACTCAGGAGCAGAACATTAAAAGAAACAAGATCTTGGCAACAGCCAACTGGATAAAAAATGTACTCTATTTTTTTGTTATCTGTTTTTTTAAACAAACACTACGATTACAATATCTGTCAATGATAACAGACCTACAGTGTAACAGGTTAAGAATAATTTTTTGAGTGATGACCAGATTTAAAAAGGAAACATCAGGATCATGCAGATCAATATTGAAGTCAACACAAGCTTATCCAACAAGGCCAAAAGACTTCTTATATAGACTGTTTTACATTCACATTACACATTTCTTTTGTGCAAAGTATTGTGCCGCTCAACAATGTAAGGCAGGCTGGGTGAACTATCTGCAAAAATGGCACAAAAGTCATAAAGCACAGAAATTTCTGACAGACCTTGTGCCATACTGATTTATATTCCTCCTACAGCAGGGCAAGATTTGCTCAAACTCAGTGAGGAAAATGGCCAGTGGATTTTAATTGTGTTTTCTTTTTAACAGAAATGGTACTCCAGGGACTTAATTTCTTTCAATGGTACTTTTGTTTTCTGTAGCATCACTAAAACGGTAATATGGAGACATATTTCAGGGATATTTGACACTGAATGCTTCAGCTCTTTGTTTCGTGGTGCTGAACTGTGACTCAACAGCAATCATGCTGCCTTCTCATGCGGTTAGAGCTAATGGGTCTATTTCAATGGAGGATACACTGAGCATTTCCTGCAGTTAAGAGGGCGGCCCAGTGGAAAAGCACTCAGGTTAACACCCATACAAAGTGAGAGAGAGAGAGAGAGAGATAAAGAGAGGAAGGGGTGAAGATGAGGGGTAATCACTCATGTACTTGTCTTTTGAATTTTCTGAATCTATTAAAATCTAATGTAAAGCATACGAATTAGATAATTATCTACAACATTTTTTGGCCATTTATTTCAAATTCTCATCCAACAACCTGGTTGCCAGCATGTTTCTGATGCTGGTGCTGAAAGTGTTGTGTTAAAACACTCTTACAATCTATGTAAGAAATACCTATTTCCAGCTTATTATATTCTGATAATGTAGGCCTGTATGTTATTGGCATTTCTTTTGTTATTTTTCTGTATTTTACTTTGCAATAATTCACTTTGTATTTAGCTGTATGCGCTATGAGTTAAGTTCTGTTGTGATAGCTGTAAGAACAGCATCCATCTGAAATGTGTCACCAATCTAAAGGGACTTCGTCTCATTCAGACTTCTCAATAGTGGAACAATAAGGTAGTAAGTGATGTTAGATCACTGCGCTTGAACACAGTTTTCTCCCGTTTCTTGCATTAATATTTCAACCTAACGCCCCTGGGTGGAGGGGTTTTCGAGGCAACAACAACAGACAGATGGATGTGGCAGCGGGAGGGCGGAGAGGGAGCTGCTGGACCGAGAGGAAATACTGAAAACAAACAGGTGCTTCCTAGGCTTCACCTACCTTACATAATTAATTATAATAAATGAACTGTGTTCATATTATCACACACACACACACAAAATTTAACTCCACCCTGCAGGTTAGTTTTCCAGATAATTAGCTGTCGCCCTTAAGCTAGCTGCAAAATGGAGGCTAGAAATCACCTCAAACACGTTGTTTTACGGAGTAAAAGGGTGAGGCAACACACCGGACAAAGCTCTTCATTTTTTATTGGAAATTCCTCTTAAATTAATCTTCTCTAACATGCGTGGACTCTCATTATTTTTAAAAAAAAATGGGCTTAAATGTAAGCATAAATCAAAAAAAGAACAAATTAGCTAGTGGCGACTAAAAATACTTTTAGGTAGAGTCACGCGCAACTACTTACTCGGCATTTAACACCCACATCGCACTCACCCATTCACCCTCAGCCATTCACACCTGGGTTTTTACTGAATTAATGAATTCATGAACTAAACAGATGGGGACTCACCGAGCTGAGCCCCTTCCTCCACCATTGGAGCCATGGTCGCTATCCGAGGTGCTGAAACGGTCCGTCTGCTTCCACACGGAGCTCGGTCTTTTCTTATGGCGAACTTGCTCTCCTGGTGTCGAGGTGCAGTGTATCTCCTCAATATCTCGGCTTTTGATTATGTTTTATAATGTACGAAGTTTTGTAAAGCTTCAGTAATTAAAAAAATAGTAGCCTTGTTGTTTTCTTTCTTCCAAAGAAGAGGATGGAGGGATGCCCTGTCCTCGCCCTACTGCTGTTACTCTGTGATGCGTGAGTGTGTCTCAGAGGCGGCAACACCCCGTTTCTTCTCTCTCTCTCTCTCTCTCTCTCTCTCTCCCTTGCTCTCTCCCTCTCTCTCTCACCCTCTGTTGGCCAACCCCAGCCCCCTCCCTACCGGTAAGGCTGAGCTCATCAGTGCTGACGCAGTGGTGACGGAGGCTGGCTGTGAAATCAGGACCCCCGGTGTAGCAACACAACAGAGCTGCCAATATCTCTGATTAATTGTCAGGATATGAACGAACTTAGTCTTTCCGCGTCTTCTTCTGTGTATTTATGTCTGTGTGCTCGTGTGCGCATCCTTTTCCCGATAGGGCTGGTGAATAGTGTTCTGCTGTAGTATTATTCATTAGACTAAGTGGTAATTTGGCTGATAGGTTGGTACGCAGTGATGCTTTCTTCTTATGTAAAATGGTGATAATTAGAATAATAGGTCAGTTTGAGTATGACCCACTTACTGTATATAATAGTATCTACTGTATTTAATATACTGTATATTGTTATAGCACAACTTATTATCAACAGTCTGCAAATCAACAAAGGTCAATACATACTCTTAACTAAAGATGTAAAATAGGCAAACTGACATCATGTGTGTCACTGTACACAAATGGCAGCTTTGAGTATACAAAAAATATCATTAAAACTGTACTTAAGTTGCAGTCCAGAATAGGCTTGATCAAAGGTCGTAAAAAGCATTTCCAGTTCGTATTTCTGAGGGAAACAAGACATGTGGAGCTGCTGCCAGAGCAAAAAAATCAAGCAAAGAAAAGGAAAAGATTGTTGCATCTTGGATTCAATAACAGTATTAAAACACTGGTTCACCTCCAGCTACTGTTTTTTTAAACTCTGATTTGATTATTATGTGAATTCCTCGACTTCTTGAACCAAGTTCTGTCAAAGACAACGATAGTTCTTTAAAGACAAGAATAGGAAACTCACTTTCAACATTTTTTTCATGCAGCCTAGTGTTGATGCAGAATTTTCTGAAGTGTTTATAATTGTCTCGACAGCCAGTGAACACAACTAGACACGGTGCAGAAAAGAAAAGAAATAGTTTGTTATAACCTCAACTATTCAGTAAAGCACATGTTTTGCAGCTGTTACGTTGTGTGGGGGTCAACAAAACTTGGCTCTGGTAAATGATTGTTTCATGTTGCCTCTTGTTCAATGAAGAACTGGACTCATTGGTCTGGGCTTTTTTTTTTTTTTTTTTTTACAGTTTTTACAATCATGGTTTATCATGTCTAATCTACAGTACTGGAAGTGAAATTGTGATTATCAATGAAACCCTAAAAGTGTTGGTTACATTTTAGTCACATTAAATTGAATTTAATTTGCTAATAAAAACACCATTGAATGGTTAAAATATGTCAACATATACAGACTAAAATGTACTGTATTGTCAACAGGTTTAATGATTAGTTTAATCAAATACTGACCTCTGCTGGTCATTTAAAGAATGCATTTCTTTGAAAAGAAATGCCAAAAGAGAAAAACAAAACAAATCAATGATATTATTTAAGCCATTGTAATTTCAAAGGACTTACACTTCTCCTGCCTTCTCTCTAACCTCATTGAAAGAGGGCTGTTATGACATGAAGGCAACATTAGGTTAGGGTGCCCCCCCCCCCCAGCATGGTAAAGAAGTTGCATGCTGGATTCAAACTTGGCAGAGAGAGATAACCACACTAACGCTGAAGTTGCCCATGTTCTCAGACAGCAGTGACTTGCAAGTTTCATTTACTTGAAACAGAAATACCACAAAAGTTATTTCAAGAAGTAAATGAACCAGACTTCTCGTTTTTACCATCAAACAGATGACTTCTTGGCTGAAATGATTTAGTTAGTTTAGTTAGTTAGCATAGAGTATGTTAATACTGAACTCCACAACCATTTAGAATAGAATGGAATAGAATGCTTTTATTGTCATCATACACAATGTACAACGAAATTTAAAAGACAGGTGCAAAATACAAACAGAGCAGATCTGCAAAATATAAGCTTATATATATAGGCTTAGGCTCAGTTTCACTTTCACATTTGTGAGTTGCATTCTGTGTGGCTGTGCATTTAGTACAGTACATACCTCTGTCTGTCTGGGAGTTTTTTTTCCTTCCACAGAATGTCAGTGACTAAGTTTTGTTTTTTTTTCCTCCTGTAAAACCAAGCTACTGCTTGGGTACTCCCAGCTTATGTGCAAGTGAAACTGAAGAAGCAGCATGGGGTAGATTAAAAAAGAATAGGCCCTAATCTTATCAACAGCTAAAATACACACACACACACACACACACACACACACACACACACACTTAGCTCATTACCCTAACCTTGTCTATCACAACTGCATGTTTAATCCTAACCCCTGTCTTCCTGTCTACCTTGGGCCTACATTGTGTGCACTAATGAGTCTGTCCGTCCCTCAACATCACAAAAAGTCTGTGGACTGGGCTGCAGATGTGGTCTAACACAGTTGTACAAGGGTAAAACGTTGAAAAACAGTAGATAAATTCAGGGAAAACAGCTGGTCCAACTATAACATAAGAAAAAAAAATGCAGCAACAGTTAGTTTGCAAAAGACTACAGATGGTCTGTATGTGTCTGCTTAAATGGAATGGCTTCTTGAATGGAAATGTACCTTTAAAGACTGGTTTCTGCTATGCATTAGTTTCTATGTTGATATGGTACTTTTATGTGGGCATTCGATTTTTCTGTTTTAATATTCTATTTTAAGGAGGGTGACTGATACAAAGTGAATTAACATTGGAGTTGTGTGGAAGCTATATAACGCTGAATAACAATACAGCCTCCAAAATCACATAACTAGGTTTATGTGCGTCAAAATGTCCCCAGACTGGTTTTGAATTTGAGAGGGACTCTTCTAAGACTCTTGAATCATCTTGAATAGTGCTGTAGTTGCTGGCTTTTCTGCTGAAAGATTGTTTCTGCACATTTGTTTATGACTGAATTAGTATGGATTTCATTTTAGTTTCCTTTATTAAGGATCAGAAATTATGCAATTTTATGTATTTATTGTGCTTTTGTAGATTGTCACCTGTAACACACAACAAACATCAGAGATTTCATTTCTGGGAAATGATTTTTCTTTAAATATATCCAATGCAAATAAAGCCATTATAAATGTGCTTTTGGCAAATATATTTCAGCTACATGACAACCTCCACATCTCTTAATTTATTGTTTCATTTTCCTTTACAAAATGTGGAAGTATTTTAAAGATCATAAACAGACCGCGGGGGAAATAAAGGAATTAAAAAATCTAGGTCTTTATCATAAATCATGAGATGGTGACAAGGTTCTTAAGGGGAATTCCAAGACCTGTGTGTGGGAACTGCGCAATGATCAAAGTGAACCGAAGTGAAACTATAAAAGTTATGAGTGTCTGATGACTGTCTGATGTCTTTGTTTTTACTGGTGTGCACACTATGAACACAGGTTGAGATTGACTCAGAGGACAAATAAAACACAAAAGAAAAACAAGGTGCTTAGTTACAACACTGAATAAATGGCATAACAATGAAAACACTTATATTTGCATTTCCTGACAATGTCAATTATTATCAGCTGGACTTAAATTGCTTTGCTCCTATGACATGTTGAAGAGATATTAAAAAAAAAAATAGAGAATTGCTTGCTGTAATAAAAATTTCTTGATATAATTTAATTTAAAATGTATTTCTCATTAAGATTAACAATCTTATTTACAAGAGTGTCTGGCCAAGACAGCAGCAGCACATTTAACATTACAAAAACATAAAACACAGCAATTACAACCACAGATCAACTAACCCAGGGTTGTGGAGCAGAAATTCATTTGTCAAATTATCAACAACCTGATGCATCTTCCTCCAACACCTTTAGTCTCCCTTTAAAAAGGTTTAAAGACACCAGCTCCCCAAGAAATAAACTCTCCTGATTCCTGATTCCAAGCTGCACAGCACAGATAAAACTCCTTTTCCTCATCTCAAGACGCACTTTTGGGGACAGAAAGCAGAACTATGTCCTGTGACTAGGTTTTAGAGCGAAGGCTGTAGCCTCCAGAACTTTTCACTTGTATACAGTTTAACAAATATAAAGGAAGTAAGCCGAGTATAACCTTGTAAATGAGGATATACCAATGATTTTGTCTACATGTGGTTAATGAAGGCCAGCCAAGCCGAGCATAAAGAGTACAAAGAAGAATTAGGGCCTTGAGATTTGTTATGAATGTCAGTCCTCCATAATATACAGTAGTCTACCTGAGAATTTAAGTCATTGAGAAGATGTAAGCATATATAAAACATCGCTGTAGTCGATCAGAGGCATAAAAGTGGCAGCAACAAGTCTTTTTTTTACAGCAAAGAGAACAAGACTTATATCTGAAGAAAAAAACGAGCACCAATTTCAACTTTTTCATGAGTTGTTGAATATAAAGCTCAAAAGACAGAATCATCAATTAAGAATTCATGGTATTTATAGGAAATGCAAGGTATTTATTGATTACTATAGGTAGAAGTAACTTTAGAAATGTTATCAATAGAAATGTTTAATGTTAATATGATTATCATTATTTACAGTATTTCTTATGGCAGGATAGCTAAAAGGTGAGTGAAATTTAAAACTAATCAACCAATTTGATCTACAAAATTAGTTTCATTTCATAAAGTATCAAAGTCTCATAGGTTTTTGGGTGTGGTACCTGTTACAGCTGTTTCATTTAAGGTCAATAAAATTAATCAAACATTAAATTGTTCTAGCCAATGTCCATATCTGCAATGAATGCGTTAAAAGTGAAAGCAGTGAAGAGACCTTGACTTACTGTGCTGCGATTTTGACAGTTTATTTTGGCTAGAAGTTGAAATGTACATATATGACAAATCAAGTCTTTTAAAGTTTTACTAAAGAGCCAACTCAGAGCAGAAAAAGTACTTTAAGGGATATTAGTAAGTAGGCGCCTTTACTTAAAGGACTCATTGCTACTCACAACTTGTTGTCAAGTTCTGTTTTATACAGAATTATAACCCTTTGTTAGATCAAGCAGCATTTCTATTATAAACATAGTTATGGTATTAGGGAAGTGCTTTACAGATGTGGTTTGTTTATAGGAATGTAAAACTTACAAGGTCAAATGTAAATGGCTATTTGCAGTTTTTCTTAAGTAAAAAAAGTGAAGGATGTAGAAATACTGCATGACTGAAAATATATCTCAGGAAAGTACTGATAGCATATGTTTTTGATCAGTGTTTTTAATCCTAAACACTGTCAAAAGGAGTTATTTGTTGGCAC
>JAQMCX010000039.1:5281817-5349508 GCA_029814765.1 Acanthurus leucopareius
ACATGTTGGGTAGTCCGAAATAACCCAACACAGTATAATGGAAATTACAACCCAACAGCTAATAACTCAACTCCCAACGACAGTAACCTAGCAAATTGGGTTCTTAGATTACCCAACTTAATGAAAATAACCCAATTAAACTAACCAACAGTCTCAACTCAGCTGTTGGGTTGAAAAAATAACCCAACATTTTTTAGTGTGTAAAAAAGAAACATCTCATCTTTCTGATTTGTGGATCAAAGCGCATCCTTACTTTAAAACTTATCATACATTATATCATAAAGGTTACAGCTGATTGCTTATTATAATGATTCAGTTTTTTTATTTATTTATTTATTTTTCTCATGGTATCTTTAGTGTTCCTTAGCATGATGATCAGAATTATCATCTAAAAATTTAAAATACTATAGGTTTACAGTTTGGAGCTGGTCAAAATGGTGTTTGATTTTTTTTTTTTTTTTTGATAATATGTAATATATTTTCCCTTTTATAAGAAAAAAAACAGTAGAAAGAATACAGCAATCAAATGAAAAAATAATGTGAATGACATGCAACAAATGTCAAAGGTGAGACTCAAACTAAACTCCAAAGAAGACCATGTGTGTCAAAACATCAGTGAGCACTTTTATCACAATCATTTTTTTTAAGATGAGCTGTTGAGCCCCAGTCATTTCCTTTTTGATGTTTATGTGAGTCTAGTATGTAAGCACCTGTTTTTATCCATAAAAAAAAATGGTACAGCAAATGAACCTTATGAAGTTAAAACTAAACATGTTTGAAGTAAATAGTCAGCACCTCAAACCCTTTGGTCATCATAATACCTAAATTTGATTTTATTGTGAGATCATGTTTTGTTGAATTGTTTTTTTTTTTTGTTCTTCATTTTCCTTTTATGGCTCCTTTTGGCTGGTGTAATAATCTAAAAACACATAATCTACTTTCAATTAACCTAGGAATACAGAGCAACATTCACTTTGGGTCTTGGTGCATCCACCTGTTGAATGTTAGTCCAACATTATTTTAGCTCTGCTTGAGTCTGCCAATTCCAGAAAATAATCATTCTGGTGCTCCTGAATGCTGTTTTGTTCATAAACCAGAAGTAAATGAATATGTCAACCTTTTTTTTTTTAAAAAAACAGACATGCTATAAAACAAACAAACAAATAGTTGTTTAATTTAATGATTGTGTCTAAAACCACTCTCCTCATACTTTGCAATAGACATTTGTATTCTGTGGTTCACTTTTAATAATATGACATTTTACCATTTCAGGCAAACATTTATTTCCCTAAACTCTATTACCCAGTACAGCTAAAACATTTATGTAGCATAAATCTATACATGGAAAGCTGAAATGAGAGTTTCCAGTCAGTTATTCAGAAAAACAAATAGGCCTATCAATCTTTGTGTTTTATCCATTTTGCATGTCTCAACTACTCAGCTATTTGTAAACTATAAAACTGCAAACTACAGGCTTTTGTCAAACTTTGTCAGGGTTTACTCCTTTCATTGCTAGTAGGAGGTTTGGCTGAGGGGAGCACAGAGCTGGAGTCGCAGCACTAAATAACAACACCTGCATCTTAGGGGTTTCCAGAGGCCTCCCATCATGGGGAAGACAACAGTGTTCCCTTTAGTACCACGATCACGCCCCTTCCTCACTCATCTTCATTTGGACCACTTAGAGACTCGCTTAGTCATCTTGCCCTCCCATCATCTCTGCATTAGCGAGAGCTCAAGACTGAGGGAAGTTATGTTCTCAGGCTGGATTTTAAATGGGTGTCACTGATGAGTAGTTGATGCACTGGTGCTGAGGTCTCTGTAGCAATTGTGTGTGTGTGCGTGTGTGTGTGTGTGTGCATGTGCGTGTGCATGTGTGTGTGCACGTGCGTGTGTGTTCATTCCTGCACTTGTCTCCCATTATGATTATAAGGGCCTCAAAATGATCCACAAATTAGAATTTTATTTATTTATTTTTTAAATATATTTTGGTGCCCCTCTTGTCACTAGTGGTTATAGATGCGATCCTTATTTAAAACTAAAATTACATTACAAATGCAGCCTCTGTAATAACATGGGCAGCAGTAGGAAATGCGATAGAGAAACTTTCAGTTTTAGAAAAAGAACAAAGAAATAAAATATTAAAGCTGCAAGCAGCGTTGGACGGGCCCTCGCACTCCGGCGCCAACTCAGAGCCGGCGCCAACCCACCCCAGACGCGGCCGACTGCCTGTGCATGGTCTTCCAGCACTGTAACCCATGACTCCTGCCTGTCATCTCTCCTTAAATGCTGCTCCGAGCAGCTTTTTCTCTCATTCAATCCAATGGAGAAATCATTCTAACCCACACCTGTTTCAGCTTCCACTGGGCCAACATAGTTTTAGCTACAGACTTAATTCAAAGTTTAAATGAGTCACAAAACTTTGATCTGTACATCTTGTATTTACATGTTTTTGCTATCTTGTACTGTTTCTGAGTTATCACAGTTTTAGTATTAGAGTTTTCTCTGCTCCTTTTCAGGTTTTATAATGTGTGTATTGCAGCCTGCTCCCCTGCTCAGAGTGAGTCGAATGACCAGCAGAGTGGAGCTGCAGCAGGGCAGAGGAGGGAAATGAGGAAAACATTTTAGAAAACCTCCTGAAAAGTACCCCCAACTTGATCAAATCTTACACAAAATAGCATATTCTAGAATGTTTTTTTGTCCTCTTTCCATTGGCACAGGTTTGAAAGCCGTCAGAGTTATACTTTAGACTGTAGGAGCTTCAGTTTGAGACATGTGCCTTTTCCTCCCTGTTCTTCTCATTGACTTTAATGGGAGGACACAGAGGAGCACTCCAACTTTGAGGGTTTATAAAATCCAAACGATTCGAAAAAAAAACCCAAAATCCCTCTAATTTTTGTTCAGCACGGTGTCCTCTGTCATCTGTTAGATTTTGAAGGTGCTACCATTTACGCCCTCGGAGAAGATATATTTTGTTCAAAGTGAAAATTTGGACGAAAATTGCATTTTCAAATGCAAATAACTCGTTTCCTGTTGATTTTCACCTGGGGGATAATTGTGCATGATTTGTAGGTCTTGATGAGTACTACAATTAGGTTTTTTCTGTGCCTAGGCGCTATAGAGCTGAGAGGGTCAGTTTTTCCTTTATATCAAATTTTTCGCTGGTCGGTCCTGATGTGCGTGCCAAATTTGGTGAGTTTTTGAGCATGATTAGGGGGTCAAATGAAGGTTTAAAGTGGCGGCATAATAAGATAAACAGTACAGATACAATAGAGCCCTTCGCACTGAAGGCGTTCGGGCCCTAAATATTGATACCACTTTGGATACTTTGCCAGTGAAATATTATCATAAATTGAAAATTACTCACTTTGAATTGTATGAAGAAATCTGAATGTCTCTTTTTGAGGCGTACTTTGGAGGTTTTTCCTTTTTTCCCCTGGAAAATTCAGTTTCACACTAGGTTTTATGATCCATGATGATCAACCTCAAAAGTAAAGTAGCCTCTGTCAAACTCTTACTATTTTGTATGCAGTGTATTCAGGGGAATTGTTTTAACGATGAAGTAAAATATTACAGAAATATTGGAAATAACTGTTGAAGTAATTTTTTGTAAGTAATATTTTAAAGTCAACATTCACACATTTCAGTTTTGGAGGTGTGCTGAACATACTTTTCCAACTCAAGTTCAGGTTACTGTCAGTCAGAGTTGTTGCACTATTTTTAGTAGTGCCAGACGGTGTGCATTTTCTTCCTTATAGTTTTTTTTGCTCTGATCTGAACAAGCTGATGAGTTGGCGGACTCTGTGCGTTTCACCCTTGCTTGGTTTAATTTAACACAGGCAAAATGTCCCACGGACCAAAGTCTGTCAACAAAAAGCCATGTGAGAGCTGTCACCCATTCATTGGTCACAAATCATGCTGGTCTTGCAGGCAGGGAAAGGAGAGTTATCTAGTTGAAAGCAGCTGGGATTGTTTACATAGTGCATCATCAGCCCATAATGCACAGGGCTGCAGTTTACGGGAGCTGGTTAAGTCCAATAGTGCGCAATGCTCTCTGCACTTTGGTCAGATAGAGGTCTGATCGCATTCATACCACAAATAAACCATACCAGAGTTTATTTGTTAGCAGACTGAGATGACCTCTTCACAGAGTTCTAGGTCCGGGTGTTTTGATATGCATCAGAGTTTGATTTCTGTATTTACACCAGCCCAAAGGAACTGTACTGATGAGGATACTGTACTAAAGTCCATTTTAAGTGGACCAAACAGCTCTGGTTTGGAAATGCCCTTAGACGCACACACCTGTGCACTTGCACAGTTAACATGTGTCTCCTTTTAAAGATTTTATAGTAACACAAATTCAGTAAAACTAGGAACACTGTGTGAAAGGCTGGTCTGTTCTAAAAAAGTAAAATATCTAAATATTAATATCTAATTACTCAAGCCTAGTCCAGGTGGCTGTGTACCTTGTGTCATCAAGTTTTACACATCTTAGTAAAGTTTCACATTTTTAGCTGTTGCAAGAAAAAGAAAGTATGTGTTACTGCCTTTCCATCTTTGCTAGTAGTTAATAAATTGGGGGAAATGAACTGTGCCTCTATCATACAGTCTGTGGTCGCTAGTCGATGGCTACTAGAAATTTTAAAGTGGAGTGTTTTCTTTCATGTAACTCAGTGCATGAGCTGACGTCGTGAATAATTCAAGCCACTTTACCTGTCAAAGTGATAACTGACCATTGTGTTGTTTTTATTGTCTCTCTTGCATGACATACAAGACTGACTTTAACCCTAACTTAAGTGATTATCATATCTTAAAGCACTCAAAGATGTTTAACAATTGTACTACACCTATGCTCTCAATCAAATCTTATTCTCCTCTTAGCCATATGTTTAAGTGCTGAAAAGTCATGCCTTTGGTAGGGAAACGAGAGAAAAGCAGTCATGGCTCATTACATTGAAATGCATATAAGACACACAGGCTTTGTGCCTTTCCTTTTTGGGGGGGTGGGAGGTTGCCCTGGGGAGGTGTGCTGCCCCCTTAATTGAATAGTAGGGGTAACACTGGTATGTTTTTTTTTCAAGAAGCAGAAAATGGAGATGTCACAGGTTTATAGCTTCATCTTACACGTGTTGTTTATGTTTTGTTGTTGTTGTTGTTGGTCTTTCATGCTGGCAGGCATTCTTCTTTTAATATTAACAGCAGACCAGACCACTTGTAGTGTGTATATATATATATATATATACACTGCCCCCTTTGGCTCCAGAAGAACTGTGTCTGTGGCATCTGAGGTAAAGAAGAACAAGTACCATCATGTTTTCCAAATTTTGGCATTGATGTAGTACTGAAGTATCAGTTCATGTGACATCCCTAGCCTGACATGGATTAGAACCATAAATTGTATCTTTGAAAATTGTAGTGTTGACTTGTTCAACTTAACAGGCAGCAGAGGACAGTTTACAAAGTTTTAGGGAAAACCAACCTGTTGTTCACTTACAATTTTCATTCTCAGTTGTGTTGGGGTGAAAAGCTAGCAGTTTACACTGCATTGGTTGCATTGCATTTTGTTTCCAAGTTACGTCACCTTCTTTACTTATGGCTTGTCATGACCTTTCTCCTACTTTCATTACTGCATCCACTAAAAAAATCTATGACCTTAAAGGCTTCTTATCTTATTTGAAGTTTGAATGTGCCCATCTCTGAGACCTGGGGAATGTGTCAGGAAGGGTGCCATGTTGTGCTCTCCAAGAGAGATTACATCACCCTAAGCGCAAGGCCCAGAAGAATGCTGAGCTGTGAAATGGTGAATTCAACTTCACATGGCTGAAGGGGCACTCACTCAGGGAAACACTGCACCAACTGTTTTAACTGAGTATATTCCATTGTCTAACAAAAACATTTCAAAACAATCCTTATTTGACATACTGTAACATTGTTTAGGGTGCTTCACATTCCTCGTACCTTATTCAATTACTCTTAATTCAGAAAAGATTCTTGAGAATGATTTCAAACTCTAATAATCAAGCACCATCTGCACCTTTATTTAGCAAATTCAAACTTTTATCAGTTTTTTCTATTAATATGTTTCAAACATGTCTGTTCATGTTTAAATTCATTCATTATAAACAAGACATTCCAGGCACCTTTCATAAGTTTTTCCTGTTATCATCAGATATTCACTCCTATTCAGTAAGAGGTCTGATGAACTTTCATTTACCTCTTTGTCGTACCTCTAGTCATCAATTTTTCATCAAATTCCATGGTCCCCAACTCTGGAATTCTTTAGATAGGTCCCTTAAGCTCATATCATCCCACAAAATGTTCAGGACTAGTCTGGTGAGGTATCTTCTGTCCTAGTATAATTGAAATGGATTTGTAATTTTATGGATATTTTTCTCTCTGTGTTTGTATGTTGTATCTTTTTCTTTGTCTTTTTCCCTTTTTGCTTCTTGTTCGTTTTCCTTTTTCTATTGGTTGATCTGTTTTAGTGATTTTGTATTGAGGGGAGGATTTTATATAAGCCCGTTGGGCTTCTTTTCCTCTCCTGCACATTTATTTGCCTTTGCATTATTATTTCTATTGTTTTATTATTGTGCATATGAATAAATAAAATAATAAAATAAATAAATCACCAGCCAGTCAGCCTATCTTTGCATTAGGTCTGTGAGCATTTAGACAGGACTCAGCTAGCTGTTTCCAACTGGACCTTTAGTCCTTAATATAAGCTACTTTTGGTTTTGTGGGTTAAGGTTAAACTAAACTAACTTTCTGTATCTATCTGTTCATGTAATCCTTTGTAAAAAATGTATTTTCCAAAATGCCATATTATTCCTGCAAGAGACTGTAATGATAACTAATTTGTTGTTATAAGTTGTATAATTTAAGACTGTACATACAAATGTATGAAAAATGAATTCCTAATATCATCAATGCATTCATTTATATATCTGAAAAGATACACACCCTCATAAACACACACACTCGCAAATTTATTTTAGTTTGGTTTGTATTAGGAGGGTGGAAGATGAACAGTTTGTTTCAAAACTTTGTACTGTCTCGCACTCTGATGTTCAGTAGATAGCATGGCCACAGTGACACCAGGTTAACATTTTTTTGGCTTTATTACAAAACAGCATGACAAAACAATACACTTTTATTTCAATATCCACACTTGACAAACAAGGAAATGTGGCTTTATATCAGGCAAGGTCCGTTCTTGGAGGCTGAAATGAATTTCACATCCTTTTGAAAATCATGTGACAGATCTAGACATGGTCAGTAACTTACATTTACTGTGCATCTTGAGCTTTCCACACTGACACAGTTCTGATAGTTGACATCCAACTCTTTCATAATCTTGACCGCTGCGGCAGCGTAGGCAGGGACAGCACGGTCACAGTCACTGCAGCCCGTCTGAAGGCTGTGCAGCGATGTTACGATAGTCTCTGGCTCTTAAGTCTCTGACAGGACTGGTGCAATCTGGCTGGGCTGTGTATGGCTCAGCGGTCCTTTGGTGCCTTTAGACCCATCAAAGTCTGGGATTTGAGTGGTGTGTCAGAGAGAAATAGAAATAGAGAGACGGAGAGAGGTGCAGAGAGGGTCAAAGTGCACTTTTCTTTTGCAGTGCCATCAGGAGAAGAGAATGAGAGAACAAACAACAACAGAAGTAAAGAAGGATGACAATATGGCTTTTCAATGTCCACACATGTAGACACTTCATCTTTGATTCTTCGTAACATTTAAATTGCATGATCTCACTCTCAACCCCATGTAGACAGTCAAGTTCCGACTTTTACACTCAGGCTTATATTTACATTTTATATTTACATGGGACACATTTATTTAGCTGTAGTTCTCATACTGAGTGACTCACAACACTGGAACTTGTCTTCTGTCTCGCAGTTCTTTCCACATGTCTCTCTCACATGCGTAGATAAAACTTATCATAGATTCCTCATAGATCTCTGTAGTCTCTCTTCATGCCACAGCTCCCATTCAAAAGGCATTTGGCAGTAGTCATTTTGCATTTCTCGCACTAGTATTCAGTTCAGTTGAGGGATGCAAAATGGTGCAATCAATACATTTGTATTTTCATTTCATATCGAACTTTCTTCACACTTAGCCAATGGTGCTGGTGCCTTAAACATTGGAAAGTTGGCCAACTCTTCCTCCAGTCCTTTCATCCCATCCCCTACCCCATCCCCCAGTCCCTCATCCACTTCATCCCCTACCCCGGACTCCCTCTCTATCCCCTCTGACCTTCCCCTCTCCCCCGTCCTTCCATCCAGCATGTCTGCAGCTAATATTTCCGTTCCAAACTTCATCCCACTGCTGTTTGTGTTGCAGTTGGCATACAGGGAATTCCCATGGCCATTGCTGGGGTTGCTGTGGATCAGGGTGCCACTGAAACTGTTGCCATGGTGACCACCATTACCCTGGTTACTGAGGAGCGTCGTAGACGTGGTTGATGTTGCCGTCCCATTACGTTTTTCCGTCAGTCGGAATCCCTCAGACATCAGGCTGGCACTGCTAGGAGACTGGGGCGTGGCTGAGGAGCCAAGCAAGTCACGCCCCTTCTCCGATGACAGTGAGTTATCCGGCAAGTGGTGGCCCTGACGTCTAATGTTGCGCCGATGATTCAGAAAGCAGAGGAGGAACATACCAAGCAGTAAGCCGCTGCTGAATAAAAGAATATAGATTGCCAGGACGTGACGACTTCCTGCTGTCGCCACTGTTCCTCCAGCACTGGGGTCTTCTAAAGTCAGCTGATAGGCTGCTTTGCGACAGGGGGTGGGGTCTCTGATATCTGTTCCCGCCTCCTGATAAAGAGAAGAAAAGAGAGTTGTTTTATCTGTTTGAGTTAACCTTGTTTTACTGTTGGGTGACTTGCCAACTGAGTGAAAAAGAGATTTAAGCACTTCTCCCCATTTCAAATTACTTATGTAGCTAACAGTATTAACATATATTTAACATATATAAAAAAATGAATTAAAATATAGTTGGACAAAAGAATGTACATAAATAAGGACATAGATTTTTACAAGCAAAACACATCCCAACAGCCCCTGTAACTCCACCTCCATATGTTTTGCCTGTGTACCTGACAAGTGCAGATGTATTTTCCCAGGCTGTCCTTTGTGACTGTCACCTCCAGGTCAGAGTGGTGCTGCCTGGTGTGTCTGTGAGGAGGATGCTCCCAGCTGCAGGACCTGGGAGACAGCTGAACACATGGCAACAGGAGACGCAGACCCACAGAAACTCGCAGCTCCCTGATGGACGGGTTGCAGCGTCCTAAGGGAGACAAAGAGTTGTTGAAGATCAAAACTAACACATAGAGACAGAGAAACAGACACACGATTGTGTCCTTGTCTGAATTCATATTACAAAGCACAAACATAATATTAATATTGTATATTATTTAAAAATTAAGGTATAACAATGAGATACATTTACCTTCTTCTTCATCACACTTTCTCAAGGCAGCATCTACCATATCACCTGGGCCGGGCCTGAACACACACAAAACAGGGTCACACTTTTGCATTTTACATTTTAGTAGGAACAGAGATTTTTCCTTGGTGCCTGATGATCAAAAGATCTCCTTTTAATCAATTAATAATCCAACAACAGATGAGCAATCAGCTCCAAATTTGAAAAGCAATGAAGTAGTTAATACACAGATATTCAAAATCCCCTATTCTTGTTTTTATGCAATTATTGATGGTTTTATTTATTTCTTTTTTGCTGTTGATGTGTTGGTATTATTTCACAAGTGATTGGTTGACATGTTTCATGCTTTGTTGGCAGCAGTAAAAACCATATGATGTGACTGATATTAGATTAAAAGGTATGTGAAGGGCCACACAGGCTTGTTTCCTGCATGATTTTTGCTTGCATGTTACATTAACAAAAAAAAGAAAAAGAAGCAGGTGTGTGGTTTTAATTTGATAATAATTAGATCAGGTCAAATTACTTTAAGTCAATTTGACCCCATTTTTGGCATCAAAATGAAAAATGTGGTGATTCCATGCATACTACTGGTCTTTTTTAAATGTTTCAAAGAGAATGACAAGTAAACATGCTATAAAGAAAACTGGGTCAGATTTTACACATAACTACACCATTCTCTGCTCTTGTCTTTTCTTTTTCAATCTTTGGAAGTCTTCCAGTTCAATGTGATGTTCCTGCAGTACTCACTCTGCTGTTGTGGGCCTGCAGGCTTCTTCCTTTGGGTTCCACACACAACCAAGGCCTCTGGCTCTGGCACACACCCTACAGCTGGGATACAGAGCACAGCCTTCAGCCTGGACACGAGCCAGAGACAGAGGGCTGCCCACCAGAGCCCGGCCCTGGAAACACAGGAAAACCATTATAGAAACAATGAGCAATGTAATAGATTTTTTTTTTTTTTTTTGTCCGCTGCAGGTTTAAATGCTGTATGCACATCTATATATTTGTGCTGTTTGTGTGTGAAAAAATGTGCAACTGCTTTACCTGGTACAGTACTATATTGTTGATAGGCTCCTGTGAGGAAAACAGAGGGATTTCCTGCAGTAAGGTGGCATTCTGGCCCACTACTGCCACCCGGTGGAGCTCCCCATGTTCTGCAACACACGCAAACACATGGTAAACAACATATCTTATTTTTTTTACTTTAGCATTCTTTACTTTTTCAGCTTTCAACTGCATTTACTTTAGATTTTTACAGCCAGTTCAGGTTTATCTTTTTTTCTCATTCTACCCACGGTATCCTGTCCTTCCTTGTCATCTCTTCCTCCTTCTTCTCTCACCTGTTCCAAGGTGCAGCACTGCTCCTCCCTGCACTCCACTGTCAGTCTGTGTTACAGCCAGCTTGGTGTATGTAATTCCCTTCCGAACCAGCAGGGGTGCTGCAGTAACACTGTTCTCCATCAGGGGGTGGTCTCTCACAAATGTCAACACCTTGTCAGGAAGTTTCAGGGAGGACTCAACTCCAGAGGCCTTCAAAGCATTGTTCAAACACTGAAAAGAAGGTCATGAGTCATTTCCATTGATCCGGTAGAGGGTGATTAAAGGTTTACATAAAGTAGAGGTTGTGATGGTACTAGCATGCAGTGGTTAAGTGTTTGTAAAGTTTAATACCTGGCCAGGTCGTGGTGTAGGGACGGGTTCAGGGTTGATCCAGTTCTCACAGGTCTTCTTCAGCTCTTTAAAGGGACCGTCCATCACTTTGCTTATGTCAGACAAACTGAAGACACACACTGCTGATAACTCTTCACGCTCCCTAAGAAAATGAAAAAGGATGATAATCAATAAACTATGATTTTGCTCCTTTTTGAAAGGGAGCACAGTCGTATTAAGAGTTCAATAGTAAGAGAATATTTGGCATTTCTGGAAATACACCAATGTCCTTCTTAAATGAAGTTTAAAGAGAAAATTGATACCACTCTTATACTGTGTGACAAATATGAAGCAATAGTCAGGAAACTGCTAATTTAGCTTAGTTTAGCATAAAGATTACAGGCAAGGGGAAACAGCTGGCCTGGTTCTGTCTTGTAGTAACAACTCAACTTTGCATGAATTAAAGAAGATGAATCATTTCAATCAGGGAGGTTTAAAGGTTCCCATGAGGTACTTTTGTGCAAAGGGAGGCAAGTCATTTCCTGATACATCCAGTGTTTCCACTAGGCTAAGCTGATTGTATCCTGGCTGAAGCTTTCAAGTTTCTCGTTTAAAGTTTGGCCAAAAAGCTAATTTGAGTAATTTCACAAAATGTTGAGCTGTTTTTGATATGTTACAATTATTCAAAGGATCCATTCTGTAAACTTTACTATTATGTACAAGTCATACTATCCTTTAAATAAACACAGTACCATAAAATAAAGCTACTAGCTACAGTATAGCTTGAACATGACAAGCGTTGCTTTTCTTTACATCCATGCTCTTTTTTCAGCTTACCACTGGGAGGTGAACAGTCCATAGAAGTGTGTGCTGCTGGGGTCTCCTGGTGTGTGTTGCATGGTGAAAACATCAGTGAGGATGTTATAACGCTGACCGCTGGGTTTGTCCTCACACACCAGCTGGGCCTTAAGGAAGGTGGTCCATCGTTTCTGCAGAGTCTTCATCCCTCCAACATCAGACTGAACAGACGAGAGGAGAAAGATTAGGACCTGCAGCGAATAAATACCAGGTGATCAATCAATCTCTCATTCAATCAAGATGTTAGGTTACCTTGCAGACCCGTGCCACCCGCGGCACTTTGACTTTGGTGTAGAGGTCATATTCTTTGGCCACCTCAGTGAAGAAGAAGTAGATTTTGTCATCATCTCCACTTGGGTTGCTGTCTGCAGACTGCTCTATGAAGGCTGAGCTCACAAACTCTGGGTCTAACACACAAACACACACAAGAAAAACACACACGATCAGCCTTTTTTCTTTAGGAATGTATAATCAAGGTAATTTCAAGTGTGTTTGAGTTGGAGCGTTTGTGTGTGTCGACATATGTAAATGGGGGTTTTCAAGTATGTAATTGTATACAAGCGTGCTGCATCTCACCGCTCAACCAGTTGATGGATCGTTCAGTTCGGATGCGGCCCTGCTCAGGACCCGTTGTCCTGGAGATGTCAAACAGCGTTCCGAGGAAGTTACTGGTGGCTGCTGTGTAAAGGATACCGTCTAGACGAGAGAGACACTTATGTGAGTTTTATTTGATTTAAAATGCAAAAAGAACCTGACAGTAATACCGTATGAATCTTAATCAACCACACAACAAACAAATAAGAAGATTAATCATCTGATTAGTCGAGTTTAGTGGCACTGTCCCACCTGCCATTACAGCTGTGTAGTGCTGACTGGGCTCAAATGGACACTTGCCCTTCCCCGTCTCCATCTTTACCCCTCCATCTTCAGCTCTCTCCAGTGTGAAGGAGGAGAGCTCCTGTGGGACAGCAGGAGAAGAGAATAAGTTAGAATTACAAGGGCGACACCTGACCGCTATGTAAAATGTCTTATTATGTATTTTTCACAGCTGTCTTGACTTTTATCATAGTTCAAAGTAATTAAAGTGAAAAAAAATGCTTCTAGTTTGATCTCTGCAGCTTGTCTGCATAAAATTTTCGTATAATGGACTCTAATTATGCTTTATTTATGCAAAATGCTTCAGTGACTTTAGTGTTCACAGTAACCTCTTAAAATGTCACTCACCTAACATTTTTTATTATTACTGAAAGAAAGTGTGTGTGTATATAAACACTGCAGTGGTATGTGTGTGTGTGTGTGTGTGTGTGTGGGTGAGTGGGTGAATGTGTGTGTGTTTGTTTGCATGCCCTTCTACCTGTTCTCTTGGTGAAACTTTATTGTAAATGAGTGTCACAAACTTGTCACAAAGATTAATTTGAACTCTTAGTACACATGATGTAGGTGCAAACACACATGTATAGGGACACACATGCAAGCAAACACACACCAGTTAAAAGCAATGGTGAGCCGCAGCTGTGTGTGCGTGCTGGGAAGTGACATATTGTAAGATCCTCAGGCACAGATCTGCCCTGTAATATCACTCAAGTATGAGATTTACACAGTCAGACATAGACTAATAAGAGAAGGACACACACACACACACACACACACACACACACACGCACACACACACACACGCACACACACACACACAAAACTAACCAGGAAGGCACACTGGGGGTCGAAGGCGTAGGTACCACAAACATATACGCGTCCGTTGCCCAGAAACTCCAGCAGTCGGATGTAGTTGTTACAATCGGCCTGCAGGGGGAGACAAACAAACAGCATTGCATTGAGTAATCCTCTGTATGGCTCAGTTTCAGCATCATGAATCATTCAAAAGGTGTGGAAGAGAACTTTCAGTCATTATACAAACAAATTAACTTGATATGTGATATTGCCTAAAATCTATAACTGCATTATTTATTTAAAATTATACTTAACCAAACATACACAGAATGTGACTGAATAAATATTAACAAGTCTTAATATATCTAATATCTGTCCATTTTGGTGTTATTTTGTATATTTGAAAAAGCTAAAACCTTAAGTATTTATGTTTAATAAGTGTTACGTGCTGCAACCATTTCAGCAGATAAGATGTCAAACACCTAATCTGATGCGTCTAGTGCTCCTGGACGTGGCACTGGACCAACTAGTTGGTTAAATATTCTCCCATACTGACCAGACTGAGCTTTAGGAGAAATAAACTGGAGTGGATTCTGAGAACAGCTGGAGTATCAATAATTCTGACTGGAAATCGGAGACCCCGACTGCTGGTACTGACACTCGAGACCCCCATTGCTCCCAGCAGAAATCACTCATGCCAACTCACACAGGCAGGCAAAGTGCAACTTAAGATCACTCATTTTCATGAATAAATGAAACACACTGAGCTCACTCCTGTGTGTATTTTTCAGTCTCATACATACACAGCAAGGATGATGTATTTGTTGAGCTTCTCTTTCTTTTTTTTAAATCCCTCCTCTCTTAAACCCATGCATATTCAGTCCACAGCTGTTATGGAAAAACACCCCTATTGTCGCTCCCCTGTTACCATGAAACCATGACGCAGGCAGTTTTTTTATTTAGTGTGTGTGTGTCTGTGTGTCTGTCTTTGCGTGCCAGGCCTGAGTCACCTTCACCCCAAGGACCTGATCCTCTCTTATGCCCAGATCATGTCACTTAAATCGACCCCCACCACCGCACCACCAGCCCCTCACGCTGGTAGAGCTCCACGTGAAATGGACAGAGAGCCAGAGAGAGAGAGAGGCAGAGAACTCAGGCTGGAAACAATGGGATCAGCTGGGGATTAGCTATTTCATTGGTCCAAATTAACCTCGTTCATACTAAGCTTCATTCACAATCTGGCATGGGGTGAATTGAATGGCTTTGTTCTGGTCAATTCTACTCTATTTTATTCTACTCTATGTGAGTGCATTTGAGATGATAATGGTCATCACACGTTTCTATTTGAAAGACTTTCGTAAATATTAATGTCCTGCAACCAAAACACCCAAAAGCTTTCATGCTAACTGATGCTTACTTACTAACACCTGGTCCTGGAGGATTTTCACATCATAACCCATTTTAAATATACAGGAAAACACAGACATTAAAACAGGTTTCGCTAAATTCGCCTCTAAATGATTTAATCTGAAAATCCAGATAAACAAATCTCATTTAATGGTAATGTAACTTTTAGGCAACTGTCAAGACACAACAAGTTTTTAAGGCAATTAGGTGTTAATGTTGTGCTGCCCCCAAGTGGTCATTAAAATGAACAAACATAGATTTGGATATTATTTCACTTTGGGACATTTAATGTTAGATTATTCTTGTTTTAATGGGATTTAACGGACAGATTTCGACTTAATACAACAGTGTTAACCTACCGTGTTATGTTCTGTCTTGTTCAGCCTTGTTATCAGTGCAATGATAAAATTAAACTCAAAGGTAGTTTAGTCTCTCAGCTGATAACAGCAGAGCTTTGTGTAGCCCTGCTAACTATCTGGATGTGTGTATCTGTGTCTGTGGGTTGTGCATGATTCACACACACACACACACACACACACACGCACACACTAATCTTTGAGTCAACTTGAAGGTACTTTTTTGTTGGGTCTATAGTCTGATTTCTCTAATCTTTCTCCCCTTGGTTACTCACTTCCCTCCATCGCTCTTCCCCTTCCTGTTTTCATCCCTCTCTCCTTCTCAATCCATCTGACTAACATATAATCTTGCAATCAATGTTTTCTCAGAAAAAAAATATATTTCCTGCCTCTAACAATCAACTCTCAAGCTCTTTATAGTGAAAAGCTGTGCTGATGATCACCGTATGAAACAGTTAGAAAAATAATTATACATCCTGTCCTTCACACTGACCTTCATCTTTTGATTTGACCTCTTTTCACCAGAATAAAGACATTGTTGGGGCATTTTTTGAGCACTATAGTTATCTCAGTCATGATGTTGAAGCTTGTACTCTGTTAAACTTTCAAAACACAACAATTACAGTGTGCAGTTAGTATACTGTCTACAGTTTGGTTGATTTCTATTGTAAATTGAAACCATGTTATCAGTTTCCTTTGACAGTTACTGGACATCTGTGATTTCATTTACACCCCATTTTGTTCACACACACAAGCATACACACACACAAACACACATATACAGCACTACTGATGAAATCTTGGAATGAATCTCAGAACTTCCCGTTGTGAACAGCATGGAGTTGTCACACACACACACACACACACATGCTCACACACACACGCACACGAATGCATGTCCATGCTGCTGCCGCACAAGATAAAGGCTCCATCACACATTTTTAATTGCCTGAGGCCACTTAAATTTAGTAAAATCCACTTCAAAATAAGATGAGAACATCACTAAGGTGATTTGATGGCTTTTCATCACATCTCAATCATTTTAGCTCTTTATCAAACCTTTTCTGTTTAGCTTTCAGCAGTTTCAGAACAAACATGTATGAATAATTTCATATTAGATAAATAAAACTCAAAGACACAAGAGATTTATGAGACCTGAAATGTCCCAGAGGAACAGTGATCTTTTCAGTACATTTAAATGCTGAAAAAAATATATAATTTCTAGGCTTTATTAAAAAATAATGTGAGGTGTTGTTACTCTGGATGTTTTTGGGCTGTAACAGGTAACTGAACACACAGGTGATGTAAATACTGTGATCAGTTGTATTTGTGTGTGTTGGTGGCACCTTTCTCATGGTTAAATGTATTTATACAGATGTCGAGCTGAGTTAGACAAAAGAAAAAAAAGTTGTGTGAGGGGAAAACTCACACATTCACACACATACAAATGCACACACACATCTCTCACCTCTGTCTTTCCCTTCGCCACACAGGACCTCCTCTTCTCGTCAGGCACATCCCAAACAATCTGGGAACAGGAATAAGGGAAAATCTGAGTCACTGTCACTTGTTCATTGAAAACTGATTAGAAAACCACAAAACTCACACAGTTCCTGGCCTTATGTTCAATGTATTGGTCAATTTGCTAATCAGGAACCTACCACACTACAAAATTTAAAAAACGGCCCTCTTATTATCATTTTCAATCGTCAGTTAGGTACCAAGTCAGTAAAGTCCACATTTTATGGTAAGCATGGAAATCCAGATTAATGATACAATATGACATAATGTAATGTATAATAAGAGACCCCTGACTTAACGATCACACACACATCCTTACCTTTCGTGGTTCTTGATTGATTCTGTTGGTGTCCACAGCCAGTATAGCATCCCTGGCACCCAGGAACAGCACGCCTGATGTGGGGTCCAACAGGAAGGTGCTGAAGTTGGCCACGCCCCTGAACCTGTCTGGACCGAGAATGGCTTCTGTGAACAGAAAAGAAGAGAGAGAGAAGGTGAGATTTTTCAGGATTTATGGCAGGCAGCCGATAATGAATTTAAAAGATGCACTCGGAGAGACGGATGCAACTGAGGTTTGCAGGAAACTGTGCTGCAGGATGTCAAGATAAATAAGTTCAGTGAGTCTGTTTACCCTTGTGCATGTAAGACTAAATGGCTGACAGGATGAGATAAATCAAACGGCAAGAGGTTTAAAGAGAGCGATATGAGGGATGAGAATGGGACGTAGAGAGATGAGTGACCCTCCTTTCACCCTGCCCTCCGACACGATCTGAGCTGCAGATTAACGTTTTTAATCCCTCTCACTCTTCATCACTTTTTTTTACTCTGTATTTATGACTTTTACTTAACTCTGTTTTTTTATATATATATTTCCTATTCTTTAAACATGCTTGTGGGTTTTTCTCTATTTTCATCCATCTAATGTTTCCTTTATATATTAATGCAAAAATTTAATCCACTGCTGAGTGGAAAGACAGTAATACTATATAATAAATGATGCATGATCTTTTTCATATTTGGAATCTTAGGAATATTTTTCTCTTTCATCTCAAAACCAACATATGAAGGAAATCCCAAAGCTTTTGCTTTGTGTTCCAGCTCTTGTTTGCCTTCTCAGTCACTCTCCCTCCTACTTTGTGTGTGTGTGTGTGTGTTCATGTTCCAGCTGCTCAGTGGAAGGAGCACAGCTGTGTACTGAATATCCTTGAGTGCTGGTAAGGGAGTGTTTGCTGCACAGAGGTAAGCTGTCTGTGTCTGTATGTTTTTTGGGTGTGTGTGTAAAAAGTTCTACAACCTTGACCTTTGCTGACTTTCATTAAAAAAAAAAGCCCAAAAATGTCGAGTGAGAACTGCAGATTCTCATTACAGATAATCTCATTTCCAAAAGTAGAACGAGCCATCTTTTAGTTGTACAACACAACCAATCAAACAAACACACTACAAAGACAAGAACTCATTGTACACCAGATGAACTCATCAGGGGATAGATTAAAGACTAATGCTAATGAATAAAGCCTGTGATGTTAATTCTTTTGACTTGGAGGCGAAAGAATATGTATGTATATCACTAATTACACATTACTCGGTGTATTTGCACAATCAAACAATATATGAATCATGAATAATGACAATAACAAAGCCTCTGTGCATGTTTGTGCAAACACAAGCAGCTTAAAATAAGAAACAGGGTCAGTTGTTATCTATGCACAGAAAGGAACTTTTACATATTGAATTGAATATTATTAAATATATTTTAACAGAATCAAATGACACGGGGTTGGTGGAATAAAACCAGCATGTGACAGCTGAAGTAAGCCTGGTCAACATTATGTTACTGCAGGAAAACAGTAGATCTTTAATATGTGAGTCAACAAAGTTAGAAGAAATGTAAGAACAGAAGAGTCAAAGAAATATTTGAAGTGACTTAGAAGCAGCATCTCCTGTAAATAGCTCCATAAAGATCAATAACTTCTTGATCAGAATTTTTTATGGTCAAATTTCAACAAATTTAGAGAAGAGAACAAACAGCATTCATCTCTATAATTGTCTTATTTAACCCACTTGATAATTTGTGAAATCAGAGAGCAGAAGAAGAGCGGGGAGAACAGAAACACTCCTGCACGCCCCCACGGCATTAATCTGCAGGCTGAGGTGAGGAGGTGAAGATGTTGTTTATGTATTTAAAAGTGAAACGGAAAGGAGCAAAAGTTTGATGCAAGTACAAACAGAATGAAAGCAACACTGATTTATTTACCTCCATCAAAATGAAAGAAAGACGGTTATCTTATAATTACTATTATGCTTAAAAATTAAATGAAAGAGAATTTAGTGCGAAGAAAATCCTTTGAGGAACACGGCCATCAATTTTGCAGCTGTCAACTAAAAGATTTAAAGTGGCACCACCATCCTCTGTTCCTGCTATGGTGGATGGGCTCCAAAGTACCGTGTCAGGATATTCTAATAAATGGTAGTCGGCATTGACATGGTTTTCCACTTAGAATCTGTCTGTGTTGTTCTGTGAAAAAGAAAAAATGATCCCAGCACACTGACATCTGGCCGTAACTAAATCGAAGATTTTTTTTTTTTTTTCTGGCCCTGCCTCCATCCAGACTCCTTCAAGCAGCCAGTCTGTGTCTGTTTCCCGAAACATTTCACATGAATGTCATTTCTCATTCACTAAGAAGCCATCTGTTCAGCTAAAAGCCTCCAGGCAGTCAAAAAGCAAGCCGCGCTCTGATTTGCTCTCGGAGGGGACTGCACTTCCTGAAAACCAGCCAATGTGAGGAGGGAGATGGCAGTCTGTTGAAACAGATGCACACGACAGACAGAAGTACACACACACACACACACACACACACATACGGACACACACACATTTGTCAAACAGTTCCTCAAGTGCGATACTTCTGTGTGTGTGTGTGTTTCTGTGAAGTTTTCATTAAACTTTTTGTAGTTTCTCCCACTTTTACACCCAGAGCTAATGAAATAAACACTTCCCTCCTCAATCTGTCAGTCAAAACTGACTTCAACTGAAGGCTGAAAGAGATAAAAACCAAAGCAACAAAAACACAAGAGACCTCTTTGTCCCGTTCCTGCTCTTTCTGAGTCTTCTTCTTTTCATACTTGTGTCCCTTTTGTCGCTTCTCTTTATCTGATCTGTCATCTATCCATGCTTTCATCACCCTGCAGCCTCACATCCACTTCTTTAAACTCACTTTACTGTGTGTGTGTCCTTCTGCTGGCCTCAGACACACACACACACACATATATATGGACACACAGCTAAGTAGACTTGAGTGTATGTGACACAGGCCCAAGGCAAGGTCTGCAGAGATGTCCTTGTACACTGGTCCTTCCGGCTGTGTAGGACATGACAGCACACACACATAGATGCACACACATTCATAGATGGGGCCACCACCTGCCCTGCACTGCAACGTAGAGAGATGACTCCTAGAGCTACACCATCTGCCCCTCACACACACACATATACACACACACACACACACCTCCAACACTACACATCCAGGCTCACACTAAAAAAGGCCCTGAAAAGACACGTGTATGACACACAGTTTCTTATGTTTCAGCTCCTTCTTATCTTTTATCTTTATGATGACATATGTGGCGGTTTGTTGGAAGCATATTTAAATAAATTTGATTTGACGTGTGTCACACAGAAATAGAAAGATGCTCTGCAGGTGAAATAAATGCCTCCTCTTTGACAGCAGGAGCCTGCAATTCACCCTGTATCAAATATCACCTCCTGCCTGTTTGTCTTTGTGGCGTGCACACACTGTGCCCAATGCGCGCACATATGGATGTAAGGAGGGGGGGCAGGATCAAAAGGATGTTGACACAATGAACAGCATGCCAGATAAAGTAAACAAGATGATACCTCTGTACGACGGAATAACAAAAACTGAGAAGTTCATAAATTGGAGCTTATGTACATCCACTGTGTGGCTGCTGCCAACATGAAGTGTCCTCTCTTAAATTAAATCAAAACAAATTAATGTTTCTGCAATGACGAAATCATGAACAAGATGTCTTTGTCACAAAACAGTTCATTTTTTTATATTATTGCCCTTATTATTTTAGGCTTTCAGAAGAACCTTTACCTTAAAAGTCAAACAAACTCTTCTTTCTATGCAAATTTTCATCCATTGTTTTTTGGCCACTTGGGGGCAGCAGAAACAAGCTTCAAACACTTACATTTTATCAAGCTTTAATTTCATATGACAAACTCATTAAAAAACAGTTGTTCATAACCAATAAAGTAGACAAGGACCTTTTTATTTTGCATGTTTTTTATTTTGCAACCTGGTAAATACAGGTTATATTTCTCTCTCTCTCTCTCTCTCTCTCTCTCTACTGATTCTTGAGGGAAATATCTGGTTTTCTGGCTGCTAAATGCTTAGTAATGTTTTATAAAATTTAAAAAAATGGACATAGTATCTAAGACTTCACTCACAGGTTTCAGAAGAGCCTTTGTGAAGCTCAGTGTGGTGTCTCCAGCCATCATCTTAACACTGCCTAACTCCTGGTTCGTGCAATAATGGCCAAACAAATCCAGCATTGGTGCAGTACTAACTTCTTGAATGATTTATCAGCAATGTAATCTGTAAAGAGAGCTTCATTATTTCTTCTATATTTGCATGAAAAATTTTCCAAAAAGTTTCCACAAATTTAGCTTGTAGGTCATGTTCAGTGACTTGATTTACCGCAAGTAGTGCAGCAGCTGTTGTCATTCACTGTGGCTACACTCTTAATTATGCATAAATTTAAGCCTTAATATAATTTTAGTTTATTGGAGCTATTACACTGAAAACATTTGCCTGCTATGATTTAAAAAGAGGTTCATGAAAGTAACTGGATTTTATTAAAACCTAAAAGTTACTGGGCTCAAAGCCAAATCGATAAGTTGAAGGACACTAGAAAAGTCTCCTAAACTGAGAGGAAACACAGGTATTAGTGATAATTCTCCTAAATCTCATTAATTACAGCTATCAACCCCTGATGTTACACATAGTCATTTGATGTTAAAAATGATGATAAAATATTACTGATTAGTGCAGCTTGAAGTAAGAATCTGATGCCAGGTGGGAACAGTCATCCCACGCACTGTAATCCCTGGATATATAGAAATGAAAAATATAGCAACGGTTATGAAAGTGCTTTACAGGAGCTGTGATATTACAGGGTCTAACTGAGACAATGGACAAAATACAGGATTTATCAGAAAATGAGGATCACACTAAAATAATCTGGATAATGTGTCTGGAAAACCTGGCGACCTTATACTTGCTGAAAAAAAAAATTTAAAAATCAGAGCCAGGGAATATTTTAAAAAGCGACTGGTGTGACTATAAATGAATAAGTAGTCCTAAAATACAAAATCCTCTCCCCTGCCATGAATCATTCATTCATTATACATTAAACATGACTGAGAGGCAGCCGGGGAGGGAGACCAGCAGAGTCTGTCGATGTGTGTGTGTGTGTGTGCGCATCTGTGTGTGTGCATCTGTGTGTGTGGCATGTCCATTAAGGGTTTAATAAACTAGCTTTTGCTCTGGGGGGCAAACTCTGCTTTCTGGCTGCAGGGCATTGTGGGACTGGACCAACCAGGAAGTGATAAATTATACACCTCCCTCCTTCATCTGTCAATCAAAACTGACGGGATGGAGAGAAGAGATGCAGCATGCACACACTTGCTCCAGCCCCCACAGTCTCTTAACACACACACACATACACACACACACACACACACACACGCACACACACACACTTAGCCCCCACGGTGAGACAGGACACAGCTGCATGAACCACACAGTCCCACACTCCACAGAAACACACATTTATAGCGCCATCATCCACTCAGCTCAATGCCATTTTCCAGCTGCAGCTTCCTCTGAATTGTTCAGCAGCAGTCAGACAGATGCAATCCACAGGTTAGAAGAATACGCCAGATTTTGGTGTATTGTCCCATTAGACACTAAACCCACTAGCAGGCTCCCATAACACTCCAGCATGCATCATGATGAGTGATAGCAGGAAAGTAGCATCATCCAAAGTAAGAAAACTCTCCTGTAATTCATGTGCAGGTGTAAAGCTCAGCTCTGACTTTTAAAATAGATCCAAAATTAAATATATATATAAAAAATTTTGTAGTCAGGACTGATATTTCTACATTTATTCTAGTATTCCATATGAACAAGCATATATTCTTCCCCTGTGCAATTATTCTTAGCCCTGCACAGTCTCCCATCTTCTGTCTATTTATGCATAACATTTTATAAAAACCAGGCCGAACATTTGCTTCTCTTTTCTTATTTAAATGACAGAAGCTCTGCTTTTTGTGAGACTTGTTTTTATGAACACATTCCTGGACAGGTAGCTGTGATGTGTGCACCAGTGTTTGTTCACCTCAGTGTGTACTTTATGTGTACATAGAGTAAAAAATATATCCAGATAGGCCTAAATAACCTCTGGCCAGCACCTCAATATTTTTCTTGAGAATTTCCACAAATAGAGGGAAATTCAAAAAAGACTCAACAAGGTTTTAATAGTGTTAATGTTACACTAATGGCAGAAAAATCTTAAATGGCACTAAAGATCAGCCTCAAAACTTCTCTGCTTTATTGTTTCCATTTATTAAAGCTCTGCGGCTGGCCTTGCTTTATATCCTGATATACCGTCACCAGCAGTTCATGGGTTTAACTGCATCTTAAGCAAATGCAGCAATGACTTTTGAGGATGCAACACAACCAATGCTCTAAAAGAAGTCAGTCATCATGGACGCAAAAAATGCATCATTACAACAGCAACTGCATCATAAACATTCTCCTTTAGAATAAAGGCCCAGTATTATTATTCTTAGACGACTGACGACCACTGAATGTCTGCTGCCAGACATAGTGACATTTAACAGTAGCTTCATTTAAATATGACTGAAACAAGAAAAATACAATGTCTGTTCTAGTGCTCAGACAATAAAATGGTTACTCAATGTCTCACTGTCTGAGTGCAGCTTTTGGTTAACCCATTCTTATTGTGCTTAAGTGGCTCATTGTCTTTGCTTTGATTGATGACAAATGTAAGCTATTCAGGCATATCCTGTCGAAAGAGCTGTTTCTAGAGCGTGTTGAGGTTCAAGAGAAAGGGAGGCAGATTGTTAAAGCCAAGGCTGTTCCAAAGTGCGAATTGATAATATAAAAATAAAGATAAATATCTTGCTCTGCATCTGGTGTTTAGACGACATATCTTTGCTTGGGCTTCCTGTTCTTTTTGCAGCCTTGGTTAGACAAAAAAAAATCACATCTCATCTATCATATGTGTGCATGTGTGCCACGGAGATAAAGAAATAAAGAGAGAGTAAGTGAAAAGACACAGACATACACTCCTCTTGTAATGGTCACAGTTAATTTCAGGCTTTTTTCAGTAGATGAACAGGCCTCACAAAGGCATCAAAGCTGGGAGCTCTGTGGAGCTACAGGGAGACTGGCAATCATTTAGCTCCTTTTAGCATCAGTCTCCACATAGCAATGAAACTGAATGCCACAAAGGCTAAAACATAACATCTGTGTGCCATTTTTAAAGAGATAATTGCACTGAAGTGTGCAGCAGCTATGCTTTGGTTCTTTTGGTTACAATCATGCTACGGAGTTTAATATTCAAAGAGACGTTCTGCGGACAGAATTCGCAGCAGCAAATATCTAATTTAAGATTATATACAAATCTCTTATCGCATACAGGATCGTAACATGAGAGATGTGATGCACCAATGTCACAGCTAAATTGTAAAGTATATACTTTAGTTTAATATAACCAATTACTTTCTTTCCCAACACACAAAACAAACCTACCATGAAAAACAGCAAGGTCATGGCCAATACACATACATATTACAGAGTATTGTAACAAGGTCGTCTAACAGCTTATTTTTCTTCAAGTCCCATTTATTAGAGCCACAGTAAAGGGTTGCCAGGGTGCCAGTGTGTCTGCAAATTCCATCAAGTCAAATGTAATAGTTTGTAAAACCTTTTACGGCCACCTTAATAAAATATAAAAAACCAATTTCAGTCATGAAATGAGCGTCTCGATGAAAAAACAGTTTGTGCTATTAGAGTGGAGTGTCAGTGTGTGCGTGACAAGCTTATTTCTTTCTGGAAAAAGAAAAAAACTTAATACTGTGAAAAAGCATACGTGTGAGGAGCATTAAAGTTCACGAGCTGTGGGCACTGACAGTGGTTTTATGGTTTTAACAGCTAAACTGCAAACGTTTTAAGACGTGAAAAAGTTTCATTTAATGCTAAAACTAACTGGCATGGCAACAAAAGCTGTGATACGATAAGGTATACTTTAGGGTACCACTTTCTAATAAGTGTTTGTATTTAGTTGCAAATGATTTTGTTTACTGTTTGCATCTATAAGACGCTTTGAGTAAAAACTTGTTTTGACTTGAGTTACAATTGTAAAACATCCCATTGGAGGCTGCTCATCTTTAATGTTGTTCATCAGTAAATTTCTTCAGTAAATGGGCAACTTCTTGCTATGAAGTGTGCAGTTAAAAATGCTAGTATGACAATAAAAACAGTCCTTTCTGCTGTTTGAAATGTTTATAGCTTTTAAGGATTTTGGGAGGGAGTTTGGCAGTGAAACTGAGAAAAGAGCAAAAGACAAAGCAAAAGTAGAGGAGAATAATTACACAACGATAATAATGTGCTTCTTATGACTTACCACTCATCTATAAATGATGTAAAATATTTTAAAGTATTAGTATTATAAAGTATTTTAGAGTAAAGACATCAAAACTTGAAACTGACACGCACAAACACTCTGGCCTCTCCTTTGAGGTTGTGCTTCACTGGGAGCAGCAACACACACATACACACTCACGCACACACATACGCACAAAAAACACACACAGGAAAAAAGTCTCAAGGGATGTTGATGATTACCAACTATAAAGAAAACATGTTGAGAGAGGAAGAAGAGAAGAGATGTAGGAGGAGAGAAATAAGATATTAGAAAGTTAATGATACAAGGACAAAGGAAGCGGCAGAAAAAAAAGATGAAAAGATGAGGGGGAGCGAATCTTTGAGGGAGGAGGAGGTCCAAGGTTGCAGTGGCTGGTTGCTCACTTCATCACTTAATGCTTCACTACACCTCTTCATCTGAGTCCTTCTCTGTTTCCTCCTGGGTGTCAGTTTATAATCAGATGACCTTAGATGAATAAAAGAGTCGTAATAATGATACTTTAAAAAAAAAATACAAGTTCCTTTGTGTGATTTCACATTGCTTTACCTTCAATTCTGGCAACTCCCTCTCCCAATTTCCAACCTCCCACCTCACAACCTCTTCCACTTCCCCAATTTCCCTCCCACCCTCTCTCTCTCTCACTCTCTGTCTCTCTCTCCCTCTCTCTCTCTCTGGCTCCTGGTGATAAGCAGTAGCACTACTAATCAGGCTTGCCCTAAATTCGCCCATGCCCTGTAGGATTAGCATGTGCATGTGTGAGTGTGGGAGCGATGTGTTTTTGTGTGTATGTGTGTGTGTGTGTGTGTTGATTTAGAAGCTGGTGCCTGCAGCGTTCACCAGCCCTCACACACTTCATGTGTGTACATAAAGCCCAGTGTGAATGTGAGAGAGATTGTCTGTCTGAATGAGTCATTGAATCAACACAATCGTGTTATTTTTAACTTACTGTAAGTAAGAACTGACTGTACTGCTCAATATAACAAAGCAGTCCCATTGCATAATATAAATATATATTATCCTTTGTCATCATGAATCTTTTAATGTAAAGAAATAATCTTTGTTGTATGAGGGATATGAGGGACAGATTGGTACATATATATCATAAGAGTATATATTCGGTGTATGAACAGTATTTGCTTCTAAAGGCTGGAGTCTTAATGTTGAAAGTAAACACTGACATATTTAAACTCCCTTAAATAGTTCTGTGTGTTTCTAACATGACAAAACAACCAGAGAGTTTGGCTGGAAATCTTTGTTGATGTATAATAATGTCTTTCACACAAAAGGGGACACATAGACAACGCTCACCTGTCTGGCTGTGTTTAGCTTCTGGACAGTGGACTCAGACTAAACAGTGAGACAATCTGTGTCTTTTTACAGCCAAACGGAGCCACAGCAGTCATAACATCAGCAACATGAGGACAGCTGTTCTTTCCCCTCTTTTACCTTTGCACTCAAGTTAAATCTTAAGGCACTTGACTTCAGTATTTTGATTTTATTATATCTTGTAATTCTCATCCACATTTCGGAGGACAGTACCGTCACCCTCTAAACACTTTATGTGTTTTCCCCCATATGTGTTTGTTTTCTAAACCTAACCAAGTAATTTCTTGCTTAAATTTGACCAAGCTGGGCCTGAAAACTAAAAGTAATAGTCATTTAAGTCTAGAAATAAAAATTTCAGCTGAAAGAGAGTAGAAAAGATGGCACTTACAATTGTATTACTTTTGATAGATTTGGCTTGAGCACTTGAGCTACTGTAACACTACTGAGCCAGAGGAAAGTACAACAGTTTCTCCACAAATCTTTTTCAAAACAGGGAGTTATCAAGGTAATTTGTTTGTCCTTGTACAAACCCAAGGCTGGACACACAAAGGTTGCAGTCCTTCAAGCCTGTAGAATACACACCAGATGAACCGGTAGCGTTTATAAACTTGCTGCATGTTTTCTGCGTGTTTCCTGCTGATGACAGTTTGTTCTCAAGGCGAATAAGAGTGTAACTCAGCTGGTTGAGTTTAAACACCCCTTTGTCAGCAACCTCCACTGTGCTGAAGTGCAAGACACTTGCTTCACTATCGGCTCGAGGGCTGCTATTTTGTGGCTGACTTTTAACCTCCCTGTGCAGGGATAATATATCCACAGGGATCAATCACATGGCGAGTGTTGAAAGTGCTAAAAGCTTGAAAAGATGTGCAGAAGTACGTTCGGCGCTCCTTGTAAAAAGCTGCATCAAATTCACTTCTCTAGAGAACTTACAGCAGGAAAAAGGCTTCAATCCTCTCTGACTGAATGACCACACAGCTTGTGTTATGGAGTCACTTGTGTAATATGTTTCTCTGCAGATGTTTTCTCATCGGTACGGTTTTAACAACAGGGGACTGAGCAAAAAAGAGGGAGAAAACAAGTTAAATGGGTAGAAACAGCACGAGAGAGATATAGCTGCGAAAACCAAATGGCATGAGATTAACCTATTTGTGCCGACACCACAGGGACCTTTAAGCACACACACACACCTAGCATGTTTGGCAGGTTGCACCGCTAAATTGTGGGTTTCAGTTTGTGCCCACTTTTAAATCTAGGACAGTGCACAGTGTGGCACATAAAGACACAAACATATACAATCACACACAAACACATATTGATGAGGCCTGTTTTGTTCCAACTACATGTGAGCGTGTGTGCATGCATGTGTGTAAACAGTGCACCATATTATTGTGCAATTGGAAAAATCTATATGACCAGCTCTCACTTCTTCTCTGGTCTTACAACGTTACTGCTTTATCCTCTGCACACACACACACACACACACGCACACACACACAGACCCCACACATTTCTCATTAAACAGCAGAAACCACACACTTCTCGCTAACATCTGCATGTGGTGACACACACGCATATATATAAAGGCCATATGTGAGAGCTGATGCAACAGCTGGTCAGTGTCACATGCATGTCACTGATGGTCTCTGGGGTCACAAGCCAAAGGTTAGAGTTTGCATTCAGCTGGAGGATCAACAGGACCTAAACCCACATGCACACACAAGTCAGTTTACTTTCTCCTAGTACTTTTGCACACGTTTTAGTATCTAACTGGCAAAAGTCAAACATAACTTTTTAAGCTACTTTTCAAACATCAGATCGAGGCTGCAGAGAGCTTAGATTTTGCCTTTATTAAATGCATTCAGTCTTAATGCTGAAATACTTACAAATACGACAGCATCCCCAGCTTTTTTGTAGCGATCGGCATCATTCTCAAGAGTCTAACTAAAACTCTTAACCACAAACTATCACCGATCTGCCTCTCATGATAGATGACGATGTTGGTTATGCTGTTCTAGCACAGGAAAACCAAAAGCTTTGTGTAAACATTTTTACAAGAAACAACAAACCCGCAACATCAACACACCAATCACACATGTAAAGTCCAAAAGACACAATAGATGACAAGGCAGTGACATTTGATGACACAGATGAGATTTTGACCAGTAATGTTAGTCAAATGAATATTAAGAAGGTTAGTAAGAACGGCGTGTGTGTGTGTCAGATAAAAAAATCCCATGACTGGCCTTCAGTGTGGACACAAAGGTTTAATAATTAACTCAGCCAATTTCCTGTCCTGCGGCGGATATTAGCATTGCTGATCCACCTCCACAGCTGTCCACTACAAAGGCTTCCAGTGTGTTTGTACTCTCTTTCCATCACACACACACACACACACATACACATGACTCTCACATTTTCACCTCTTGCTCAGACAGACCGGCATGCTTTCCTCAATTTCACATATACAAAGATTGTGTGTAAGGAAATACATCAAAAGCAGAGCAGATATATTGAAACAATAAAGAAAGGGAGAGTGAAAGGATAATCAGTGAACAGGTTTTTTGCTCTAAGCTAGCAGCTTGTCCATTTGGACCAGATAGTGATAGAGGCTAATAGGGAAGGGAGGCTGAGCTAATCAATAATAGACACGTCAATTAGCAGCATGCTGGCCTGGATGGTGGAGAGCAGAGGAGAGGAGGGGAGGAGACTGATCTCATTGACATTGCATTAGTATAAAAGCTTTATGGTCTCTTGCAACATAACTTTTAATCATTATCGCCTTTTCTGTCCCGTCTTCAAACGTTCACCTCTATGCGTCACCCACCCACGTCCCTTCATATCTGTCATCTCCTTGATATCATCATCTGTGCCCAGAAGCATGAATCAGAGGTGAAAGGTCACGTCATTAATGGTGATTTGATTGTGTCTCAGACAAAAGCAAAGAAGTGGACATAAAGGGGGAGTGGGGTGTGACTGTGTCAAGAGCAAACAGGACCAGTTGTTTCAACACTACTATTGCACAAGCTAGTGATAAATAATAAAAGTGTACGACAGGTTAACGTAGCACTTTAACAAGAGAGGAGAGCAGAGACTAGATGGAACAATTTAAATGAAAAAATAAATGCAGGGGAACAAACCTGTCCTGCACATGTCACATTCACATTAGCAGAAACCACAGAGGTCTACCTCCCATCTTGAAAAAAATATCTTCCATCCACAAGGCGAGCTGAAGAGCCCACCAAACAACCACAGTATCACACACTCATATCCGAGATACCACAGTCTAACCCTTAATCACACTGCTAAACCGTCCCATGAACATCTCTTTCCATAGATTGTTTCCATCCGTTCAAACTAAGCTAATCTACCATACAGGAATGTTAACAAACTCTAAATAAGTTTGATGACTGAGTTTTGTACTTTCTGGATTCTTACAATACCCACTCACAGTAACTACATCATGGTCAGGAAGATGTTTATGGAGAAGTGTCATGAGTAAGATTAAGGAAAGTGGGTGGTTGCAGTGAATTAAAAAGCAAAAATGTTTTTGCAGGACTTTGGTCTCTGGCACAAAAGCCAGACAAAAGCACAACAATAACTCCAACTCGATGATGCAAAAGTAACTCAAACATATGTAGCAAAAAAAAAAAAATTGTTATCCTTATTCAATATGCTATCATTTTAATGAGGTAAAACATGAAAACAATGCATAGAAACAATCGCATGGGAAATGAACTGCTTTGTTGTGCCCCAGTAACACTGGCAACAGTAGAAAGTAACTATATTTAATGTATATTATGTAAATGAAGAAGACAGAGCGTGTTTCCTCTGATTTTGTATGTGTGAAATGATCCTTTGCTCTTCACCAGAAGAGTGTGAGCACTTCACATAAATCCTGGGCAATAAAAATCACAACAAACCTCTTTTTAAACGCTGATGAATGTGTTACAAATGACACACATCCTTTGTGGTCATGATGTCTCCGTCTGGGTCTATTCTTGACAACAAGACAAAGTAGCCAGTGTGTTGAACCGAGTTTGGCCACCGACAGAGAGCAGAGATCAAAGCATCCAACACTGAACCACTGGCCATTGACTTACCCTGAGGGGATGTGTGTGTGTATATGTGTGTGTGTGTGTGTGAGGGGAGCTGTGCTTATGCCAAAATGCTTTCAGCTTTTATTGCTGCCATCTGAGCAAGTGTCCAACTCAATGTTTAAGTTTGAACGAAATGAATATTGAACAACCCTCAAAAATCTATTTACACTTTATAATAAACGTATATTTTTCTCTTATTTCCTCTCATTTCTTCACTATTTCAACATGCTCCAATCACATTAGTTGATGCTCTTTATAGATCCAGGAGGCTAAACTGGACCTCTGTGTCCCATAATGGCTCATCCTGAGTGGGGAGGAATGCTCTCAGTCCCTCCTTCTTCACTCTGTTTCTCCGCCTTTTCATTCAGTGTAAAGAATAATAGACGCATTGTTACTGAGACAGAAGCGACTGAATGCTCTCTGTGTCTGTCTCTGCGTCTCACATTACCAAAATAACTGCTTCTTCCTGGACTATAGAGTCCAAGCTACGAATTCACTAGTGCATGTCGGGGCCAAAATCATACAAACACACACCTCGGCGTGTGGCTGTCAGTGTATTTATACTGGAGGTTCCACTCAAGTAGTTCTCACCAGACACTGCCACAAACATGACACCCTCTTTGACCTGTGACCCCTCTCTTCACGCAGTCTGATCCTTTCACACACTTTTAGCGCCACTGCAACTGATAACACTTCTGGGTTTGCGTGTGGTTGTCTAGTGTGTGGCGGCAGAGGCGACGACCTTGCAGCTGCATAGAAACCTCTCTCGCCAAACAACACGATGAAAACATGGAGAGTTTCCAAAACAGAGTGACTAAAAAAAAAAAACAAAAAACAAGAGGATGAGAGAAAAAAATAGGTTTTTTCCTCGTCGAAATTCTTAACCAGCTTCCTTTTACTCTCTTTCCTCCTCTTTTTGGCTTTTATCCCTCTTCCCTTCTGTACTTGGCTGATTTATCAAGGTCAGCCGGATCACAGTTTGTTTTGATGCTCCTTCAAATTGCATTTGTTAGCAGTTCGCTACCTCACTCTCCCCGAGCACCTGTATGTAAGTTTGTCGGCGCGTGTGTGCAGTTTTAGAAGCTATTTAGCATAGCAGCAAAGCAAACAACAGGCACTCCACAGGGGGGAGAAAGAGAGAGAGAGAGAGAGAGAGAGGATGACACACTGGGGAATCTGAGCAAGTGAAGGCACTACAGAGAGGGAGAGGGAGAGAAACAGACAGGGAATGGAGGCGATGAAGAGATGAGGAGAGAGAGAATGGAGAGTTTGGGTAGTGAAGAGCAAACACAGAAACCATCTGTACCTCCGATGGAAAAAAAGTCTTATGATTTTGCCAAAATTTCTCTTTTTAAGATGAATATGTGCAAATGACAACATGCTGCAATTGAATAAAACATGCCTGCACTATTTAGACATTAATACTGTCTACTTACTACATATGAACATTTTAAAAGATCAACAATGATCAGATTGCGTCATCATTAAAAGCTTTAATGTAGAAACATCATCAAAGGTTTTGTGTTTTAGTGAATTTGAATTACTATTTTTATTGGTATAATTTTGAAGAACAATATAGCAAATATAGAGTTTCTAACAATGGCATCTCTGAGAATAACAGTGAAGAAAGACTCTCCACACTGATCTGGGCTCTGTTTGTGTTTTTTGATGGTTACAGGAGGTTGGATTCTTTTTTTGTTCATTCAGTCTCCAGCTTGGAGCCATGCACTGAAGCTAACTAGCCAGCTGTTCAGCTGATGTTAAGAGGAACAAACAGCAGGAGCAGATGAATTAGTTTGCAGACTTTACCGCTGAAAAGTCTGTGCTCAAAATAACTGCCAAACTTGTCGTCCATGCTTTGTTTTACTTAGCGTCTTGTACCAACAGTTCATAGCCTTGTGGGATAAGCTGCATTTTTAAAAATGTATAACAATGACAGACTTGAATGCTCCTCTTCTGTCCTTCTTCAAATCTTATATAACTCTAGCTAAAATAGTACGGTGCACAATCATGCTTTAATCTTCAAAGTGATTACAACTGTGTACTAAAAGCTGCTTTCCAAAATAGGCACACACTTTTTATAAAAATAAAGATCAGCTTTTCTAAGATTCAGTATCGAGTCCAAATTGATCAAGATGAAAACCTGTTTGAAACCAATATAGACTTAATCGATTTTCTTGCTTACAGCAATCCTCCTTCTCTTCGCAATAAGACTTGAACTTACTAACCTGAAAGAGACAGTGAGAAAGGAGGGGGGGTATAAAGTGCAAGGCAGACAAATACAGCTCCTGTACTGCAACTGGGGCCATTTTCTGAGCTGTCTTTTAAAGAGATGGCTGCTGTGGTTCAGTGTGTGTGTGTCTTAGGTGATATATAGCAGTAAAGGTCGATGGGTTAAGTGCTCTGTTCTTGTGAAATGGTCGCTGTGGTCTTCTGTGCGTCTGCGGAGCTGATAGCTTTATCCGTCCTGCAGGCAACTCTCAAGATAAAAAAAAAAAAAATTGAAAGAGCAGACGCAGCTTCATGCATATCTGGTGCAGCAATCAGTCTTTTTTAAGTCTTATGTATCTGAGCAACTCAAACATTAACACACTCCAATGTAAGATTAGGAAGGGGAAAATAATTATTAATAATCAATAACTTCCACCCTCATTATGAGTGTTACAGGTGATGGATATACTGCAGATTATTCAGCGACAAACTGTGAATGTTCAACAGTTAATAGCTTGAATGAAAAAAAAAAGTGTTGTTGTATTAGAACATGGCATTTTCAAAATGTCAGTTTTCCAGGAAATTAATAAACACAGCCTGACTGGACATCCATGCTCTTTGAAATGTAATTTCTTTGTATTTTCAGGAGTCCAAAAGGCTATTAGACAGAGACCTTTTCATGTAATCCCCCAGCCAAAGCAAAAACATAAATTTAAAACTCGACAGTCGGAAGGCATTTTAGAGATTTAATACGACCAGGAGAGCAAAGGGAGAGGAAGAAAAGCCAAACAAATAGACTTTATAGTCCAAAGTCTAAGAGGAAATCTTTTATTTCCTAAACACTGGAGTGAATTTGTGTGTGGGTGTATGCTAAGCTATGAATCTCTGACCCCGAGTCATTGTCTGCATTGGGTCTGTTGTTGAACTGCCACACCTCTTACCCACACACAGTCACGCATAAATAAAACATTCGTTAAAACAGATCCGGGTGTGTGCACGTACATGTGTGTGTGATTATGTGTCACAGACAATAGATCATTGCAGAGTCAGAAGGGATGAACGCCCTCAAATGTGTCCATCACATGCAGCAGGCTTTATTTATTCATAGGCTGCCATGCTCAAAGGTTTCTGCACCAGTAAGACAATATGACAGACTTCAGGCCTGATATTCATCTTAAATGATGGATAACTTTGTGTTTAAACACTTTGAAGAGAAACATTTAAAAACTTAAAACATTTAGTAGCTCAACGGAAAATTAGACTACTTCTTTTGATATCTTAATAATCATTTAAAGGACTAGTGTGTAGGATTTAGGTGGATCTGTTAGCATAACAAGACAGAATTAAATCTATAATTTATGTTTTAATTATGTGTATAGTCACCTAAGAATTGTTTTGTTTTCATTACCTAAGCATGAGATCTTTATACCCACAGAGAGAGCAGACTGCAGCGTTCATCATGTTCCTACAGTAGCCTAGAGTGGACAAACCAGCCACTGTCTTTAGAGGGGGAATTTGAATTTTTTGTGAGTTTTGTGGCTAACCTGAATATCAAATGCCACTAAATCCTACACTTTATACATTAAAGTCATTTTTTGGAAGAAAAAGCGAAAATGTTTAGTGTTTCAAGTGTGAATTTGCTACTTTTTCTGTAACAAAGAAATTATATATCTGTAAGTTTTGGATAAAGAGAAGCTGTGTTTATGGAGCAGAGGACAATGGGACAGAGGGAGATAGAGGAGACTGAACGGTGTGATAGTGTCAGACTTTATAAAAAATCTGCGAGTATAAATGATTGATTGGTTAATCAGAACACAGTCAGGTTATAACAAAGACAAATGACTTTACAAGATTCAAATATGAGACACACCCTCGACATCAGCCAATCAGTCGAAGCACGGATCATTTCTTGATTTAAGCACGGCAAACTACAATTTATATTAACAAATGCAACATGTACCTTATCACAACTAAAAACTATCCCAAGAAAAACTGCATCAGAATATCAATGAGTGTGTTCAGTCCAAGCATGGGTGCACATCAGCGCTCTCCTTATCATGAGATGTCATGCTTTCGTGTTGTGTGTATCAGAAAATGCTGACATGGAGGCCTGTGTGTGTGTGTGTTTGTGTTTGCTTGTGTCAAAATGATCGCTATCATTAGATTTGGTGCTGTCACAAATTAATCACATCTCTGCCTTTAAAGCAGGAAACACTTGAACGTGACAGCAATGAGACATTAATTGATGAATGATAAAGCATCTTGTACTTGCATAACACACACACACACACACACCACAAATACATATTAAATGCACTTAACGTACAATGATGAGAGGGCTTTTAAGTGCCTCTATCCCAAACACACACACACACACACACACACACAGGCAGGGACAGAACACGCTAAATAAATGACGTGTTTTATTTCCACATGGCTGAAGCTCCAGTGCTGATTCACTGCACTGTCAGTGTCACACACACACACACACACACAGGAGAAATCTCAAGCATGTGAGTAAACACACAGTTTCTGCATGCACACACCATTAAGCTCCACTGAAACATTCAACACGAAGCATGGTGTTTATCTGAACTCAAACCTCTAACGTTAAAGGCATTCAGAGCATTTTTGACACAGAGGGGGGAGTCAACAGACCCAAAGGTGACACAGAAGTCACAGCACATTGTTTAAAGAAACATCTGAAGCTGAAGAATGACATGAAATAAAGTTCAGCCAGTGTGCTGCAACCCTCAGTCCTGTCGGAGCTTCAGTAGGTGATGAGAGGCTGTGGGGCCTCTGGGGGTCAATGTTTTCATTATTAGTTCACTTGAAAACAAAAGTGATACTTAGGAAATGTTGCCACACCGGCTTCTTCCACTAATAGATAACAGGAAACAAATGGAGGATTGAGTTGCATGGAATGTTTTTGCGCTCGAAGTATTAGGTTAAGTTCATGATTTACATTTCCCTGCAGGGGAAAACAGCCTCTATCATGGAGATACAGACTGAGCGTCAGTGTGCAGTGTTTGGCTCTGCAAAGAAAGAGTGTATGTCGAGTTGCACCCTCACCAGTTTCCTGCTTGAAACACTTGTCACTCATCTTGATTGGATGTCACCTTGAAATTGCCTGCAGCCCGAAACAGGAAACCAGGATCCTTAAAGCAATTTCAGGTTGTGAAATAGAAAAGGACAATATGTCGCAAGAAGAAAAAATGTAATGCTAATGCTGATTGGTGTCTGTGTACTTCAAGCTTATATAGATTTTTTTTCCCTGCAATGCCAGATGACATAAGAAATGTAAGTTTCTCTGCTCAAATTCAAGTCATAGAACTGCATAACAAACTGTATCAAAATCTGCAAATGAAGTGTTTGAAAGATGCTGGCATTTACAAGCAGGAAGGGTGTATCAAAGATGTGTTCGGTTGTGGTTTGTGTGAATGAAGTCTTTGTAGCAGGTGATTCTGATTCAAAGTCAGGACTTTTCAGCCTCTGCTGCTTTTACTGTTTTCGACCCTTATTTCTTAATCTATGTTTGAGCCTTTTAACTTTAAAGACATTGCTACAGTACCTGTTAGCAAAATATTGTTAATGTCCTTAAAGATACAAAACACTGACTTTGAAAATTAAAGAATGTGTGTGTTTGCATGTGTGTGACATTAAGTATATATTTCTGTTTTTCCTCCAGCTGTATTTCTGGCTGTCTTGAGATAAGCTTCCATTTCTATGTTACAAATATTTCATTAACAATTTGTAACTGTGTGCAGAACAGAAACAATTAATCAATTCTTCAATTAGTAAATTGACAGTAAATGTAAACTATTTTTAAATGCATGATCTTAGTCAGTTTTTTATGGCAAAAAACTTCCGGAAATCCTCTGGATCCAGCTTCTTCTTATCTTGCTGAAATCAAAGGCTGCGGCTGTCTGTCGTGTGTGTGTTTTGGACCAACAATGAACTGAAACTCTCAGTCATGCATGTTGAAAATGCAAAGGTATCACTCAGCATTAGGCTCAGTAATACCATGAATCAATATATTACATTATCAGTCACTCCATCTCTCCCCTTCACATGATTAACGCCGGACCCAAAATCAATATTCTCCTCTACGACATGTGGGATGAAGATAGTGAGGTGTTCTTCATGTTGCTGCTTGTGTGCTGTGCACATGCTCTGTGTGTGCTGTTTCCAGTTTTGGATAAATGTTTGTGAGTTCATGACAAGAGTCTGACAGTCAGAGCTGGAAAATGCCACCAACACTTAGCTGTTTGTCTCTAACGACCTTTAATACGAGTCTGCTTTCACCTTCTCTGTTATGACAGACACACACACACACACACAGATGCAAACACACACACATGCACATACATTAGACTAAATAAATCCCTTTTGCCTGCAGGGCTAAGATAGTGTAGGTTTGACATTTAGAAAATATCAGTTGTTGAGAGGAGTTGAGGAAGATACAGCTGCACGTATACTGCACTCACACACACACAGAGATGTGGTAGATGGATGGTGGGTTTTGCCCCTGAAGCAATCATGCCGTATCCCTGAAGACTGCATTATAAGCTATTACCCTCCCCCACACTCTGACCGTGTATACAGCCTGATAGCTACTGTACTGTATATGCTCATATCTTCTTCTGCGTATGAGCGCACTTAGCTCTTGGATCATAAAAGTCATTTTATAATTATGTATATTAAAAGTTTTGCCCCCTATTTCCTTGGCTTCCGCTGCTGTCTGAGTATTTCCTACATGAAATACTAGTTTCATAGTTAGCTGGCTAATTAATTCCAGTCTTTTTCCAGACGCTAAGCTACCATCAATAAAACTGAGAACTTCCTGCAGATGTTTTGCATTAGAGGTCTATATATTTAAAGAGAATTCTCGAAGATATACAGTTGTGCTGATGAATTTTGTGCTGTGAAAAAATATCCTGAATTTATGAAGACAGCATGTAAATATGAAGAAAACTATCCAGGAAACAAAGGAAGCAGAAAAATGAGACTGAGTTCTATCTGTATTAAGGGCACTTAAGAATTTATGGTGTTATCAGGTTACATAAATTCAGTCAAGCAACACAAATTACTGCTGTATACTGTTTGAGATATTTTTGACACTTATAAAATGCATTCATGTGTAATGTTGAAGACAAGTAATCCAACAAGGTAGATGTCAATAAAATCTAGTCTAAAATAAGCAAAACAAGAGGAACTTTCTAAACAATGAATGAATTAAAATGCTAAGATAACAAAATAAAAGTATCAACTTTAGTATTTGACAGTTCTTGTACTTGGTGCTTTTGAAATCGGTGCAAAAGTAGTTTCAACATGCAACTACTTGTACTATTTAAGTAAAACAAAGATATATTTGTGTGTAGAATGTTTTAAAACATCACCTTCTACTGTGATAATGAAACTTTGAGGTCACTAATGTCAACAGAAAGGTTATAAATCCAAAATGTAGACCACAAAGCAGCCTTTGTAATGCTGTGTTAATGCTATTTGGGATTTGGGCTGAAGGCCTAACAACTATGATTGATAGAGGCTGCAAATGTTAGAGACAATGCAGCTTATTTTTCATGCACATTCCTGCTCAGTGCATATTTATCATGTAGATGCAAAAAAACCACTGAGAATCTGAGTTACAGTAGATGTTGCTTACTGTGCACAGCGCCGGAGTTTATTTCCTTGGGAATCGATTAATGTTAATAGAATCCTGACACGTACAGATTGTGGTTAGCATTAACACACACACACACACACACACACACACGCACGGACGCACACACACACACACGTAGGAATAAACACTTGAACACAGTGTGTGTCTAGCCGTTAATCATGTCAGAGGGGTTGCCTCAATCCATTTATCTATCCCCTCATCCCTTCTCTCTCTCTCTCTTGCTGTCTCTCTCTAACACAGATACACACACACGCACTAACACACACACACACACACACACACACACACACACACACACACACAAACACAGTGACAAATTGCTGACATGGGTAGAATATTTCAGTGTTTGGAGGATGGGACTCCCTCTCCCCCTGAGTCCAGCCCCCCTAACCTGGTTTCTTCTTCTCTTTCTCTAACTCTCTCAGGTCACACTCTTGCATGCTGACATTGTTTGTCAACGTGTTTGTATGCGCCCCTGCATGCATCTTCGTGTGCTGAGGTCCAAAGGTCATTTCCCACGATGCCCTGCATCTCCAGGCTTCTCTGTGATGTCATCGTCACTCTGGGCGACAAGGGGAAATAGGAAGGTGGGGCTTTCCTTCCTGACCCCATCCCGAATACAATAGAGACACACACGAACACACAAACCCACACACACAGTGTTTTGGAGTTTGGCAGGAAAAGCTCTCACATGTGTGTATGCAAAATCTGTGTGAATGTAAATGAGTGTTTGTCCGTCATCTTTTATGAACTCTGCTCTGCTGTTCATGTCGTGAGGGAAAGTCATGCAGGAGTGGCGCTCTGGTCCGTGCAAGAGGAAGTAGAACTAAATCTGAAGTACAGGTGGGCACAGAAACAGGCCAGAAAGCAGAAGTTGAAGGTTTTGAGGTTAATTTATCTTTCTGTGAAAGTGCACCAGAACCAAAAATACTGAACCAAAACCATCAAAAAACTTTGCTGTCTGACTGGCAAGGAAAGTAAAGTCAAGAAGCAAAGAAATCAGAGCAAAGAGTCCTTTGCCACCAAAGATGGCACAGATTACGAAATTCTCTTTTCTCAATAGAATAACCGACGCCAGCAAATTCAGTGGAAAAAATACAGCAGACTTCCAGTGAACTGATCGTTTCAGATTGAAGGAAATAAACAAGTTTGGCTGCTCTTTTGTGTTTCTCTCTCATACAATTGTCTTTTCTGAGAAACTTTATGGTTGTACAGGAGCGCCAAAGTTTCCGCTTCAATCACTCAAACACACACAAGGAAACACAAAGAAATCTATTGAGCCTCAGCGGTTTTTGATTTCATAAATCATCACAAGAAGATGCCCTCCGTTTTGTAAAAGAAGAACACTGGTTAAAACATTTCAGTGTCCCAAAGCATCACAACATTGTGTTTTCTGTCCCAGGATAATGCTGACCATTATAGTTAACAAGTTTAATTACATTCTCTTTGGATAAGCGCAGCTTTCAACATCTTTTAGTAATAGCAAAGAGGAAGAACCCAGAACAGGAGAAAAATAGATAGATAGAAAAGTCCACTTGGTCCGCTAAGTTAATTAGTAAAAAAGAGAAAAAAGTTCAACTAAAATTTTTTTGACAAGATGTCATATTTTTTAAAACATTTTAAGCCTTATTTTAATGGTCAAAATAGATACAAACACACAAAGACAAGAATATCCAGCCCTAGCAGATAACGTTTACTAGAATAAAAAACACACTCATGCTTGCTGTACACTCGCCTTTAGGCTGTTATGGGGGACACGTATCCTCAGGTAAAATCCACCCCCTCACTCCTTCCTGCAAATCAGACACACCTGCAGGACCTGCTGTGCAACTAATTAATGTGTGTGTGCGAGAGACTGTGTGTTGTTAAACACTAAAACTAGGTCAGCTCACGGGTTCGGTCATCAGCCATAAACAAGATAAGGATCGGGGGGGGGGGGGCAGACAGGTTATGGCTGTGCTGATACAGCCATACTGTACTGTGAGGTAGCTAATTGCATTAGCCGAAGTCTTTTCCTGGAATGCAACTTTTACAGTGGCAACATCCTCCATGTGTTTCCTCCTAACTGCCGGCCGGCTAACACACAGTCTGCAGTTGGATTTCATCTCCTGTTTCGATGTAACACCATGAGGAACTCACAGTTTCAAGGTCAGCAAGAACTGATATGACACGACTCAATTACAAGTTATTACTCAACTACAAGTCTACACATCGTGTTGTGCAGCACCGTCCTATTACTGACTTATCTTTGACAGATATTCAATACTAGTTTATGTCAGGAAAATATTATATGTGACCTGTAACATGAAATTTTAGGAAAGATTGAATGAAAAACCCCTGAAATGAGACTAAATCATCATCAGTTTTTTCAATAAACCTGCAGAATTTGTAAGTTAAATATTAAAACTAGTAACTAAAGAGAGGCTGTTTATTTATTTCAACATTTTTCAAGGAAATATAGCTAAAAAAAAGCATGCTGCAGAGCAGGATATTGCTTTTATAGCTGCTCTGACCAGCATATTGCATTGCTCATTAACCTGATTTGCATGCAGTCATTATGGATCACCGTCTTCCTATGCGTGCACTCCTTCATTGGCACACAGTAGTGTGAGTCAGCAACACAGGAGATTTATGTTCCCTTCAGCTGCCTTTCTGCAGCAAATCCTTAACCCATAACTCCCAGTGAGTGAAAGGAACTGAGTAAACTGCAGCTGGATGGAAGAAGAAGCTGCAGCCAGGACTTTATAAAGTATTTAAAGGATGAGTCTCATTACATCCTCCCTTAGCCGGAGGAGACACTGTGCTGGAACAAATTCTCTGCGGAGCTGCTGTGACATTACGTAATCAGCACTAAAAATCAGTCATTCATGTGTGAAGACACAGCGTGTGTCCGGGTGGGGAGCAGAAACACAACAAAGTGTATATTTTGGCAAAATGGAAGAAATCACCTGGGATCCCACAATACCAGAAATATACAAATACAGGGGAATTTCAGTGATATAAAATTGGATACCATGGAAAGAAATAAAAGAAAAAATTGAGCCCATGTACTTTAACAGCCACATGGCAGCACCCACACACACACACACCTCTTTAAACATGGAGCGCAAGTAGTGTTTTACAGTTTCTTACATGCATAGAATATTAGTCTATTTATGTTTAATGGTACCATAGGTTCTGATGACACATGACTCAGACTGATTAAACCTGTAGCCTTCTGCTCAGTGCTCTGGTTAAATCTGTTACACTACACTTACCAAAACACTTCAGCCTTTCATAGAAAGTTGCAATTAGCTGCAGAGATCCTCCTCTTCTTCTTCTTTGGCATCTAATGCAGACTAAAACACTTATAGATTTATTTACTAACCCACTCAGGTCTGGAATTATTACATTCCCGCTATCTATAACACTGTAAAAAAAAAAAACAAGTACCATCGCATGCGAGAATTTTGGCATTGATTGGTATGGAAGCATCGCAGCATCACTTGTTATTTCTAAAATGTAATATTTATCCTAGTGGAGATTCTGATCAATCTATCCTCGAGTCCAAAAATAAATCTGTGCCAATTTTGAGGGCGTTTTCTCACAGCAATCCTGAGACACTGCATTTACTAGAATGGGATGGACGATCCAAAAAAACATAATGCCTCCAACTATGGCTGTCGCCTGTGCAGAGGCCAAAAGGGATGTGTGATAAGTGCATATCTTCCACACACGCACACACACACCCACACAAAGCAGTGTGCTGTAATGATATTGACATGAACAGCACCAGCTTTCACAGCACATCTAACTGATGTTGATCTTCCAAACAATGACAGCAAATCTCTGCTGTCAAACCAAATAAAAATGATTTCCTCTCTTCCCTCTCTCTGTCACTTTTATCTTCCTCTGAGGAAAAAGGTAGTTTCTTAAAGTTAAATCGCTATCTCTCTCTCTCTCTCTCCTCTGTCCTCCCTGCAGTGTGACTTTCCCCTCAGCCACCTCTCCCTGTCAGTGTCGGCTCCATCCACTGTGTAAGCCAGCAGGGGTGGTCTCCCTCATCTAATAAGCCCCTGTCACACAGATTAATGCCCGCTGATGATAAATCCCCCCCTGGAACGGGTCGAACCAACTGTCTGCTTGATTAAACCCAAAGGGATAGACAGAGCGGGTCACACAGCAAGAGAGTGAGTGAGGGAGGGAGAGACAGATTTGAGTAGAGGAGGAAAAACCTCCTCTTTTCATCTCTCCTCCTCTCAGGCTGCCAGCGCTGTACAGGACATGACAGCTCGTCTTGACTTCCTGCCCTTTTTTTTCTCTTCTTTCTCTTCTCTTTCCATCTAATTCTATTTTCTTGCGGGCGATGGCAAAATGTTCTGTAAGCCTCTCTGTTTCTCTCTTTTCTGTTTTTTTTCCCACTTTGATCCCTCTGTCTGTGGACACAACCCGCTAATGACTTTAACAGAAAACAGACAACTCCATCTCTCATTTCCTTCTTTTTTTTTCCTAATTTCCTGTCCTCTTTCCTGTTTACTGCAGGATCTTCCTCTTTCACCCTCTAATCCCGGGAACAGCTCACCTCACCTCACCTCACCCTCACCCCATCATACTCCTAAATAATATATTTCCATTTAATTCTCCTGTGATAATCCGTTATATCTCTTGGTGTATTCCAAGGCATAGAAAAAATTAATTAATCCACACAACTGTATATGAATAAGAGCTGACCAATAAGGACCATTCATTAATTTGCGTATTATCAGGCATAATCTGTTAAAAACATATCAATATAACACTGACAGGTTCCATTTGGTATAATTATTACTTTTCCTTTTTATACTGTGAGTAATTTTGGTTCTTCTTCTACCTAAATTTTGAATGTAAAGCTTTAACTTGTAATTGAGTCTTTAATTTTTTATTAAATAAATGATTTGAGTACTTGTCCCATTACTGCTTATTGACTGATGTATAATACTAACACAAGATGTCTATGGTGAGCTAAAATTTGCTAATTATTACCAGCCATGCTTATGTATCAATCAGGCTGTAATAAACAGCTTTCACAAGTGAAAAACAAAAAAAAAAGAACAGCTTCTGTTCAGTAAGAATAAGAGGGAAACCATGTTAATCTTCTGTACCCCCTGCCCTCACAATCACTTAAAGGCCTCAAATCCTCTTGTTCACTGCAGTGACTCCACAGCACAAAATCCCTGATCTCCACCCAAACAATCATCTGGCAGGTCGGATTTGTTTTTTGTGAGGAGCACACTTGCATAACACACAAACAAGTGCAGATAAACAAGTACGCATGCACATTCAAAAGACGAGTGACCAAAACAAAGCCAGTGGAATTTTATGAAGCAGCAACACCCTGTCAAGGTATATTTGTTTATGCGTTACAACACACATGCCTGCATACACGGTGCTGCACCTGTGTGTGAGAGCACACCTGGAGGGAGGAGCTTCAGAAAGACACTGAACAGAATGAAGACAACAGAGAGATAGAGTTCATTTACAAGTGAAAGAAAGGTGGAGAGATTTTAGAGAACTGGCTTTAGACAGTTTGGACAGCTTGTGTGTGTGTCTGTGTGTCCGTGCGTGTGTGTGTGTCTTTTGTGTGCATACAAGTGTGAATGCTCAGTGTGTGTGTGTGTGTGTGTGCGTGTGTGTGTGTGAGGCTAAATTTGGTCAGTTTTGCTTCAAGCAAAGCAAGATTAATGACCCTTAGCTCATTCCTGGCAACTACCAAGATCCGTGTGTGTGCGTGTGTGCATGTGTGTGTGTGTGCGTGTGTGTGTCAGTGCAGATGACCTAACAAGGAAAGCTCTGTTCTTGTAATAGCTTTTAGCAGCAACTCAACCTGCTGATCAGCTTTTGTACCTGCGTGTAAGTGACTGAGAAGAACTGTTAGACAATGCATATCCTCTTTTAAACTGCGTCTTGTACCTTTGAATAGCAATGAAACCAATTACATCCATTCACAGCATATAAATATACTTGCATAGATGCTTTTAAGAGGAAGTGTCATAAAATTCAGTTTCAGACGGGCACCAGAAGCGAAGCATCTGTGCAGCTCGGGGGCCAACAGCTTCCGCTCTTGTCTTTAAAGTCATTTTCATAACATTTGCGGTGCATGTCATTTGACGTTTTTATCAGCGCTTCATAGCTCTGAGGCCAATATAACTGATGTGTCTGCTTTACAATGGTTGAGTTGGCCTGGTGACAAGCCATTAGCTAGCATACACATCAAGATAAGCAAAGTCACAAAAAAAAAAAAAAAAACGCTGAGAAAACAAATAGATGGACATGCACTGTATTGTTTACACAGTATTCAACTTCACAACTCGTGCATGAACGCAAACACACCTCATAAAGGTCACGGTGAAGTCTACAGTGTGAGCTTACGGCTAATTCATGAACCCTCTCATAAGGACTCTTCATACACTTACATCAAAACCCAGCAGCATGCATGTTCTCATCACATTGCATGTGCGTGTGTGTGGCCCTTGTGAAGGCACACAGAGTTCAGCACACAAATCCATGCTTGTCTAAAGCGATCCACTAACATAACAGAAGGTCAAAAGGTGAGGCGTGAATAATTGACTAGTCCATTAACTCTCTCTCTCTTCTTCTGTCCCTCTGTCTCTTCTCTCCCAACCACCATGTTTCTGTCTTTGCATGCAGTTTGCAATCTCTGAAAATCAGCTGAATCTGAAACACTAATACGGTTCTTTCCTGTCATAATCATGTTTGAGGTGTCAAACTGGCACATTCCATGTGGTTAAACTTGCTGCTTGTCAAAATCGGAGCTGTTGCACAGCACACTAAACATTCTCTGCCATTGCAGCATTTTGATGTGCTAACATCAACCGAAAAATGAGACTAAGAGATCTTTTTTTCAGCTTTTCTATTGGCTTTGTTACGATAGAAATGAGACATCTGTCTGCAACAGCAATTAGACAAAAAAGGGGAAAAAGAGGACATTGCTTAGAGGCAAAAGTGAATTTGGAGCACCTGACCACTTAGCCTTATCCAGCATCAACTGACTTGCTCACTGTTTTGCATCAATAGACATTAGCTGTAATGCTTTTAAAAAGTCAGACATGTGCCAGTGAATATTTTTAGCAATGTGGGTTTAAGTTGGCAAATATAATTGTCATCATTTTTATGACCTTTGTCTGCTGCAAACTCACAGACTCCAGCTGTATGAGTAGCTCTGCTTAACAACATGATGACATGAAAACTCACAGGTCGCTCACAATGCAAAGCAGCGAAGCTGGCTAAAGGAAATGAAAGATGTTAATGTGTCATGCAGCACATATTATTAATAAAAAGGAGAACGAAATCAGGACCCAAGTTTAATTTTAAAACACAAATTTTTGTTTTCCTTCTCGATACTTCAGATATATAAAGAATGGAGTTTGCTCTTTGCCTTTAAACTTGGACCGAAAGCAGCCAACCTCACAGCCTGTCTCACTGTTCCAGCAACAGTGTGGCCCATAACATGCACCAGCCGAACTGCTAATTTGTCGATTCAGCTCTTTATTAACCTTCAGTTCACATGCTATCCTCTTCTCTCCAACACTTTCCACTATAAATAGTGCTGTAGATGACATTAATAGAGGTTATTAATGTAACTTTGCTTTTAAAACTAAATGAGCAGCAGCAGGGCAAACAAAGTGTAGCACTTTCTACACCCTGCTCTCCACCTTCAACTGCTATCACCGCTGAAAATATGTGTGTTTATATTCTGCAGGTGTGTTCGTGTGAAAAAAGACTCATGAGCAAAACTGGAATCAGCTGACTGTGCATTGTAATTGATACCTCAAACAGGAATACACACAAAGTGATATGATGTATGAATGCCACCAAAGGATGAGGAGGAAAAACAAGACCTGCATGCTGGTAGACTTGCATGCATTTTTTCCCAGGGTGCTTTTGCTCGGTACTGTCAGGGAGACTGTGGGAGAAAGAATGATAACAACCACAGATTTTCACAGGTTTGAGTGAATAATCATGCGTGAGAAAACAACTATTGATATCAATCTAATCTCATTCTATCATGTGAAGGGTAACTCTTTTATTAGCATAGCAACTTACTGTTCTGTACTGTAACGTATCCATTTTTCTGCTACATCTCCGTAAAACTGCCATTCTTTTCTAGTTCATTTCTGCCTTATTTTGTTCACATGAGCATATCTGGGTTAAGTGCAGGGATGCTTTACATTTCAAAACCCTCTGATACAGCAAAGTACAGTACACAGTGTAACTGACTAATGTTTGCTGGAGATTTTATTTGCACAGGTAGGTACATAACAGCTCCCAGGGCTCCGTGAATAAGTCATTAATTCTGTTAATCATTCATCGACACTGAAAATTTGAGGCAAATAAAACAAAGGGCCTCTTCATAAGCAAGTGAGTCCACGGCGCTGGCCGCTCTGTCCACTGTGGTGTTTTCTCATATGTGTGGAACTAGGTCACCTGACCGACTTTCCTCTCTCAAAACACACACTTCCTCTTCTCATAAACACAAAAGCCAACACAAAGCTGGATGTGTGTGGGAGTTTTTGTAAGAATTGGACACACATGGACACACTCAGGCAAACACATTAACACTGTCAGTGGTTCTTAAAGCAGCCACCTACCAAGCGCATTATATCGTGGTACACACACACACAGATACACACATACAAAACACAAACAAGCCTAAGACAAAATCATCATCAAGATAATTCACATTAGGTTCCCAAATAGAAGCTTATTTCCTCTGCCTTCTTAGGTATTAACACACACACACACACACACTGCACACACATGCACAGACCTAACCCATATGTTTGGGTGGGCTAAGCCCACAACACCTCTTAGTGTCTTTAATGCAATAAGTCCTTTCTTTCAGTCCCCTATTAGTGCAACAGCCAGGATCTGGCACACACAAACACACCCACACACACACAAACACACAAACAATCCCATTAACAGATTGCTGTCTATTCAATACCTGTTAGTTCAGTGGCTGCAGGCCTACATGAACTACACTTACAGTAAATGGATGCAGGCATTCGTTCAAGCTTCAATCTACAGTTAAATGATTCAACTGCACAGGCAGGTCGGGGAGGTATTTCAACAGTGACGTCATGGAAGCAGGTTATTTGGGTAAAAAGCAAACAAGAAGACCTGCATGAAGGATGTGTACATTTATATTTAACATGCAAAACACTATTCTAATGAAAAAGCAGTTATTTAGTCATTACAGGAAAAGAGTATAATATGCTTTTTTATGCTCTTATTTATGATTATCTTGTTTTAATTTTAATTATTAGACTATCATGTAATTTAAAAGTATCAGGAAAGAGTGAAAAACTAGCTCAAAGAGATGACTAGAAATTACTGATTAAGATTTATAAGCCCAAGAATTTTCAAATTAAAGCAATATTAAACCTTGAAATACACATGTAGCATTTTAGCTTTAGCTTTGGCTGACTTGAAAGATTAACTGCTGCTCAAAAATGTCATTATAGACAAACCAATTAAAAGTACTACATGTAAAATTATGTTGATATCACTTCATTTACACCACACATTCTTAAAATTTGTTTCCATTTCAATAAGAGTGCTTGAATTTGTTCTCACAAGTTCCACATGCATCCACACACGTGTCCTCTGTGTCTTTGTAACATATCAGGCAGCATTATTTTAATCTGATCTGGACTGCTGGGATCTCATTAGCATTCTGCCCCATGTGGTCAAGAGGAGGGGGGGGGGGGCGTTATATAAAAGCACTTAAGCTGATGAGATCGCTTACAAGACGCTGGGCGCTGTGATGTCATGATGCCATCGGACGGGACACTCTGCGGAATGATGTCACATCAGAAACTTATAACTTCAAAACATAACTGGATTAGTCTCCTCTAGTTTTATGATGAGATTATGTCATATTGTGTCTGACCTCATGGGTCCCAAGAGAAACACTGTGGTCAGTTATCGGACGGGTCGCGCGTCTTTTTCTATACATACAGAACTGTATCCATGTATTTCCATCTATTTCAAGTCTAAAAACCCAACAAACAATATGTTTTCTGTAATTTTCTTAATGATGGTTGGTTGGTCAGCTTTGATCTGCACTGTCCTCCATTGAAACAAAAGCTGAGTTAATGTGTTTTTGCTTTGATGCCACCATCTCTGTCCATGAAGTGCCTTTGTAGTGCTTTGTAACGCTGACATGCTTTCTAGATCAGTGTGATAATGCTTTTAGGGGGGTTCTCTTCCCTCTCCTGCTGTCAGGGACACACACACACACACACACAAACACACACACATATAACCAAACATTTTAGACAGCCTGTCTTCCATTGTAATGTTCAGCTGAAAGATGAAAGTATGGTGTCTGTCTGGCTCTAAAGACCCTTTCTCTCTTTTTCTGTATTCCCCCTAGACGCACACACACTCACAAACACGCACAAAATACACATACAGGCTCAGCAGACACCTCAATTATGATAATGTGGATCAGCATTAATGTATCCTTACAGCACGGCTGGCTTTCAACGGTGTTGTGTGTGTGTGTATGTGTGTGTGCGTGTCCCAGACAGCAGGAGAGGTGGGGCAGCTACTGTATCTCATTTAACGCAGGTTACTCCCTGCAGGAAAGCAAAATGCTGAGGCCCTCAGCATTTTCATCGTCCTCTATACACACATGATGACAAAAATATATACACACACACACACGCACTTTCGTGTATTCTCAACATGAAACTTTCTCGTGAAACAAAGAGGAAACATGGACAAACAGAAAGATAAGTGATTCAGGGAAATGCTGAAGCCAGTGTCTGCTGAGAGAAAGATCAAATAAGACAAAGAAAGGACTAAAATAAGAGACAAAAATAAACAAAAAAGGAAAAAAAAGAGGATTCTAGTGCTTAAATCTGAAAGCACACAGGCTTCAGGGAGATGAACCTACTGTGTGTTTTTCTGTCTGTGTGAATCTGAGCGTCAGAAAGATTCCACAGTCCAGATTTGAGCAGAAAGAACTCAGATTACACAATCCAAACAATGCAAAACATTCAGAAACAATCATTATTAACAGATAAGTGCAGTGCTTCACTGACTCAGGCCTGGAATATACTCTTTAAATGACAATGCCAGCTACAGACACAACAGATGCATACTGGTTACTTACTGAAGCCGGCTTTAAAGGGCTCGTCCCAGTAGACCAGCATCCACAAAATCAGCGAAGTAAAGGTACATGAATGTCCTTGTGCACTCAGGGTTATATAATATATCAGTATGACTTTAGCAATTTTGGAGAGAGACCATTTGAGCAACCAAACAATTTCAGAAAACACAAACATGGGTCTTGTTAGCAGAATATTTTCTTTCATTGACTGAATTGTTTTGTCAGTCTTGGAAAACCTTCCAGCTGTCCATCCTTTTGACGGTTAAAATACTAAGGGCGATCTAGAATAGTCTGTTAAATAAAACCTTGTTTTTCAGTGACTGGTCTCATGGAAACTGAGGAAAAAAAATTGGTCTTGAGTGCTCAAATTCATTTTAAATTCTGATAAGACACCAATCATAATTTAGTCTTAATGAAAACTCAACTCTGGTGTTCCCTTGGGAAAAAGAAAGTTATATGAGAAGCGGCAGACGAGCTTCAGTAATTAAAGGGTTCAAAATGATGCCAATGGAAACAAATGTTCATGTGGATTAAAAATAACTGAGAAATGTTCCTGGGCAAGTCTACATCAACTTGTTTTATTACCCTCTGCTGTCACTGGAGAAGAAAAATCCTTTATCATTATTTTTCTTCATGTCCTTAAGTGTTCATAAACTTTGAGTTTGTTCTCTGTTTTAAATGTTATTACCATCAAGTTGCTTTTTTAAACCAGTTTACATGAAAAAGGCCATAAATCATGATCATTAAAACATAAAAATATAATGCTGGTTAATAATTGTTTCACTTGTCCATAAAAATGATGGAGTGTGAGGAAGTCTGAGGAACATGTGAGGTCTGACCTCCCTGCATCATGTTCTTCACTTGTGGACTGCAGGTGGTGCAGTAGTAGAAGCACACAAGGATCATTTGAGAAATCATCTGTCAGTAGGCTCTTAAAAACTGCTTCTCTTGAAATGTCTCCCCTCTCTTATCTCCTCGGCAGCTTTCTTCTGTCTCTCCCTCCTCCTTTTTCTTGTTCTCTCCCCCCTGCCTCCTTCCTCCCCCTCTCCCAGACTCCCTAACTCCCTGTAATTACCACCTCAGACTCCAATTAAAAGGAAACCACAATAAAGAGAGCAGAGGAGGGAGACCGAGGGGCGGTGAGGAAAAGAGAGAGGGGACGGCACAGAGAGAGACCGAGGGGGGAATTTAATGAGAGGTTTGTCCACGCACACACACACATACACACACAAACACATGCAGTCATATACATGAAGACGTACAATCCAAAACTAGCAGCATATGCAGGTAAAATGGGATTAGTTTGTGTGTGTTAGTGTGTGTGTTAGTGTGTGTGTGTGTGTGTGTGTGTGTATGTGGGTGTGTGTGAGGGGGACTGCTGACAGTTTTCCTTTGTCTTTCACCCCAGCCTGTTTCCTGCCATTTAGGTTCCCAGTGTAACTCTGCTTTCCTTAACAGCACACACACACACACACAGACACACAAACACACACACACACACACACCAAGAGACAGGAGGTCAATATGCAGACTGAGGATGATTAAAAAACAAGAGAGGAGAACTGGAGATCAACAAGTCAGTGAGACAACACAGAGAGGAAGGAGGCAACACATTCAACATTTGTTTTTTAAAATTGACAATATGCACAAGTACACACACATACATGCACACTGACACACGAACAAACACGAAATATTACCAAAGAAACTGTCTGTGCAGCAGCGGAAGACACTAACAATCAATAAACACAAAGGAGGAACAGCAGGGTAGCCCTTACTGTCAAGCTGTCTTTGTGTGAGGGCGTATGTGTGTGTATGTGTGTGTGCGTTAAGGAAGAAATGGGCCTCATGGTTGTGTGCCAAACCAAGAATGCCAAAATACTCACACACTCACTCACATAAGCACACACACACAAAGAATGAGAAAGAAGTAGTGCAGCGAGGTGGTTTGATTTACTCGGCTGCCAAAGAGAGAACAAGCACAATATACAGAGAGGAAATAGATATCTCGGTTCATTACACACACACAACACACACACACACACAACACAAACAAAAACACACAGTAGCCGCAGACAGCCTTCCCAGTTTGTGTGTGTGTGTGTGAGTGTGTGTGTGTTCCAGACAGAAGTGACTGTGCTGACTTTATGACCAGGTGTGTTACCTTGATCACAGCAAAAGTGGTAGTTGCTCTGCATGAAACAGCCTGTGTGTGCATGTGTGTGAGTTTGTGTGTGTGTGTGTGTGTGTGTGTGTGTACTTTACCAGCTTTATTGAACCGTAAATTCAAAAAATAGCAGCTATTGTGAGTTTCCATTTTCTCCAAAAACCGGTTGGACAACTCTTGTGCTCACAGCTGTAAGCCAGCTGAACCTGATAGTTGAGTTCCGATGAAAGGTGAAATTCCAGAATGACCGTGTGTGTGTGTGTGTAATTATCTGTGTCCCACTTTTTTACTCTATTATTACCTGGTTAACAACAACTATACAAATACAGTCCGTTGGATGCACTTTTAAATGTCACAGAAACAGAAAGTATATTCAAAACTACATGTACTAGTTTGCACTTCACTGACTTCAGAAAACATTAAACAGACCTTCAAAGATTTCAGACGTCGCTACATTAAAGTGCTACAGCAGAGGTGGAAAACTTCTCTACTGTCAGAGGCCATTTTAACTTTTTTATAACATCCTTTAAGGGCCATAATAAATTATTAAACGTGTATATGACACAAAGCTCTAACATGAAACAGAAACTCTAGCTGAAGTTCCTTCCTCAGATGACACTGATCATGCAACTCACAGCCGATTATCAAGGTTTGAGTCAGACGTTGTTGAGCAGAACTGAGTTTTAGCAAAGACTCGGTTTTGAAAAGAGCTGCTCACAGCAGTAGGTTGTCCAAAACAGATTCGACGACTTTGGTGCACGTTTCCTCGGAATGAGAAAAACCTTGGTACATGCATGCTTTAGGAAGCTCTGAGTTTGTTGTTGCTTTGCAGCAAAATGAAATGATGTTGTCGGTTTTCAGGTTCAGGTTCATTCGCTGGTTCAACGTGTTCGGTTCCTTGTGTTTGCTTTTCATGCCTCGAATCCTCTTTCAAAACACTTGCTGGAATTTCATATTCAAAAGGGTGTTTAAATGTCACTGCAGGCTATTCGGTTGCTTATCACAAAACTTGCCTGCATAACAATGTTTCTGAAGAATGCAGTGTTGTGAAATCTGCTTTTTGGAAATGAAAACTCCAAGGTAAGAGCACAAACATTATGCAATCACATCTGTCCTTTTTAGATTCTAAAGTAGAAGCCAGGGTCAGTGTGCAGCTGCGAGGTTGCAGATTGCAACCAACTAAATATCCCACAAAAATATAAATACGCAGAAAGGCCCCCTCTAGAGTCAGTGTTTGATTTGTCCGTCCTGGTGCTACAAGCTACAACTCCATTGAAAAGGTCCTCCTCCCTCTGCAGATATAAACAGTGCAGGGCAGAGTACTGAAAATGTGTATTCAGGAAAAAGCACAATTACACATAAACATTTACTCTAGTAGAAGTCAAAATTATTATTTGATAAATCGAGTTAAGTAAAACTTAGAATGAATCCTGATAATAAATTACTTTAAGTGAAACTACTTTCCATATTATTAATTGATGGTTTTTCAATTTAAGGGTCTAACAGAGCACTGTATCCACTTATGAGTTTTTAAAAGTGGAGATCTCTGTGTTTTTAGAGAGGCAGAGCAAAAACTTCATAATGAGCCCCTTTATTCAGATTTTGGAATTAAAATTTTGGACAGATACTGTTTCTGGAAGCTGCTTCCTGTTCTGGGTTTTACTCCATCATCTTTGCTTCATGGTCAAAAGACAGGTGGTGCTTCTGTTTCTTCCAGTCAGTTTGTAACTTTTTTCATCTATAATTTATATGCCAACCCCTAAGGAGGAAAAAAATCTAAGATAAAAAAATCAGCTATTCTTATTTTGAGATGATATGCTACAGAAAAAACAATCAAGAAGATTTTATTTCATTTTTGCCAATAAATCCCCATAAACCCTACTCACTGGACCTTTAATGCTTTCATCAAATCACTTGATATTGTGATTTAATGGTACATGTTCTCAAACAAGAACAAACAAAGCCTAAAGCTTTTGGGATCTCAGGAGTACCTCGAGGGTAATTTCCTGTTCTAGCTAGCTGGTAATCCAGCCTTAAATTTAGACCACCATCAGGTGCTGCAAGACAATTTAAATCAACCGAATGCGTCAAAGTTAAGCTCGGATCATAGCTGACATCACCACAACACCAGATGGATGGATCATACATGATCAAGCCTGATCCTGCTTTAATTACCCTTCCCTCAGTAACTTTATTTACATTCTTTCATTTACTTTGAGTCATGAAGTTATATTTTCTTGTGCATATACACAGTTCGGTAACTTCTATTATTACCGCCATCGCAATCGTCCTGTTTGAGAAGTGGAGATGGCTTTGTTGGTTGTTTGCATCAGTGAAAAGCAGCAGATTACTGAGCTTTTCTTCAACCTCTTAATGTCGTATTGACTATAAACAATCTGCTCTGGCATAAGAGACGTGTAAGGGAAAGCAGCCCACACAAGCAGCCCACTCTGACCAATCACAGCTCTCTCAGTAGCAGAAGCAGCCATGGCTCAACAACTGTCCTTATTTAACCTTATCATCCTGGGTCTTTTTTTTCTTGAAGATTCGTGGAAAAATTAATCCTGAGCTTAAAGGAAACCATCAGTGAAGCGTCTTGTTTTGGCTAAATGTGCTAATAGTGTGCAATATATTTATGGTTGACAGTGGTATTAGCCATTGCACATCCATGTTACTGACAGCAGAATTTAGTAATGTAAATTTGAGTGCAGGTGCAAAGTGCATTCATATATTCATGAATATATTCCTCACCTTCATCACAGAACATTCTTTTTTAATACCGTTTTATATTATGCATAAAAAAGTGCAGGGCTTTGACCCAGTCAGATCATCGCATACCTTAAGTGAGTTTGCACAAAAGCAGAAATATCAGTGCTGTAAAATCAGAATTTACAGGACATTTCCTCCGCACTCAAACTCAGCAGTCTGCACACGGTGGCGTCTTCCAGCCTCCAACTGTCACTGAGAGTGAAAAATGCCAACAGACACAAATCTGGAATAAGCTGACTGTTGGTTACTGCGTGTGCAGAGCTTGTGTGAGGAGTTTAAAAACAAGATGGGGCGTCCGGCTTTTTAAAACAACCTCTCTGACACAAACACTGAGACAGCAACATACTGCTCATGTAGCTTTTCTGTATGGCTGTTAGAAGATTGAAGACCAAGAACAAGTGTGGTGGGGTGGAGTCTCTGCCTGTCTGTGTGTTTGTGTGTGTGTGTGTGTGTGTGCGTGCATGTGTGTGCTTGAAAGGTAGGAGCTAAAGGAAGTGTAATATTCTACTCACAAGAGCAGAAAGGACAAACAAGTAGAGCTTGTGTCGTGTGTGTTTCTCTGTGTGTGTGTTTGTGTTTCCTTCCTTCCTTCCCCTCTCATACTCCTCTGTTTGCATTAGTGGTGACACAGGTCCTGTAAAGAAGCAACACACTGACTTGAAGCTTCAGCCTTAAATTTAAACACATCACTTTGCAGTTTCAATCAGTTGTTGCTTACTAAAGATGATGTAATAGTTTACTGATAAAAGGTAAAAAAAAGGCATAAAAAGGAGATTGCAGACGTAGTGTGCATCTACATTCCAGTATTTCCATTAATAGATGCACTGAATGACCTGAAGACACACACAGACACACATGCACACACATCCCTATGTGCTGAAATGCAGCAGACAGACACAGATTGACACGACAATTGATTGCTGACTTTTGTTGATTCCAGACTTCCAATCAGTCTGGGCAAACAGCCACCAACTCTCTGAGGATCTTCTCATTGACACTGCATGTGTGTGCTTCTGTGTGTGTGTGTGTGTGTGTGACCTTGAAAAAGCCAACAGGTTAAGTGGATGCTGTCAGAACCTCAACATGAACAAGGTGACCCTATGTGACCTCTGACCTTGTCTCTAACGTGCGGCGTCCATCACCTTCTGTCCGTCTGGTCGGGTTTGTCCTGGACGAGACGGATCAATTACACCCTCTTTCTCCTTGTCTCAATTCATCAATAACTATTAGTTTCTGTGCCTTTTCCCTGCACTTATCAGATCTGTTTTCATTTTCCTTGTTTTCTTTTTCTTTTTCTTTCACACTCACACTGCTTTTCAGCCCTTTCAACCCTTTTTTCTTGGGTCATTTCATCCAATCGTAGAATATTCAACCATGTTCAAAGATCATTAGCAATTCAGTGCTCTCTTTCCATCTCTCTCTCCTCCTTCTCCTTTACTTCACCTTGAATTGGTGAATAATAAAATCAATACTGATTGAAATGACGTGCAGTGGTCCCAGATGACGGTCAGCAGCACTGAACAGTATGACTCAGACAGGAAACAGGTCTTGCACTCACTTCTTCACAAAAAAATGTGTTTTTTTAATTCATAAAGCCCCCGGGATTGTCCAGGTTTGATTAAAATACAAAAAAAAGGGCTTTAATTTAACGCAAAATTAAAGAGTAACAGGAGGGTGGAAAAAGGTAAAACTCTTCAGCTTAAGTGTGCTCTCTGTGTCTAAATGCTTAAAACTGTTCTCTATGCATTATAATTGGTTTCAACCTGCATTATATCAGATGGGATTTTCAGGCAACCGACGGCTGGAGGGAAAGGATATGAGAGCAGAAAGCAGGAGTGAATCCCAATGAGTTGATGATCTACGCTTTAGCTGTGCACTTCAATGGGTAATACACACCTAGTGTTAGACACGCTCACACACGCTCTAAACTCTTGAAGTCACCAGAAACAACCTTTGCAAAAGCTGTATTTCTTTGTCATGATGCAGCACTTTTCAAAAGTTTCTTATGAACAAGGGAGTGAGAACAAGGCGGGAAGGAGGAGGAATGAATGAAGGATGAAGGAGAATTCCACCAACCCACCCACAACGTCAGCCCTCAACGTCTTCGACCTTTGAGTGTGTTGTGTTTAAACCGTTCACGGCCATCATACGGGGTGGAGAAAAAAACTCAACCCGCACAAGAGATACAGAATGAGGACGAAGCCAACAAGAATCCCAATCATTAAATCCACCTGGGAATGCAGCAAAAGGGAATCTGCTTGCGTTGACGATGTGGTTGTATGTGTGCGTGAGTGTGTGTGTGTGACCTTTGACATCTGACTCGGTTTGGCCTTTATGCTGACAAGCTCCAGTCAAAGGAGTGCCTGTGTGGGCCGAGCATTCACAAACAACGTGGGAGAGTGCACGGACAACTATGTACGTATGCACCGCTAATGTAATCCTCAATATCAGAGGCAACGTCTGGCTTTCATAGAGAGCGCATTATGAGAGGAAGCGCATGAGAAGCGTATGAACTTTGCTGACGATTGTAGGGAGTGAGAGAATATTTTCTGTAGGTGGTCGATTGACAGCTGAGAATGCAGTCTCTCATCCTTCCTCTCTCCTTCATGTTTAATTCATTTTTTGGCTAAATGTTTCACTTTTTTAGTGTGTTATACTTGAAAAGCATGTTTTCTTGAATGAATGATTTAAAAAAAATCATTAGCCGGTTGCTGTTGCTTTTTTTTTAGAGATGTTTCAGGTTAGGCTTTAGCATTAGCTTAGTATTTTTCACTTTGAGTTTAGCATCAGAGAAAAAAAGAGAAGGGGGATCTAGAAAATAACAGAAAAGATGAGGCAAAATAGAAAATTGGAATGAGAAAAAAGAGAAAATTAATAACACAAATGGAGCCTTCAACAGGAAGCGAAGCTAAAGTTTGAGTTAGGGGCTAACCAGACAAGAAACTTTAAAACCATGTGTTTTTTTAAGACAGAACCAAAGAGAGATATAGATAGAAAAGGCAGGTTTTTAAAATGCCACAGCTTTCCGTTAGGCACTCAAGCTCCGGCCAACAAAGAGCCGAGGCTTATCAGACAAAACTTAAAGAAGCACTAAGAGCATTTCTGATGCCTTTCCTCATTCCCATGGTACCACTCAACTCCACCAGGCCCCATCAACAACACTTAGAGATACAGGAGGGATGAGGGCTTGCAAAAAAAAAAAGATGGCGATGAAACAAAAGGAAATGAGATGCAGGGATGAGAAAGAGGAAAGACCGTTCTCTTGTCTTTGGAACGCCACTTCATGTTCCCTGGTGGGAGACAACAATGCAGCCTAAATCCAAACACATAATCTACTGTAGTCCACATGCGCCATCACAGGCAAAGACCACTTCAGACAGCTTAGTGGCTACACTCTCTCTGGCCTGAGCCCAACACGTTTCTGTGATGTAAAAATATGCGGCGTTGAGAAGTTTGCGAGTCATGACCCTGATCCCTCCAAACAAGATATCTTTGACCAGCTTTCCTGACAATATGAAAGCCTACATGAAAACACCCTTAACTCACAAAAACAACATCATGTGTCTCAAGTATCATGTAAAAACATGTCAGTTCAGGACCATGAATGTAAAATTTAGCTTCCCTGCTGCACACAAGGAAATAAGAACTGAAGCTTCACAATGGAACAAAGCACATAATCAGTCTGTTAACAGTGAATGATCAGCCAAGTTATGGTGGAGGCGGGCAGCTCCACCAGTAACATCATGAAACATTTACACATTTTTTTATGAAATAAACAATGTGACTGTCTGTTTCAGCTGTCGTCTGCTTACGAAATTGATAACAAGACGAGATGCTTCAGGTTCAGAGTTCGTTGACTTCAACGATGTGCAGAGTTGAATCCTGATCAACACTTCAACCTTAATCAACTCTGTTCCTGCTTTACACTGGAAAATACAGTGAACGGCCTAATTAGCCGCCCTGCCATTTAGATGCCTTTTCTGGCTTTTTAAAAGACTGTTGGAGCTTCATGATGAAAATCAAATACATAAAACTCTTTAGCGATAAGACGCTTTTCTGTTATACCTCAGGCAAACTGTTGAGTCATTTCAACTTTTTCACTGTAGGATTCATTTAAGTCTGACAGCCAAGAAACGGTAGCGGCAGTTGCTCTTTTCACACTCATTAGTTATCATCAGAAGTGGAAGCTTCCTTTTTCCCCTAAAAGTGTGAATCACCAGTATTACCTGGCAAAGAAAATTCAGAAGCACAGACCAGACCGCAGAGCTTCCAACCCCACCCACCACACAACAGGCGAGCATTAAAATCAGGCCGCTCACTGTATTTTCCAGCCTGCTTTGATTAGTCTTTGTTGTAAGGGACTCCCATCCATCCACCCACACACAAATGCTCATAGTTCACCGCAGGCCAAGTGAAAATGTTGGCACTAAAGCAGAAAAACTACAATGGAGAAATGAATCTTTTATCACTGAAAGCTACTAGAGAGAGAAATGTTTGAATAGAGATTCTGTTAAGCTTCTGTTGACTACAAACAAAGAAAAAGTATAGTTTTGGTGAGCAGACAAGCAAAGTGATGTGCCAGCAAAGCAGGTGGTACAGAAGTTGGACGCTGGGTGGCCTTGTGAGCAACATAATGCTTAGATACCTGCATAGTTTCCGACTAACCAACCTGATCAAATTAGAGATCGTTCCTCTCTCTTTAACTGTAAACGGACCCGGATCCATGCAGTTGGTACTCCACTAGGAGCCAGGCCCTCCCTTGTGTGCCGACACCCTAATGAGTTTCATGTGAGGAGCATTAAAAGAGCTGCTAGACCTGTGAAACTGACTGGAGCTGGCAGAGGAGCAATCTGATCCATTCACAACAGTCATACACACAGAAATGTAATGTAAAGCCATGTGAGATCTCGGTTTTGTACGTAAAAACACTGCAATTTCACTATTTTCCCATTTTTATGGACATTAGAACTTTATATTAGACTTACTGTACATTTTAAACTGAACTTTAAGGATTTCTTTGCAAGAATTTGTAGAGGCAAATGCGAACTTCATGGGTATGTTTTGCATGGCTGAGCGAAATGCTAAACTGGTTGTAAAAACACAACTCTGGTGAAGTAAGTGAACTTGATTGGGATTTTTCTTCATAATTAAAATCCTGCACTCAGATGGTAACTTCATTATGCAGCGGGGGATTTCAGCTGAGCTGTTTTATGACTTTTATGACCATCCCAAACACTTAACCAAAGAGCTAGAGCTATTTCACATCAGCCTAATTAGCCGCCCTGCCATTTAATATTACATCTTACAAGCATGACAGACAGAGATGTCTCACAACAGCAATGATGCAGTGAAAAGTAACAATGTTGTGATGCAAAACAGATGAATAATTTGTACAAATACTATCTAAAAAAAAAGGTATTTTGAAACAAAACTACTTTCTACTTGTCACAAGCAAGACCAAAGACACAGAACTCATTGATGAATGAAAAATGTCAAACAAATTAATGACTTTATATTAAAGGTTGGCTCTGAGGATGCTGCTGAAGGAAGCGCATGTTGTAAACTAAGTTAAAAGTTTTCCACCTTCAGTACTGAGAAACCCTTGTTATAAACTGAAATACTGAACAAGATTTACCTGTTGGTGATGCTAGCTATAGAGACAGCACATCACCAGACTCATTTGGTGGTGTGTGTTTTTGGTGGGACTGCATCTAAAGGCGGTGTGCATTAGCTTCAACCCTCAGCTGTGCAGGTTGTCACTTGGATATTAGCTCACATGCAAGCTAAGCTTAACACACAAAGACATAACACACAAACATCACCTGACCAGTTGCTAATAACTACACGGTCTTACATAAGAGTCTTTCTTCAGCTATCATAACACATATGCAAACACTGAAGCATGCACGCACATGGACATACAGCCGTGTGAGGGTGACAAGTACTTTAAACTCTGCTGCAAAGAAATGTTGTGACTCTGATAAGAAACTGAGAGTACTGTGTGTCTGCAACTGAGCAGGCAACCTCTGATGTATCTGATATGACTGCAGCGAAGATTTTAACAGAAAGACAATGATGTAGCAAGAAGTACAAGGATTTGATTCGCTGAGGCATCCATGTCTGTCTCACCCACTCTCTCTCCGCTGTTTGTTGGCACTCGCTTCAACTGTATTTGTCGGGGCCAGCGTGCCACAGGCCACAGTTGCGTAATGACACACAAAGACTGGGAGCTAACTTACAGACACTGCATTCATTCAGCGAATGAGCCTGAATCAACAGAAAGCAGAGCCCATCTGAAGTAAGAATTCAGATGGAGGTTGATTGTAGACTTGAAATGCATCAGGGTTAAAGCACAAAAAGATCTGCTGCAGCGGAGTGCAGCGGCACAGCAAAGCCCATTAACACAGTCAGGTGACTGGAGTACAGGCTAATGGTCAATGGACACACACTGACGCAACCTCTAAATCTTTTCCTCCTGGCTGCGTTTAGGCATAAACACCATCACATGGTAGAAAGAAAGAGAGAGAACCAAGTGCAAATAATCACAAACAAAATACTGAAAGGGAAACATGAAATGAATGAACGAAGAAAACACACAAACAGAATAGATATGAAACAGAATGAGATAAAGTATAAACTCTGCACACAGAGATAATGCATTCAAACCATGGCTAAATGAATGGATGTAGACACATTCACACACGCTGCAATGCAGTGACCAAAAGGTCATGAAATATTGCCCAGTATGCTTCATGTTATTCTGTTTTTGATGGATGTCTCCTCTCATAACATTCAGTATGTTTTCCATTTTTACTGTCAGTCAATTTTCAGAAAACAGGCTGGCGTGCCTGTGCTGCTGACCCCGACAGTCACAGCACAAAGACAGGGCTTGTTAGAGAGCTGGGCTTGTGCTCTCCATTTTTTCCTCTTAATATTATTAAATATGGTGGAATGCAATGCACATAGCCACTTTTCAAGAAAACTAAGGCCTGCACTGGGGCAGTTTTGGACCTCTGCAGTCTGAACCTTTGCAATCCCCTTCATCTACTTCACTGAAGTGTCCCTGAGCAACATGCTGAATCACTGTCAGTGTACAGAGCCATAAATTCTGACCTCTGCCTTCTCTGGATGAAGGCAGAAATGAAAAGACAAAGTTCCCAAATGCTTTAATCCCCCTCGCGCAGGGAAGCGCATTTGTCTGGACTGTCTCTTTAAGTTTTGAAAGCTGCTACGTGTTTGGATGAACCAGCAGCCTGGTGTTTCTGCCCAGTTTGTGTACTTGTTTGTGGCGTTAAGCAGAACAAGTCTGGCACCTGCTTGCTTCGCCAGCGTCACTATTTATCAAGCCACACAATACGGACAGAGGGCAGCCCTTTGACACTGCGCTCCGAGTGCGTAAAAACGACAGTGCGGAGGTTCATGGCGCGCAGACATGCGGGTTTAACTTTAGATTAAATTGTATTTTGCGCCACAAAGTGCCAAAGCGTATAAGACATCACTTTGGAGATACACTTCAGGCTCTGCACGTGGTTATATTTAATAAGGCAACAAACTACGCTGCATGTTGCAAGCGGTTTCACAATCACATGCATGTTATTGTTTTGACAGCAGTCATCATCATTGTCATCATCAGCCAGGGTGATGCGGAACACCTGAGCCACTTTTTTTTATTTGCACAATATTTAGAACATTGACAGATTCATAATACTACCTAGCAAGGTGTAGAATGTCCTTCTAAAAAGGGAGTCTGCATTGTTTCATTACACTAACGCTTTTATCATCACTAATATCGCCCTCATGAGTTTTTATTTTCCTCAGCCTTGCAGCTGCACTCACCTCCCAGTCCGCCTAGGGTCGCTGCCCAGGAGGCTCCGTGGAGCAGGCATAGCACCGGGAGCAGGATCAACATCGCACAACCAGGACTCATTACGATTCGACTCCCGCCCTGGTCCCGGAGGGAGGTGGAGGTCGGTCCGATCTGATTTCAAAGCCAAAGTCCCGGACTCGTGGTTTCAGCTGTGATTCATCCTTTTTCTGATTCGGGCTTTACGGGTTTCTCTGAGTTCAATAGGAGCAGAGCTCAGTCCAAGACGGGGAAAAAAATCAGTCGAGACTTATTTTTTAAATAAAATGAATACTTCCTAAATATTTCTTCTGTTATTCTGCCACAGGTTACTGCTTTTCCTGTAGCCACAATCTGCACAAAGCGCACAGAAGTGCATGCAGCATCCGCTCGTGTATATGTGAGGGTTTTGTTATCCACTAAAGCACAGCGACAAGCTGACAACCAGAAGATAAAATATTGTAGTAATAAATAGGGTGTATTCCACCCATAAAACTGTGTGTCAAAGTAATCCAAAGTACCGTCCTCTCGTGCAAGAATAATGTCCGGTTATAATAAGCCGAAGCCGCTCTTATCCCCGCTCCGTGTCCCGGAGTCGCCGAGCCCGTCCCACTGGTGCAAAAAAAAAGAAACTCCGCTTGTCTTCAGTTAGAAATTATCTGAAGAAATTAAAGCAAGAAAATCACATTTAGGTCCGTGAAGAAAAACAAAAAAATCCGAGCGCGCGCCGTGTGGTTGGAGCTCGAGCTCTGGCACGGGCTATTGACCGGTTGGAGGATCTGTTGTAGGGCTCGAGCGCTTGCTGAGTGCGCCTACCGTTTGGGCCCCGCCCTCCGGAGAAGCCTGCGCGAGGGAATACAACAGGTAAGGCGGTGATGTCACAGACGACAGGTGCAAACGTTGCCTTGTTTTGGAAACTCTGCAAATGACAAATATGCGATTTCGAGGAAAATAAATCTGCTTTTATTAGTTTCTTTAGAGTTAAAAAAATAAATAAATTCAATGTGTGGAAGCGACAGACGGTAGGGTCAAGGACTAATTATAGTTTTTGACCACTAGACTGTAATCCTGCCATGGCCTGTCTGCCCTGCCACACTGCGAGATTAAAGCGGCTAGTTGTTAAACTGAAACCTGTCATTTAAAACCTGGAGGATGCGTTCAACGTTTTCTACTCAATTCAAAGCGAGATTAGCCTATTTAGTGTGTGATCTGTTGGAAACAAGTCAGGCTGTAGAAACTCTATAATACTGGATACATACATCTTATTATTCAGAGAAATCATATATGATCAAAATATGTATGAGCTGATATATCATGCAGGATAATATATCTGCCAGTATCAGCATAATCCAGTCTCTCCTGCATTAACTAAAATGTCCAGCTCTGTGCTCTTGGTTATTTATTTTTAAAAAACACACAATTTTTAAAGATCCTTATTAAAACATGTTGGTTTAAATGGTGAGATTTTTTTTAAAATGTCTATTGGCCAATATATCATCAGATATTTAAAACTCTTGAGTATTAGTATTGGCCTCAAAATCTAATGTCAAAACAGTTACAGATGCATTATTGCAGATTACAGATTATCTCTATTCTTATAAGAATAACACAATCAGCCTCTGAGTTTGATTAAACACTTTTTACAAGATTTATCCAAACTGAACAAAATCATTATTCTGGTGAATATTGTTGAAATATTGGAACCTCTTGAGAAACTCTATGTGAAGAGGAGAGATGCTTGGAAAGTTCTTTCTCTGTCTCCACAGTCTGGATACTAAAAAAAGATACAGGAGGACATATTTGATGTCTGTAAAATCATAATTAATTTTTCATCTATTAAAATATTAACCTCAATAATGTCTATTTGACCATGAACATCCTCTCTGCTCTTCTCTGCCCCAGTGCTCTGGTTTCCTTAATCCACCTGTCAGTCATCTGACATCATAAGTGGGTGGGGCATCTGAAGTAAAGATGATTAAACAGTAGATGTGAGGTCAGTGGTCTGCAGGTCTTAACCACTCCAATAATCCACAGAGAGCTTGTTTTCTTCCACATTCTGTTACTTCTTCAGTGCTTCAGAAATTAAAAATCCATGTTGTGATGACACTTATTAGAAACGCAAACAAACTGCAGCCCCCAGTTTGCTCAAACCTATTTTGTAATTTTAATATTCATTGTGGAGCCCTCCATAACTGCCATACTGAAAGCACTCCTGCCTCCCACCCCCTCTCTCTTTCTCCAAGGAGGGGAGCAGGGCGGCTGGCAGTGCTGATTTCACGGGGCGGGGGTGCAGACATGTACCCCAACTCCTGAACAAAAGGGAGGGGTCACAGAGGAGCTTGGATTAAAGGATTTGGTGTAGACGAGGAGGGGGAAGGAGGAGGAGAACAGGGGTCAGAGGTGAGGGAGGATTGATAAAGAAAAGCCAAATGGAGCGAAGAAGTGAGCGGCGCCGCTTATAATCGAGCCTGATTAGGCTCACACTGTGCGTGTCTCATCTTTACGCGGCCAATGACTTTTGAATGACCAAACATCAGTCAGAATCACGATGAATGTCTTCATTAGCGGCAGCTGTAGGGACCGTTGGAGATGAGGGTGCTTTAAAAAGCCCCAGTGTGCCTTCACCCGTGACTTTTAGGTGGTTAGTATATTTATCATTGTCAGTGTGGAGGACCAAGTCCACGTCTGGATCATTTACTGTGCAGACTGACTGTAGTGCGGACAAAAAGAGTGTTTATTTAGAAAGTATGACTGCTTTTGGGACACATTGATCAAACTTCTTTGAGCTGAACTTAACTGCTGCCCCCTTTTGGACAGGTGAAGCAAGTGCTAGGCTTAATGCACTAAAAACTGGGGATTTCACTTAGGAGAAGCTTTCCTCCAAATATCATTAATGAGGTTGTATGATAAGCAAACACAAAGACAAGACAAGATGCACAGGCACAGTCAGATTGATTGAAGCCTTCAAACCACTCCACACACACTGTTTCAAATGTAAACACAAATTAGCATAAATTGGGCATACAGATCGGCATAAATTAACCAGAAGCACCAACCAGAGAGGAGCACAGCCTAAAAGGGATTGCCACGGCTGCTTATCTGTCCTCGCACATTAATATTCAGACCCTGATGTAAGGAAGCTGCAATCCGTGACCCTGCACTCCTTTGGTTAATGTGACAGTGTGCCTGCCTGTCTGTGCATTGTCACAAGTCTGTAAATGTGCCTTTTTGGTTGTTTATTGTGTGGGTGCATGTTTGCATGCATGGATTTGGTTTGTTTTGTGTCTTTTTTAACAAATTTTGAGCACATGCATGCATGTGTGTCAGCCAAGACCCCACACCAGATTAGGCCAAAGGTTTTTATAAGTGTTTTTGTGCACGTTTGTCTGCATGAGTGTGTTTTATGTTTGTGACTTATGGATAGAGATTCGTTGAGCTGGAGGGGAATATTATGGGTGAAGAGGATGACGGAAAAGAAAATCAGACAGAGCAGAGAGATGGAGAGACAGACGAGCCACCACCTCCGGCAAATGTAATTACATGGCTTAGAATCAGTGATCAGCTTTAGGCCATGCAAACACATTAACACAAACACATGTGCATATATGCACACACACACGCACACACACACACACACACACACACACACACACACACACACACACGTGACATTATTAAAAAAGGTGAAAATATTGTTTGTGGTGAGGTCTATGTGTGACCGATCTGTGTGCTGGGTGAGTAAAGCATGCAGTCACGGATTTTAATTCTGTTCCCGCACTTAATCAGTAAGAGCCTCTGTGAGTGTTTGTGTGTGTGTGTGTGTGTGTGTGTGTGTGTGTGTGAGGGAGAAGGGAAGGGGAAGGGTGTCACAAAAAAAATGGGGACTTCTGCCCTGAGGAGCAGAGGGGCCACATGCACTCACTTGTGCAGAAACACTCATTTCATTAACAGCTTTCATTTCCCTGATTAAACCCACAGTGTATTGTACCATGATTTCTGTCCCCATATCTCTCTCAGCCTGCTGCCTCAAACATTCGTCCCCTCACGTCCATGTGTCCTATCACACTAATCGCCCCTCCTGCTGAATGTGCCTCTTGTCTCTTTCTAAATTTATTAATCAAGCTGCTCATTTACAGCATCTTGTAAAACCTTAGAGCAGAGATTCTCTGCTGAATACGAGCGTTCTACCCAAAACATCTGACTAAAACAGAACAGTCAAGCGACGGGTCATTTCTACCCCATGTGATATTCACTTCTTGGTATTTGTAGTCGACTGGCTTCCTTCCAACTGATGTACCCCCCATCCTTACCTCTGCTGAGGAGGAAATGGAACAAACAGCCCAAAACCTTTTCCACTAATCCTCAAACAATGGATTCTGCTGTTTTATTGAGGGCGGAGATGGAAAGGATTCAGGCACTGGGTCTGAACTGTTGTACTGAGCTCAGGTAAGCCTGGAGATTTGGAACAACGTTCAAGTTAAAGCATTTGATTACTTTCATTCCACCCAAATGATCCATGAAAGTGAAATGAAAAAAAAAAAATATTTTTGTCCAGGTGAGTCAAGATAGATTAGCCCGCCCCTAAATGGCAGTTATGTAAATAGCATAACATTTTACAAGCTAGGTTGATAATAAAAAAAAAAAATCACCAAATATCATGTATTATTTTTTAACCAATAGCTTTTCAAAGGAAATTACATGGGGATGTAGCTCAGTGGAAGAGCGCATGCTTCGCATGTATGAGGTCCTGGGTTCAATCCCCAGCATCTC